>CM077159.1:135430863-135525084 GCA_039583875.1 Platanthera guangdongensis | reverse complement strand
GGGTACTTTGGTAAATTCAAACGGGAATTTTTACATTTTACTAGCGGTAGATTATGTCTCGAAATGGGTAGAGGCAATAGCCACCCAAAGAAATGATGCCCAAGTTGTACTAAAATTTCTCAAGTCTAATATTTTCACTAGATTTGGCACACCTAGGGCTATACATTAGTGATGGAGGGGCACACTTTTGCAATTGCAATTTAAATCACTATAAGGAAATATGGAGTGAATCATAAAATTACCCCTCTCCTACCACCCGCAAACAAATGGCTTAGCTGAAGTGTCCAACAGAGAGGTAAAATCAATCCTAGAAAAGACGGTAAGCATAACACGTAAGGATTGGTCGCAAAAACTAAACGATGCACTGTGGGCATATAAGATGACATTCAAAACATCGATAGGCCTAACCCCGTATAAGATGATATATGGAAAAGCTTGTCATCTGCCCATTGAGTTAGAACATAAAGCATACTGGGAAATTAAAAGGTTGAATTTTGATCTCCATGCAGCGGGCAAGAATAGACTTTTCATTTGAACGAACTGGAGGAGATTAGGTCTGACGTTATGAAAAATGCAAGGCTGTATAAGAACGGACGAAAAAATGACATGATTCGAGACTGCAAAGAAAGGAGTTCAAAGAAGGCCAACTCGTCTTACTGTATAACTCAAGATTAAGATTATTCCCCGGGAAATTGAAGTCCCGATGGTCTAGACCTTTTCGGGTGGATGAGGTACACCCGTTTGGAGTGATTACGATATGTAATGAGAATGACGGATCCAAGTTTAAAGTTAATGGATAGCGGTTGAATGAATACTTTCAGGATAATGATCATCGTGAGATGATGGTCATCATGCTACAATAAAAATAATCTGAAGCAAAACGTCCGGCCGGGACGTTCTAAACGAGGCGCTTGGTGGGAGGCAACCATAGATTATATATATATATATATTATATATATATATATATATATATATTATATATATATATATATATATATATATGTAACCATATAAGCAATTATTTGTTCTTGCTACAGAATTTGTCATTTTGGGCGGAAATATGTCGTAACCCTTACTAAATTTGGTTGAGAATCTCTAAGAGAATGTTAGAAGCTTTGGATGAGGTAAATTGGGTTAAGAAGGGGTGAAAATGTCGAAATTTTAAAATCCTGCTTGTGTTTACAACAACCCATACATGTGTAATGGGATTTAGTGTTATGCCTGTTCCCTCTAGAAAAGGCAATGGTGGTTCAGTGCCGGTTCAGCTGAACCGGTGCACAGTTTATTTCCCGGACAATTGTTGTAACATTCCCATTACACGCGTAATGAGTATTAATTCTCTGTCATTTCCTTCTACCGGCAAGCGCTGGCGGTTCGGATCCGGGTTCAACTGAACCGGCGCATCTTTTCTCCTAAGCTGGCAGTTCAGGCCAACTTAAAACGTTTATCTCGCTTGACACTAATCTAAGCCAGGTTTAATTTAATAAACCAACCCTCACTAATATAAGGAACTTTTTCGCCCTTTTCACTAAAATCGTGATCCGCTGGTTAGGGTTAGAAATACAGAGCAGGAGAGACGATCGGCGGCGGCGCTTGCGTGAGGCGCGGGAGCGGCGAACGACGATCGGAGGCGACAGCGTTGACATCGTCGCAGGCTTCTCTAGCTGTGGCTTGCGGATACGGTGGCAGAAAGCATGGCGAAGGAGATCTTGAGGCCGGCTCGCATGCGATTCTTCTTGTAACACCCTCTATCCGTCGCATAGCATATAGCAGTAGGTCCTGCCGGGGCCCGATGCCATATACCACAGACAGACCGGGTGGTTACTCAATGGAAATCATCCAACCAATCCAACGACCTACACAGAGCATTCTAGCGGAAGCAGTTTTATAAGTTGCGATTAAAAGAACCCAGCACCAAGAATGAATGTCCACTAAAACACCAAATAGGAATGTAGTACATACACAAGTACTGGCCTTAAGGCCTTACAAATAGTTTACTTCAAATTACATGTTTTACAAACCACGGCACGCAGGCCGGTCATATATGAATAAAAGCAAGTAAACACTTCAATTAGACTTTCAAGGGCCGGTTTCGCAATTTGGGCTTTAACCCGCTATTGACCGCTTGGTCTAGCAGCACCTGCAAGCAACAAACCATCGCACGGTGGCAAACAAAAGCAACGGTCAGCAATGCTGACCAAATTATAACGATCCCGCCCCTAACTCGGGGTAGCAATGCTCCTTCCCTGCACCTTATTAGTATAACCAAGCAATATAGTATTGTCATAACATCACAGGCGTAGGCACGCACGGCCACACATCCCGTGCACTCAGGGAACATTCTCGGTGATCACGGTCAAGTCCGTCGGCTCACCACCATCCCTTTGGACGGCCAAACAATGAGCAATTAGTCTTCCCGGCATGGTTCACGGTAATTAAAACCATTGACCGCCGAAGACCCTCATCTATGCCAACGGCAAGTGCCACGTACCCTTAGGTCTCTTTAACCGAATGACATAGAACGGGTACGGTTCCATCTAACCCGTGCTTACATCGCAGCGGTAATTTAAACCATATGCGCAGGTCAAACTTCTCCCGAGTCCCGTTTCCATCACAATTCACATAACCCGGTTATGTTTCAAGTAGGCTCCCAGGCCACCAAGTTGGTAAGATCACGCATCCGCCCAGTTTTCCGGGTGCACCTTAGGGATAATCCCCAAAGCTCCCTGTTGCAATCTACCACGTAGAAAACCCGAAAAACAAACAATCGCATGGAGTCTTCTCCGGCATTTATGCAATGCAACATCACCGATCCAGACCAACATGTCCGGATAGGCTTCACAAATCATGCCTACATCCGTTCTCGTTTACGGACTCTACACAACGGGGACTTTACATATCTACCCGAAGGAACGCCTCCAACTCACTGCAAACTCGCGAGAGCGGGCTTCCTATGCAAAAGAAGGAGAGCTTCACATGCTCAAGAAGAGAATCGTTACCCTAGCATTCTTCCTTGGCGCCATGGAAATGTAAGCGGATCAAAAGCACCGCACTCTCTTTGCATCCGTAGATCCGAAGTCGGTTCGCGATTTGGAGCTCTGAAGCTCCTCCAAAGACCAGATCTAAGCTTCTTCTTCCTCCTTTGCTCTCCCCTCTCTCTAGACTTAGAAAGAGAACCACTCAAAAGAAATGAGGGTTTCAAAGGCCTAATCTAGGGTATATCCCAGTAGGAACAACCCCCAACCGTCGGATCCCAAAATAAGGAAACGAATGGCTACGATTCGTAGCTAAAAAGTAAAACCTGGGCCGAACAAGACTTGAGACACGCCCGTGTCCAGGGCCGTGTCCCTCATTTGCCGTCAAAATCGACGCGTCTGGAAAAACACACGGGCATTCAACACGCCCGTGTTCGACCTGACACGCCCGTGTTCCAACTGATACGGCCGTGTGGTCGGCCGCGTGCCCCATCGACACAGCCCTGAAAATAACCCGAGACTAACACGGGTCTTGGACACGCCCGTGTCCTATTTGACACGCCCGTGTCAAACCCGAACACGCCTGGGCTCCATGCCGTGTTCACTAACTCGACACTTCGTCGAGCGAAGTTCATCGACCACCCGACACGGCCTTGGACATGCCCGTGTCCTAGGCCGTGTGCCTTGTCTCGACACATCGTCGAGCAAAAATCGTCGACTCCCCGTGCCGATCGTCGACACGGGCTCGACACCCGCCATGAGACACGCCCGTGTCTCAGGCCGTGTTCCCTGCTCGACGATCGTCGACTCCAAAATTTCGTCGACATTGCGTCCAAATCATCGACTCGAGCTGAGACGCCCTGGGACACGCCCGTTTGTCCCAGGCCGTGTGCCTCCTGCCAAATACCAGATTTGGCCCAAAACGCCTCCCGTCGCTCGTTTGAGTTTTGGGCGTTACAACTCTCCCCCTCTTAAAAGAATTTCGTCCACGAAATTACATAAAGGAAAGACAAGTACCAAAATTAAATTGTACCTGAGCGGAAACAACCGGATACTCGTCAAGCATAGTCTGCTCTCGTCCCAAGAGAGCTCCTCACGACCGCAATTGTCCCATCGGACCATGACCATCCTGATCTTTTATTGCGTAGCCGCTTGACTTCCGAGTCTTCAATCCGCACGGGTTTGACCTTTGTCGTCAACCCACTATCCACCGACACTTGATCAACTGCGATCACTTGCGAAGGCTCTTGCACCGCCTTCCATAGCACCGATATATGGAATACATCATGTAGACCACTAAGCTTCACTGAAAGCTTCAACTGATAGGCTGCTTCACCAACCCGCTCCAGAACCTCAAACGGCCCAAGGTACCTCGGGCTTAGCTTTTTCAATCTCCGCCCCGCGAGACACCCTTGAACGGCTTGATCTGTAAGTACACCCAGTCGCCCATAGCGAACTCCACGTTCCTGTGCTTGGCGTTATAGTACTTCGCCTGACGGTCCTGAACGATTTGTAGCCTCTCCCGAACGGTTCTCACCAAAGAAGTAGCATCCTCCACCTCTTGACGCTTATACAACTTTGACTCACCTGTTTCCAAGCAGGACAACGGCGTGCGACATTTTCTACCATAAAGGGCCTCGAAGGGCGCCATTTGAATACTCGTTGGTAGCTATTATTGTACGCAAATTCCACAAATAAAGATGGTCTTCCCATTGCTTTCCAAAGTCCAAGACACACATGCGGACCATGTCTTCCATAGTTCTATTGACCCTCTCGGTCTGCCCATCCGTTTGCAGATGGAAGGCTGTGCTGAATTTTAACTTTGTTCCCAACATTTGCTGCACTAGCCTCCAATCATTGGACGTGAACCGCCCATCTCGGTCACTCACGATGCTGCGGGGCACAAACCATGAAGCTGTACTATATTTTCCACATATAGTTTTGCCAACTTCTCCACCGGATCATCCTTCCTCTCCCTATGCGGAATGAAATGCGACACCTTCGTTAGCCGATCTACGACACCAAATGGCGTCGTTCCCTTTTTGCGACCTTGGCAACCCGTGCACAAAGTCCATAGAGATGTCGTCGAATTTCCACTCCGGGATAGACAAGGACTTCAGAAATCCTCCCGGCTTTTGGCATTCCGCCTTCACCAAGGCGCAAGTTTGGCACTTCGCCACGTAGAGTTCCACATCTTTCTTCAAACCCAGCCACCAAAATAGTTTCTTAACGTCACGGTACATCTCCGTGCTCCCAGGGTGAATCGAGTACTTGGTATGGTGTGCCTCGTACAACAATTCCACCCGCAAATTGCCCACACTTGGGACGCACAGACGACCGTCTTTCCAAAGCAATCCGTCCTCCACAACGAATTGGGAATTTGACCCATCCAGAGCCTCTACCATGAACTGCTTCATATGGACATCCATATCCAAAGCCTGCTAAATCCGATCAGTCAGGTCATATTGGACTTCCGTCCAATTCAGTACTGCTTCAGCACTTGATTGCTTATCCACACAAACAATCTCCAACGCCTCCAACTCCCGAACCAACCGCTCGCCATGGATCGACAGCCAATTGGCTTGAGCTGGGGCCCAACGACTCAACGCGTCTGCAACCGCATTACCTTTACCAGGCACGTAGTGGATCTTGAATGTATAGTCCCCCAGGAACTCCATCCATCTACGCTGTCGCATATTCAGATCTTTCTGATCAATCAAATACTTCGGGCTCTTATGATCGGTGTAGATATCAATCTTCACACCGTACAAATAGTGTCTCCACAGCTTCAAGGCAAAAATCACAGCCGCTAACTCCAAGTCATGGACAGGATAATTCCATTCGTGCACTTTCAGCTGTCTCGAGCCATAAGCTATCACACTTCCATGTTGCAGTAGCACGCAACCCAAACCGCTGCCCGAAGCATCACTATAAATCTCATAACCTTCGGTCCCACTCGGCGAACTCAGCACAGGAGCCGTGGTCAACCGACATTTCAACTCCTCAAAAGCTCGCGCGCACTGCGGCGTCCAAATGAACTTCTTCTCCTTCCTCGTCAAAGTAGTGAGAGGTAACGCTATCCGCAAGAAGTTCTCTACGAAGCGCCTATAATAGCCGGCAAGCCCCAGAAAGCTCCGGACTTCCGCTACCGTAGAAAGCTCAGGCCACTCCCATATCGCAACAATCTTTGCCGGATCCACTGCAATACCTTCTCCACTCACTATATGACCGAGGAACGCCACCGAGGATAACCAAAACTCGCACTTCGAGAACTTGACATACAATTGATTCCTCCTTAGCGTCTCCAAAACCAAATGAAGATGCCTGAAGTGATCTTCCTCACTCTGCGAGTACACCAAAATATCGTCGATGAAGACGATCATAAAATGGTCCAAGTACTCCCTGAAGGTCCTGTTCATCAGATCCATGAACACTGACGGCGCATTAGTCATCCAAAACGGCATGACCGTAAACTTGTAATGCCTGTATCTCGTACTGAATGCTGTCTTCGGGATATCACTCTCCCTTATTCGCAGCTGATAGTACCCGGACTTGAGGTCCAACTTTGAGTACACCGTCGACCCGACCAACTGATCAAAAAGATCATTGATCCGGGGGATCGAGTACTTGTTCTTCTCCGTCAACTTGTTGAGCTCCCGATAATCAATACATAGCTTCAAGCTTCCGTCCTGATTCTTAACAAAGAGGACCGGCGCACTCCAAGGCGAAGAACTTGGGTGCACATACCCTTGCTCCAACAACTCTTGCAGTTGAACCTTCAGCTCCACCATTTCCTTAGGCGCTAGCCGATAAGGAGAGCGTGACAAAGGCTTTGCACCTGGTACGAGCTCTATCGTAAAATCTATCTCCCGTTGAGGCGGGGCTCCAGGGAGATCTCTAGGGAACACATCCGGGTACTCCGATACCACTGATATACTATCCAACGCGGGCTTCGGCTTTGCAACCTCCACTAGCGTAAAGAACAGTTCTGCACCGGCACGAACCGCCTTCACCACCTGAAGAGCAGACATCAACGTCTTGCTCGACCCCTTCAAGCCCGTAAAAGTCGTCTCACGACTTGCTCCCAACTTTACTTCCTTGCGACCGCAATCAATATAGGCTTGCTACTCCGAGAGACAGTCCATGCCAAATATAACGTCGAACTCCACCAACGGTAGTAACAACGCCTGCAGATCGAACTCATGATTCCCAATGCGAATCTTAACACCGCAGATTTTATCCGCGCACATCGAACACCCATTGGGCAACAACACATCCAACTTGTCTTTCTCCATCGAAGAAGGGACTCCGATGCGTGATATAAATCCCTCAGACAAGAAGGAGTGTGAAGCTCCCGTATCGAAGTGTGCTCTTGCCGGATTTTCACAAATCAAAACAAATCCTAAACAAGAAGTGGTAAGGTAACATGTGCATAACAAGTATTTAAAGAAATTAACTTGCCATAAATTAAACCATACCTTTCACCACATCCGCCTATTTGATGGCCTCCTATTGGCCAAGATTATACACCCTTAGTTGGGCCGGAGCATAATGGGATGCGGTTGACTCCACCACCTTGCCCTTCTCTTCATAAGTTGCTCCCAGCTTTCTTTCGGACTTGGGACGTCCGCTCCAACAGTCACGGGCAAAGTGTCCCGACTTCCCACAAGTAAAACACGCACCCGGGGTCCGACCCGTAGTCGCCCCAGAAGCACCCGAAGAGGGAGCTGGACCCGAAGTCCTATGCTTCTTGAAGAATCTTTGATAGCCGGACTTTGAAGTAGTCGGCACTTTGAACCCAGACTTCTTATCACCAATGCTCTTCTTCGCTTGAACATTCTTCATGTCCTTCTCCAAGGACCGGGCCGTGTTGACCAAGGTCAAGAAACCCTGCGTCATCGGCCCCGAGAGTAGTAACCTCAACTCATCTCTCAACCCTTCGTAGAATCGATTCGTCTTGCGCTCCTCATCCGCGATGGTGGAGCTAGCATATCGACTCAAACGAGTAAACTCGTGGAGATATTCATCCACGCTACTGTCCCCTTGTACCAACTTCTGGAACTCGTTCTCCATCGAAATCCTCTGAGTAGAAGGGAGGTACCTTGCCAAGAACAGTCCCGAGAACTCTTCCATCGGGACGTCTGTAAGTTGTCTACCTCTCAAATGATGCAGCTCCAATCCTTCCCACCATAATCTCGCTTCACCGTCCAGAAGGAATGTAGCAATGGTGGTCATTTGCCACTCCTCCGTCTCCGTTGCTGTCATGACTCTCTTCACCCTGGAGAGCCAGTCTTCAGCTTGAGATGGGGTTCCCAACCCCGAGAATACCGGAGGATTAAAGCTCATGACATGTTTGAGCTATCTCTCGGTTGCCCTCCTTGTCACCACCGGTTCCTCTACTACATACTCAACTCGCCTCGACTCAACCGCTGGAAGAGGTACCTGCTCCATCGCAGGAGCGGGCTGCTGCATTTGCCTTGCAGGCTGAGCATTCATCATGGCCAACACTGCTTAGGTAACCAATCGTATGGTCTCAGCCGATGGAGGTGTTGCAGGAGCAACATCTGGGGCACTGCTAGCCTCAGAAACTCGACGTTCCGACGGCCCAACACCACTTCTGGTCACCTATAGTGGTACAAAACACCGTTAAGCAACCAAACAAAATTGCAAAAGAAATTATAGGAACACGGAGGTTCCTCAAACACGTGTATTTTCATTCCTAAGTGGACATTCATGGGTTCTTTTACTATTATAACGATGACGCACACACATATGCTCACCATCCCTTAAAAAGAATTCACCCACGAATTCAGCTTAAGCCCGACCAAAACCAGTAGTCTGATACCAAATTGTAACACCCCCTATCTGTCGCATAGCATATAGCAGTAGGTCTGGCTGGGGCCCGACGCCATATACCACAGACAGACCGGGTGGTTACTCAATGGAAACCATCCAACCAATCCAACGACCTACACAGAGCATTCTAGCGGAAGCAGTTTTATAAGTTGCGATTAAAAGAACCCAGCACCATGCATGAATGTCCACTAAAATACCAAATAGGAATGTAGTACATGCACAAGTACTGGCCTTAAGGCCTTACAAATGGTTTACTTCAAATTACATGTTTTACAAACCACGGCACGCAGGTCGGTCATAAATGAATAAAAGCAAGTAAACACTTCAATTAGGCCTTCAAGGGCCGGCTTCGCAATTTGGGCTTTAGCCCTCTATTGACCGCTTGGTCCAGCAGCATCTGCAAGCAACAAACCAACGCACGGTGGCAAACAAAAGCAACGGTCAGCAATGCTGACCAAATTATAACGATCCCTCCCCCAACTCGGGGCGGCAATGCTCCTTCCCTGCACCTTATTAGTATAACCAAGCAATATAGTATTGTCAGAACATCACAGGCGTAGGCACGCACGGCCACACACCCCGTGCACTCAAGGCACATTCTCGGTGATCACGGTCAAGTCCGTCGGCTCACCACCATCCCTCTGGATGGCCAAATAATGAGCAATTAGTCTTCCCGACATGGGTCACGGTAATTAAAACCATAGACCGCCGAAGACCCTCATCTATGCCAACAGCAAGTGCCACGTACCCTTAGGTATCGTTAACCGAACGACATAGAACGGGTACTGACCATCTAACCGGTGCTTACATCGCAGCGATAATTTAAACCATATGCGCAGGTCAAACTTCTCCCGAGTCCCGTTTCCATCACAATTCACATTACCCGGTTATGTTTCAAGTTGGCTCCCAGGCCACCAAGTTGGAAAGATAACGCATCTGCCCAGTTTTCCGGGTGCACCTTAGGGTTAATCCCCAAAGCTCCCTGTTGCAATCTACCACATAGAAAACCCGAAAAACAAACAATCGCACGGAGTCTTCTCCGATATTTATGCAATGCAACATCACCGATCCAGACCAACATGTCCGGATAGGCTTCACACATCATGCCTATGTCCGTTCTCGTTTACGGACTCTACACAACGGGGACTTTACATATCTACCCGAAGGAACGCCTCCAACTCACCGCAAACTCGCGAGAGCGGGCTTCCTATGAAAAAGAAGGAGAGCTTCACATGCTCAAGAAGAGAATCGTTACCCTAGCGTTCTTCCTTGGCGCCATGGAAATGTAAGTGGATGAAAAGCACCGCAC
Source organism: Platanthera guangdongensis (assembly GCA_039583875.1). Taxonomy (NCBI): domain Eukaryota; kingdom Viridiplantae; phylum Streptophyta; class Magnoliopsida; order Asparagales; family Orchidaceae; genus Platanthera; species Platanthera guangdongensis. The sequence goes on along the minus strand of CM077159.1, from coordinate 135,514,944 downwards.
TCTCTTTGCCTCCGTAGATCCGAAGTCGGTTCGCGATTTGGAGCTCCGAAGCTCCTCCAAAGACCGGATCTAAGCTTCTTCTTCCTCCTTTGCTCTCCCCTCTCTAGACTTAGAAAGAGAACCACTCAAAAGAAATCAGGGTTTCAAAGGCCCAATCCCGGGTATATCCCATTAGGAACAACCCCCAACCATCGGATCCCAAAATAAGGAAACGAATGGCTACGATTCGTAGCTGAAAAGTAAAACCTAGGACGAACACGGCCTGAGACACGCCCGTGTCTAGGGCCGTGTCCCTCATTCGTCATCAAAATCGACGCATCTGGAAAAATACACGGGCATCCAACACGCCCGTGTTCGACCTGACATGCCCGTGTTCCAACTAACATGTCGTGTGGTCGGCCGTGTGCCCCCATCGACACAACCCTGAAAACAACCCGGGACTCACATGGGTCTTGGACTCGCCCGTGTCCTATTTGACACGCCCGTGTCAAACCCGAACATGCCTGGGCTCCATGCCGTGTTCACTGACTCGACACTTCGTCGAGCGAAGTTTGTCGGCCCATATCCTAGGCCGTGTGCCTTGTCTCGACACATTGTCGAGCAAAAATCATGGACTCCCCGTGCCGATCGTCGACACGGGCTCGACACGCCCTGAGACACGCCCATGTCTCAGGCCGTGTTCCCTGCTCGACGATCGTCGACTCCAAATTTTGTAGATATCGCGGCCAAATCGTCGACTCAAGCCTGACACGCCCTGTGACACGCCCGTGTCCCAGGCCATGTGCCTCCTATCAAATACCAGATTTGGCCTAAAACGCCTCCCGTCGCTCATTTGAGTTTCGGGGCGTTACACTTCTCCCCGAGAGCAGTTGAGGTCTAGAGTTTCTTGCTCACAGATTTAAGAAGATTCCTGAGGTATAACCATCACTCGCTTCCTTTTGCGCAATTGAGGTCTAGGGTTTCTTGCTCTCAGATTTAAGAAAATTTATTATCTTTTTTTGTGCTTGTGTGTGTTTGTGTGAATGTTCTTAGCTAGCATTATGTCTTCGAAGAAGGGGGATAAGAAGAGGAAAGGGAAGGAATTTGTTAGGATTACAGAAAAGTTCGTTGGAGAGGGAGCGAGGCTGTGGTTTGATCAGGTAAAGTCCATTCCGTTCATTGAGGAGCGAGGGTTTATGATGGAAAAGCGAAAATGGAGTATTCCATACACTGAACAGATTAAGGTGATGCATTGGGAGTCCTTTTGTCACCCATGAACTGAGATTTTGCTGGCTTTGGTCTATGAATTTTACGCGAATGTGAAGTATGTCGATGGTGAAACAGTGTTAGTTCGGGGACGGGAGGTCAATTTATCTGCGGCAAAGATTAGTGACATGTTCAATCTAGAAGATCAAGAGTGCGATGATCCTACATAAATTGTGAACAAAGTCCCAGTTGATGACATAGTGAAAGTAGTGTGTGCTACGTCGGCGCCCGAATGGATGAGTAAGCGGCCTATGACTTTGAAAACCTCGTGCTTAACTCGACAAGCCAAAGCATGGCTCTTATTTATCAACGTCAGTGTGATGCCTACCAAACATCCTAATACCCCGACTTTGGATAAGTTAGCTTTGATCTACGGAATCATCACAGGAGTAAAATCTGATGTTGCAAAAGTTATAACATTGCAGCAGCGGCAGAAGATTCGAGAGGAGAAACCTTGACAGTTGTGGTTTCTGTCACTCATCACTGAGCTCTGTAGAGATGCAAAGGTGCCAACGGAGTCGACTGACATTATTACACAAGTCAAGCGGCATATCACCCAGACGGTCATTGAGGTCAACAACAAGGTCGCTCCGGGTGCAGGCAAAGTAACAGGCGGTTTGGGGCATGAAGATGCTACAGGCACGCCTAGGGATAAAACAAGGCTTATACGTATTACAATTTCGTTGGTCGATCATGGAACTGATCCAGATCTTTTGATGGAGCATGTTGAATACATCAAGGCTTATCAGAGGTGTCAACAGTTGTATGCAAAAGAATAGTTTGAGGATCTGCGTTCCAACATGCGGAAGATCATGGAAAAGGCAAAAATTCCGATGTCAGAGCTGAATTTTAAGATGTTGGACCAATTCGACAAAGCTGGCTAACTTCTAACATCGAAGGGGTCTAGAGTGGACCCAGCAATGGTCGTAGACGAGGAGGAGGCCGAAGATGTTGATGATGATGAGGATGATGATGAGGACGATGTCGAGGATGCAGGGGATGAAGACAATGAAGAGGAGGAGGACGAGGAGAACAAAGCTGATGGATCTCTCTAGCAGCTGAAAATCACCTCCAATTATTTACTAGTTTATTATCTGCTTGGAACTATTTTGATGTCTGATACTTTATGCCTTATTTTGGACTATATGATGTGCTAACGTACATTTTATTTTGTCATAATTTTGGACTATAATTTTTGGCTCGTTTCAAGCTTTAAATGCACTATGCTCTGGAATGATATATATTTATTAATGATCATTGCCTGTATTGTTATGTTGATGCTGAAAGTTGTGATACAATTGAGGCTAACGTTTTAAGAAAATGAAGAAGCTACTATTCTTCGAAAGATTAAGTTGTTTTCTTTTGTTGAAATTATTATGATTATGCCCCCTCTTATGTAAGCATTTTGAAATGATCTAGTGACATTTACAAGTACTTAAGGAATATGAATGTTCCAAATTTTGGTGTATATTCAGAATGTACAACATGCAGATTCTGCAATTGAAGAAGAGTACCGGAGGATACTTAGGGTCTGTTTGGCAGAGCGGCACAGCAGCGGCATGCCGCCGATTACCGTGCCGCTCCGCCAAACAAAAAAACCGGATGGGCGGTGGCAAGGCAGTGGCAGCCTTGCCACCGCCATTACCTGCCGCGAGTGGGCACCCGCGGCAGGGACTGCGCTGCAGCCCTGAAACAGGGCTGCAGCGCTGTTTTTTTTAAAATATATTATATAATATATATTTTATATAATATTAAATATTATATTTTATAAAATATTAATTATAAAATATTTTATAATTAATAAAATATTAAATATTAAATATATAGAAAATAATTATTATATAATATATATATATATATATATATTTATAATTACATAATTAATATTTATATACATAAATTTATAATTACGAGTCGAGTTCGATTACGAGTCGAGCTCGATTATGAGCCGAGCTTGAACTCATCTTGTCTTGTTCATGAGCTCGCGAGCCGGCTCGCGAGCTTTTTATTTTTACATTTTTTTAAAAAAGAAAAGAATAAAAAAATACGTGCGTCTTGAGTGAATCGAGTAGCTCGTAAATGTTTAATAATATTTATTGCGGGTCACTCGAGACTAGGGGTGCAAGTTGAGTTGAGTCGTCTCGAAAAAAGCTCGAGCTCGAGCATGTGGTGCTTGAGCTCGATGAGTTCGATTACGAGTCGAGCTCGAACTCATCTTGTCTTGTTCATGAGCTCGCGAGCCGGCTCGCGAGCTTTTATATATTTATTTTTATAATTAAAGAAAATTAATGTCGAGCAAATTGTTTATTTATTTTTAGATTTCGTAAATTCTACGGGTTGTTTAATTATTATTATCTTTGTTTAATTCTACACCACTGTTTCACACAGCACTGCAAATACAGTTTTCCAAACAATTTCATAAATTTTTCAACCACTGCAAAACAGCTGATTCCTGCACCACTGTTTCCCACCACTGCTTCCTGCACAGCCACAGCTTAGCCAAACAGACCCTTAGAGCATGCAGAAAGTTGGACCACCGTCCAAACTTCTGAATTCAGGGGAGTTCTTTAAATTTCATTTATTTATATCCTTATATATTTCATTGCTAATCATCATTATAACTTATATATTGCATGTAGTTTTGCTAGGGTCTAGCAAAGGTTCAAGTGTGGGGGTGGTTTATCCTCCACTATTTGGGTGCTTAATATTTTGATCAAGCTTGAGGTTAATGATCTGAATTCTTAACCCAATTTTAATTAGGCTAGACAATCTTAACAGTTCGGACTCTGAATTTGAAGTTAGTAAGATATTTGACTTAAGTGTTTTTATGCACAACTTTCTTTAATTTATTTATCCTTCCCTGCAATTTTTTTTTTGATAATTGACTCCTAGAAATGAATAGGGAGGGATGAGCAAGAACTGAGTTAATGATGTAGACCATGACAAGGGATTATGTAGCTAAACCATTTTGAGCAATCATGAGTTTCTTTGAGCTTGTCCCTTATCCATTGCTACCCATTACCAAATGATTAAATTCCTTAGTTATCGACTAGTCGTATCTTAATTCACTAACCATTTATAGGTGTTTCAATTTAGCATATAAAAAGGGGTAAATGTCATAGTGATATGCGGCCTAAGTATGTAGGAGCCTACTTGGAATGATCCCAACTGTTACCATTAAAAAATGAGAAGAGAAAACGCAGAAAAATGATCAATTTTGTCATAGTGATATGTGGCCTAGGTAGGCGAATACATACTTGGAATGATCCCAACTATGGGCATAATATTTATATATTTAATGCTTATGAATTGAACCTCATAATATGGTAATTGATTAGGACTATCGACTAGGGATTTTTCCACTCCACTATCAAGCATTAAAAATTGCTAACCAAGCAAAAGCCAAACCCACTTTCATATGAACTAATAGCTCTTGTCGAGGTTAAGATCAAAAGCTTAGCATATTCTCATCCTTTTCAATTCATGTGGAGGCTAAAACAATTGCGTGGGAGTAAATAAATTTTGAAGAAATCACACACAACACCAAAATTTTTAATTATGCTTTTTCTTTTATCAAACTAATGAATTTATGATGGTCGAACTTTTAATGATTGACAGGCTTATCAGTTGTGTAGTCTTGATTATGCTTTGACTGAGTTGGGTTAAGGAAAAGGATCATTGAATTCTCATCTCAATAGTTATCCATTCACCCAAATCAATTTATTGAATTGTCCTTGCTCGGGACTAGCAAGACTCAAGTGTGGGGGTGTGATAACTTCTTAAATGAAGTTATCTATGTCCATTTTATTTGGCAAAAATAGTGAAAAGATGTTTTATTGAGTATAAAAAGATGATAAAATTCATATTTAACTTATGCTTGAGTAATTTGACCATTTTCCAATATTTTCTTGTTAGAATCACCGAAAAACTCAATCCAGAGAAGGAATGCTGAAGCAGTTTTCTGTGCTGGGAAAGTTGTTATAACAACTTTTCTAGTTGTTATAACAACTTTCGAAATTTCAAAATTCGAATTTTCAAAACCTGCAGCGATTTGAAAAGTGAAAGGAGGCATCCTTTCAGATGGGGCACGAAATTAAAGCATGAATTTTGGCTGAAAAGAGGGGAGATAATTCATTCTTGAAAGGAGAGAGGGAGAGACTTTGCTTTGGAGAAGGAGGACTAGGTCACATCCGGATCTCGAAGGAGGGTTGCTTGGACGCGATCGGAGAGCATTTTTCCTGCACTATTTTGCATTCTTATCATCATGTGCTATAAGATCTTTCCTATTTTTATGGTGTTCTTCCCTTCCATTATGAACTAATTTCAAAAGTCTTGTGTGTTGTAAGTACCTAGACTCATTATGATGATTTGATTTCAATGTATCTTTCATTCTTGGTTGATGATCTATCTTTATCGGGATTATGTATTTCATTTGTGGAATTTTTGAGTAAGTGTTCTTCTCCTAGATAGTGTGGCGAGATTCGAGAGAGGAGTCATGTTATTCTATGGTTGAATCCTCATTGTGCGTGGTGAGATTCGAGAGAGGAGTCGCGTGATTCTTAGTCAAAATTCATTCTTTCTACTACGCAGCGAGACTCGAGAGAGCAGTAGCGTAAGTGTAACATAAGTCCTGATATAACTCTGAGAAAGAAAGAGATTTCATCTCAAGTTAGCAACATCGATTTTAGTACTTCATGTTATTCTAAATCCGCCTAAGTTAGAGATGACTAGGGGAAGTAGGGTAAGCAGATTTCAGAAATTGAGAGATAATGTTTTCCATCTTAAAAATCGTTGCAGGATAGTAATTATCCAATCATGAGAGATTACTTTAAAATATACGTCATAATAGTCTAAGGGAAACAACATGCAAGACTAATTCTCCAATTCAAGAAGAAAAACATTTTAAGTAAGAACTAAGTAGTTATTATTGTCTCTAGTTTCGCTTAACTAAATCACACCAATTATCTCACTTGAATTTAAGGAAAAGGTTAAGCTAGTAGTTGCGAGCACTAAATCATTCACTTCCTCGAGGGAACGATCACTTCTCACTTTATATTACTTGAACCGGCACGTACACTTGTGTTATTTTATATATACATTATCGGAGTATCAAAGTACATACAAATGTCAGATTACAATGAGTCATGTAGCAAATAACTATGCAATGTAATACCTCATTATGTAGGATATGATGTTGACTCATGTGTAATCACTCTATTAGGGTGTAATTCATTTTCAAGTGCTTAGGAATCAAGGAATAAAAGGTTGCTGAGTTCAGGAAGAATCAGAAAATTTTCTAAGTAAAATTCGTTAAGTATGTATGTGAAGTCTTGTGTCATTTGTCGAGACATCACGTGAATACTCGTAGAATTCGTTCAGTTTACTCGCGAAATTTACGATGCTTTCTTAAATCTTCTTCAGAAACGGCTAAGTTAAATTCGTTGAGTATACACATGAAGTCTCATGTCATTCATCGAGACATCATGTGAATACTCGCGGAATTCGTCGAATATTCTCGAGTGGTCTGGTGAGTTAACAAAAATATTTCTTCTGGTCCCATTATTGACTAAGTAAAATTCATCGAATGATCAAGTGTAATTCATTGAAAGATCTCGTGTAATTTGTCAAATGTTCTCGTCATATTCGTCGAGTGGTTAACTGATGACTAGTTTTAGTCATCGTTTTTGGGTTATTCTAGTAGCTTATTTTCCTAAGTTTTTGTTACAATTATGTGTTTTTGTATGCTTGTATTATCTTCTTTTTAATATAATGTTTATGTTATGTTTTGTGGCTATTCTATATTTTATGTTTAGCTTTATCTATAAATATTATTATAGCTTGTATGTTATGTTTAATTTAATGTTTTATGTTTAATTTTATATTATATGTTTAACGTGTGTTTTATTTTGAATATAAATATTATGTGTTATGTTATTTTTATGTTGTATGTTTTATTTATATTATGTATTTTGTTTTGTGTATTATGTAATCATTAACTAATGTTTTATTTTGCTTTATTTGTAGGTTCAAAGCCCATGCTAGTGCAGCCCACTTCATCCAAGCATGTGGCCGGCCACTCATTTTCCCCCCTCCCTCATCATTTAATGTCATACATGAACATTTTCCCCCTATATGGCCGGCCACCCCTCTTTCTCTCCCTCTTTTATTTCTTTTTTTTCCTTTATTTAATCCACCTCATGCTCTCTCTCTCCCTTCCATTTATTGCATGCATGCACTCATTTTTTCTTACTTGGCCGGCCCCTCCACATTCCTCCCTCCTCTTTTATTTCTTGTTTTTATTATTCTACATTCATCCCTCCTCTCTCTCCTTTTTATTATTTTTCTCCACTCTTTATTATCATCCATCCCCCCTTATTTACTCTCTTTATTTTATTTGTTTTCTTTTAAATTTATATGCATGAATGTATCTTCTCCCTCTTCCTTCATTTAATATCATGCATGAATTCTCTCCACCTAATTAAATGCCATGCATGCACTCTCCCCTACACATGGCCGACCACCCCCCTTGCCTCCTTCTCTTCATTCCCATCTAGAATCTTCCCTCCTCATCTATAAAAGGCACCATGGTCTCATGCTTTGGAAGATTGGATTTTGGAGAGCAAGTGAAGTGCTAGTTTAAGTGGAGAGTGCTTGTGAGTGTTAGTTTTATTATTGTATTAGTTTTTTTTTCAATTAGTGCAAGTTTTCTTTATAGCATAATCTTGTCTTTTTTTTATTTTGTGTACTCCTTTTTGCAAGTAATGAAAATATTTCTCTCTTCTCTTTATTTTGTTGTTTCCTTTTGCAATATGCATAGCTAATTCCCTCTTAGCATTTGATCATGAGGATCCATGATTTGAAATGAGAATTATTTTTATTTCATAGTTTTATTTTTGCGTAATTCTACTCGGTCCTTCTTTGAATAATTATTGTGTCGACTCCGTATTTCCGGTATACGGTAGTAGGCTTATGATCTCATATTCGAGTAGCCGAGAGGCTCGTGGATGTGAAAGATCACTCAAATAAGGAAGGAGTTGAATGCAACCCTAGAGATAGGACGACGTAAATCCTCCGGATTGGAGTCAAATCCAATAGTGCAGATCACCTCGATAATGCAACTTTAGGCTTCTTTGGTTTGTAAAGAGATTTCGATCGAAGAGTCTATAAGTTAAGAGACCTAATGCTCTAGCGAGATTTTGTCTTATTTTCGGATCCGTCACGGCCGAGTTGGATTTGCAAATTTAAAACTATGCCCTTTTATTTTCTCGTTTCATTTCATGGTGAATCAATGATCGAATGCTAGCCTTTTTTATATAAGTTTTCGTCTCGCAATTTATCGTTCATTTTACTTCTTAAAAAATTCTCAAAATCCCAATAGTCTTCCGGTAGGATAATAGTTAGAGCGCGAGTAGAAGTACTTGACAACCTCGTGTTTAAATACGACCTTGGTACTACAATTCGACAGGTACGCTTGCCTGTTCCGGTTTTGGCCCACCAAGTTTTTGGCGCCGTTGCCGGGGAATTTTCTTCGTCAATATTTTGAAAACGCTTGCGCTATTACTTCTCCAAAAATAAAAAAAAAAATTATAATTTATATATTTAAATTTTTTATAATCAACCCACCTCATTTTAATTTCTACCCCACCTAAAATCTCTCGAAAAGGGTAAGGGGCTTTAAGCGCCACCATTTTACCTAGTACCGGGCGAACCCTTCACCGGGTAGTCCTCGGGAAGTTCGAGAGCCAAGCCGTCTAAAAAATCTTTTTTTCAAAAAACAAAACAAAAAAAAATTCCTTTCTTTTCCTTTTTTTTCTTTCTTTTCCAAGCTTTCATTCTCATCTTCCCTCGTTTTCTTTATTAGTGCATGACCCGAGCGAATCCGTCGCTACTTGTTGATTTGGACCCAGAAATCGAACGCTCCTTTCGGAGACAACTACGATTCGAGGCTTCCACTTCTCAAACAGCGGTTGAGGATTCCTTCGGGGATTGTAATTATTCTGAAATGGGAGATCCCAACCCAGGAATGGCTCAGCAAATGACTATGTCCGATTATGCTCGACCTAACCTGGAGGGGACTGAAACAAGTATTGTTCGACCTGCAATTGCGAACAATAACTTCGAGCTTAAGCCTAGCATCATACAAATGGTGCAGCAATATGTACAGTTCGACGGATTACAAGATGAAGATCCGAACTTACATATTGCTAATTTTCTTGAAATATGTGACACCTTTAAAATTAATGGTGTCTTAGATGATGCTATAAGGCTAAGACTCTTCCCCTTCTCCTTAAGAACTAAGGCCAAACAGTGGTTGAGTTCTCTTCCAAGAGGCTCAATCACTACTTGGAACATTTTAACTGAAAAATTTCTTGCTAGATATTTCCCTCCCGCCAAAACTGCTAAGTTAAGAAATGATATCACCTCTTATTCTCAAATTGCTTCTGAGACCCTCTATGACACTTGGGAGAGGTTCAAAGAACTTTTGAGAAGATGCCCTCATCATGCTCTGCCTGTATGGTTACAGGTTCAGACATTTTACAATGGGCTAAATCAAGAAACAAAGCAAATGATAGATGCCGCTTCCGCTGGTTCTTTAGACCGCAAAACTCCGGAAGCCGCTCTTGAGCTTATCGAGGACATGGCGATGAACACTTATCAGTGGAATTCGTCCAGGTCTCGCCCATCTAAACCTGCAGGTATCTATGAAGTGGATTCGGTTTCGCAACTGGCGCTACAAGTGGAAATGTTAAACAAGAAGATTTCGGAGATGACTGCTTCCTCCGCCGCTAAGGTATATGAAAATATGAATGCTGCTGCTGCCGAGCAGGTGGATTATCTGGGGAACATACCCAGGCCTGCTCAAAATAATTCTGCAAACAATTTTTCTGCTTTTCCGAATTTTTCTTCTCCGCCTGGTTTTTCTTCTTCTTCTAATTCTTATCACCCCGGATGGCGTAACCATCCAAATTTCTCGTGGAGTAATAACGCTAACGCCATACACCCACCGCACGATTTTACACCACCACCACCTCCGCAACAAAATTTTCAAAAACTTTCCCCTTTGGAAGAGATCCTCGCTAAATATATAAGCTCGAACGATGCCACTATTAGAAATTTAACAGGATCAATGAAAAACTTAGAAAATCAAGTCGGCCAACTCGCTAAGGCCTTTTCCGAGAGACCACCTGGAACTCTTCCCTCGAACACTGAGCCTAACCCAAGGGAACACGCAAATGCAATTTCCCTTCGGAGCGGTAAAGTTGTTAACGAGCCCACCACAAGGGAAGAGCCAAAGGTGATTGTCCCTCCTGTTGTGGAAGCAATTACCCCTACGGAAAATGATAAAACAAATTTTGAAAATGAAAAATCTACTTTAGATAAAGAAAAAGATGTTTCTATGTTTTCTAATAATGACGTTCAAAATGATGCTCCGCTTATCATAAAGGAATTTCCGCCACCTCCTTATCCGGCTAGACTTAGGCAAGAAAAATTAGATAATCAATATCAACGCTTTCTTGAAATATTTAAACAAATTCATATTAATTTGCCGTTTCATGAAGCGATTAGCCAAATGCCTAAGTACGCCAAATATCTTAAAGATTTATTAACGAACAAAAAGAAATTAGAAAATTTATCGCATGTAACCTTAAATGAAGAATGCTCGGCGGTCGTTAACAACTCTAATCTTCCTAAAAAGATAAACGATCCGGGTAGTTTTTCCATTCCATGCGTTTTTGGTGATCTTTTCGTTAAACACGCGTTAGCGGATCTAGGAGCGAGCATCAACTTGATGCCTTTTTCTTTATTTAAAAAGCTAGGTTTGGGCACTCTCAACCCTACGCGCATGAGTATTCAGTTAGCCGATCGTTCGATTAAGTATCTGTTAGGAGTCGTTGAGGATGTGTTAGTGAAGGTCGACAAATTCATCTTCCCGGTGGATTTTGTCATTCTCGATATTGAAGAGGACATCGAGGTCCCTCTTATCCTTGGTCGACCTTTCCTAGCCACCGCTCGCGCAATTATAAATGTGAGTGAGGGAAAACTTTTTCTGCATGTAGGAGATGAGGAAGTAATATTTGATATCAATAAATCGATGAAAAACTCTTTACAAAATGATGACTCTTGTTTTTTCATTGATGATTTAAAAGAAGACTCCTATTTCCCTCCAAATGATTTTTCTTCTTCTTTTTTTGGACCCTCATCAACTATTTTTGAAAACACTGTTATGTCCGTACAAGCACCATTCGAAAATGACTCTGGTTTTGGACAACAAAATCTTATTTTTGAAAATGATAAAAATTTGCCAAATTATTTTGAAAAACCACCTGACCCTGCAGAAAAAAAGTATCATGTTAAAAACTTCCGCCAGCATAAAAATTTTAAACCGGACGATCAGGTTCTTCTTTTAAATTCACGTTTACGTATTTTCTTTGGAAAATCTAAATCTCGTTGGTCTGGACCGTTTGCGGTCAAGGATGTTTTTTATGATGGAACTGTGTTACTTTCGCACCCCGATTGGGGGGATTTTAAAGTAAATAGTCGTAGACTTAAACTTTATTTTTCTAATGATTATGTGCCTCCTGCAAAGGAGAATCTTGTGTTGGACTCTTAAACATTTATCTTGTGTGGCACATTTTTTTTATTTTATTGGACTTATTATTATTCTGAAACTCTTTTATTTGGACTGTTGTAATAAAAAAACATTATCGGGCATCTGCCCATGGACTCTTTCTATTTTTATTTTATTTTGCTTTTTCTACCGGAGGCCAATCAAGTCCATGATCGTGGTCACCGCTCCGCCGTTGCTGATATCAGATGGATCAAGTCATACCTGCTGACGATCAAGTACTCTAAAAAGCAAGCATGGGGAGCGACATCCGCCTTCATCTCACGAACCCGGGGAAGTCCTGTTCTTTTTTATTATTTTTCCTGCATTTTTCTTTTTCTCTTCTTCTCAGTCCCCTTCTCTTTTTCTTTATGTTTTCTTCATTGAGGGCAATGAAGGATTTAAGCATGGGGGGGTCTAGTTTCTTTTGGGTTCTTCTTCTTTCAAAAAAAATATGTTTTATATTAGTATAGTATTTTATGTTATCAAAATCTAAAATCCAAAAAAAATTATAAAATACAAAACCCAAAAAAAAAAAATTAGAAAAACAAAAAATTGTGCTAAAATCTATTTGAAAAACAAAACCTAAAATTATTTTCTATCTTTATTTTTATGTTTCTTCTAGTGATGTGTAGGCCCGTGCGGTTTTTGTAGTTCTATGTAGAATCCTTTGAAAATATTTTCTAAACTTATCATTTTAGCATAGTTTAGTTCTACTAGTTTCTTTTTCTTAAATATAGGCATCCGTTTTTTACGTTATAAGTAGCAATTTGTAGTTATGTCTTTTTATTCGGTTAGTTGCTTACGAATGGTTGCTAGGTATCATTAGCTCTTTTTCATTTGCGAGGTAGTCTTTCTTGGTGTCTAGAACTTGTACCAAGCTACTCTCGAAGCATTTGCGCCGTTTTTACGTTCTTTAGAAATGATTTAGGCCACCATTTGAATAGTTTGAGCTTTTCTTGCCCACCAAAAACAAAACCCTTGCAAAACAATTTTGGGCCTTTTCCTTTTTTCCTTGTTTTAGCTCCACCTTTCATTTCATTATATTCACCAAAGCCAAAAATCTTTCCTATTTTTGCACTATAAATTTGAGCTTAAAAATTATTTTTTGTGGGAAGGGTATTATTTTTGAAATGAATAGGAAATTCTCAAGCTCATTTTTGGAGCTTTCTTATCAAATGTTATTCAAAAGAAAAAAAAAATTGAGAAAGAAAAAAAATATATCATTACAAAATCAAAAATAAAAAAAATGAATGCAAAAAGTTTATGTTTGGCCAAGTTTATAAAAGAAAAATTTTCATGGCCTTGTTTTGTAGTTTCATATTGGAAAAATGACATACTCGTTATTTCTCACTTTTTTATGCTATGTTTATTTTTGAGCTCACCTTGGTTTAGTGCCTAAAACCTTCATGTTTATCTTTGATTCAACTTCCTAATCATTTACCTAAGCCAAGTTTTAATGCCTAGTAGAAGTCCTATTGATCTTAGAACGTAAATTCGCGTAGTGGAGAAAGTGTGAACGTACAAGCCTATGGCCACCATCATTGATGGATTTCTTTGGAGGTTATCTTGGAGTGTTTTAGGGTTAATGTTTATCTAGCAACCAAGTAGTTTGTTAATGCGCCGTTTATTTAGAACCTCTACTTTTTGTTGTCCTTATTTTCATTTATTTTGGATGCCTTGTTTTTAAGACTTAGAAATGTGTAGACTTTTCTTATGTTCTAATGATATTTTTAGGTCTCCACTTTCAAGTTTTCTACTGTGCACTTCTCACCCCACTAGTTGTTAACATAGGAATTAGGATAGTTTAATTTTTCATGTTTTGTTTTTCTTAATTATGAAACCTAAATTAGCTTTGTTTATTTTCTATTTCCTTCCCTAGTTTTCATCTTTATTTGCTTGAGGGCAAGCAAATGTCTAAGCATGGGGGAGTTTGATGACTAGTTTTAGTCATCGTTTTTGGGTTATTCTAGTAGCTTATTTTCCTAAGTTTTTGTTACAATTATGTGTTTTTTGTATGCTTGTATTATCTTCTTTTTAATATAATGTTTATGTTATGTTTTGTGGCTATTCTATATTTTATGTTTAGCTTTATCTATAAATATTATTATAGCTTGTATGTTATGTTTAATTTAATGTTTTATGTTTAATTTTATATTATATGTTTAACGTGTGTTTTATTTTGAATATAAATATTATGTGTTATGTTATTTTTATGTTGTATGTTTTATTTATATTATGTATTTTGTTTTGTGTATTATGTAATCATTAACTAATGTTTTATTTTGCTTTATTTGTAGGTTCAAAGCCCATGCTAGTGCAGCCCACTTCATCCAAGCATGTGGCCGGCCACTCATTTTCCCCCCTCCCTCATCATTTAATGCCATACATGAACATTTTCCCCCTATATGGCCGGCCACCCCTCTTTCTCTCCCTCTTTTATTTCTTTTTTTTTCCTTTATTTAATCCACCTCATGCTCTCTCTCTCCCTTCCATTTATTGCATGCATGCACTCATTTTTTCTTACTTGGCCGGCCCCTCCACATTCCTCCCTCCTCTTTTATTTCTTGTTTTTATTATTCTACATCCATCCCTCCTCTCTCTCCTTTTTATTATTTTTTCTCCACTCTTTATTATCATCCATCCCCCCTTATTTACTCTCTTTATTTTATTTGTTTTCTTTTAAATTTATATGCATGAATGTATCTTCTCCCTCTTCCTTCATTTAATATAATGCATGAATTCTCTCCACATAATTAAATGCCATGCATGCACTCTCCCCTACACATGGTCGGCCACCCCCCTTGCCTCCTTCTCTTCATTCCCATCTAGAATCTTCCCTCCTCATCTATAAAAGGCACCATGGTCTCATGCTTTGGAAGATTGGATTTTGGAGAGCAAGTGAAGTGCTAGTTTAAGTGGAGAGTGCTTGTGAGTGTTAGTTTTATTATTGTATTAGTTTTCTTTTCAATTAGTGCAAGTTTTCTTTATAGCATAATCTTGTCTTTTTTTTATTTTGTGTACTCCTTTTTGCAAGTAATGAAAATATTTCTCTCTTCTCTTTATTTTGTTGTTTCCTTTTGCAATATGCATAGCTAATTCCCTCTTAGCATTTGATCATGAGGATCCATGATTTGAAATGAGAATTATTTTTATTTCATAGTTTTATTTTTGCGTAATTCTACTCGGTCCTTCTTTGAATAATTATTGTGTCGACTCCGTATTTCCGGTATACGGTAGTAGGCTTATGATCTCATATTCGAGTAGCCGAGAGGCTCATGGATGTGAAAGATCACTCAAAGAAGGAAGGAGTTGAATGCAACCCTAGAGATAGGACGACGTAAATCCTCCGGATTGGAGTCAAATCCAATAGTGCAGATCACCTCGATAATGCAACTTTAGGCTTCTTTGGTTTGTAAAGAGATTTCGATCGAAGAGTCTATAAGTTAAGAGACCTAATGCTCTAGCGAGATTTTGTCTTATTTTCGGATCCGTCACGGCCGAGTTGGATTTGCAAATTTAAAACTATGCCCTTTTATTTTCTCGTTTCATTTCATGGTGAATCAATGATCGAATGCTAGCCTTTTTTATATAAGTTTTCGTCTCGCAATTTATCGTTCATTTTACTTCTTAAAAAATTCTCAAAATCCCAATAGTCTTCCGGTAGGATAATAGTTAGAGCGCGAGTAGAAGTACTTGACAACCCCGTGTTTAAATACGACCTTGGTACTACAATTCGACAGGTACGCTTGCCTGTTCGGGTTTTGGCCCACCATTAACCAATTTATCAAGTGTTCCAAGTATGATACGAGTCATTTTGACGAATGGGCTTAACATTTTTCTGATTCGCTTTTTCCGACGAGTTCTGTTTCAAAAATGACGGTCATGTACAATGCACGTGGAAGCTCATTTTGGAAGGTTATTTCTAGCCGTTGCGGATGGAATCATGTATAAATACCAAGGATTACATTTCAGATTTATGGATTGTTAATTATTACAACAATCACAAACTCTCTTGACCTAATTTTCAAGATCGTGAATGGCAGAACTTCTCTTCAGATCTACTGTTCTAGGAAATGCTCTTCCCGTCGACCTAGAGTTCACGATCGACAATTCTTATCAAAGATAGATTCAATAAGATCATTGCTTCCAGATATTTCAAAGGTGTTTTTAATATAGTCGGATTCTAAGTTTTTTAGATCAAGGTTTTCAAGTCTTCTCCTTCAACCTTCATTTCAAGATCTACACTTCTAGAAAGAAGAAGATTGAATCCATTCAGATCTGAAGAAGGAGATTGTTTTCAGTTAGAACCCGCCAACCCATTAGTTCATCTCAAAACCCAGGTGTTGAGATGAAGGGTGGCAGGGTACATGAACACAAAGGGGAGAAGTCTGCAGGCGGTGTGGGATTAACCCCAACCACAGGACCGCAGGGATATTCCGCCACAAGGGGGTCCACCGGGGTCAACACCCAGACCTGGAATGCGATGGGGAAGCCAAATACGCGGTCCCACACACACGTGTCATGCTGACTAATATAATCTCAACACACCCTCGCAGCAGGACAACCTAGCTTTGATACCAAGTTAGAAACCGCCAACCCATTAGTTCATCTCAAAACCCAGGTGTTGAGATGAAGGTTGGCGGGGTACATGTACACAAAGGGGAGAAGTCTGCAGGCGGTGTGGGATTAACCCCAACCACAGGACCGCGGGGATATTCCGCCACAAGGGGGCCCACCGGGGCCAACACCCAGACCTAGAACGCGATGGGGAAGCCAAATATGCAGTCCCACATACACGTGTCCTGCTGGCTAATATAATCTCAACATTTTCAATCTAGAAACTTGTAAAAATTATTTTCATTTTTGTAGGAAGTTTCTACTTTCAAGTTTGTAGATCTGTGTTTGTTGTATCGAATTGTATGAGAGGTTGTTCTCCGAGTTGTATGAGCATTATCTCCGAGTTGTATGAGTTGACGATCTGAGGTATAAGATTGTGATAATCTGAGTTTTAGTGAAATAGTCGAGTCTAGCCTGAAGTGCTAGATAGGCGAGGCAGGATAGTGGACATACCCATTCTAGGGAACCAATATAAATCCTTGTGTCTGTGATGTGCTTTTATGTGTTTGTTTGTTACTAGTTTTTATTCCGCTAAAAGACGCAGAGCTCACCTATTCACCCTCTCTAGGTAATTTAGGTAGACAACTAGATACTTACAATTAGTGTCATAACATGTTGTTCGTTAAAAGGTTAACACCTTGAACAAGTTCTCAATCTAGTTGTCAAAGAACAAGATTTTATGTTATGAACAGAAGCAAGGATATGTCCTCCATGAAGCTGTATGTGTGTTCTGAGGAAAACTTTTCCATGTGGAAGAAAAGATTCAGGTTCTTAATGGAAGCTGCAGATCCTAGAAGTTTTCAGATTGTTGAAGAAGGTCCTCATGTGCCCATGATTGCGTCAACCATCAACCCAACTTTGATGGTTCCTAAGCAGATGATGGATCTAAATAAAGATGAAATTGCTTTTGTCTCTCTGGACAAGAAAGCAAAGAACATAATTGCAAGTGCAGTGGACAACTCCATGTTGCAGAAATTAATCCACTACAAGAGTGCCAAAGAAATGTGGACTTCTCTGATTATCCTCATGGAAGGAATGTAGAAGGTTACAGATGATCAAAAATCCTTCCTCAACCAGGAATACGAGGCATTCAAATAAGGCAAAAGAGACTCGATAGCTGACTGCTATGAGAGATTCTTCAAGATCATCAATGGTCTGAGGAACTATGGTCGGGCATTCACAAACAGTGAACTTAACGATAAATTCTTGAGATCCCTGATGAAAGAATGAGATAACGAGGTTTGCGCGATAAGGGAGTTTGGTAAACTCACTGATACTGACCCTTAGAATCTATTTGGGAAGCTGCTTTCATATGAACTTCAGATCAACACGAGGAAAGCTAAAGAAGAAGGAAGTAGATCCTCAACCAGAGAAAAGTCAGTGTCCCGGAAAGATGAAGGGTCAATGAAGACTAGAGCGGTGTTTCCTGCCAGAACACAAACCTCATGTGATCAGGAAGACTCAGAGCCAAGCACCTCATGCTCTGAAATGACAGATGGAGAGTTCTCTTTAATCTTCAAACAATTCAAGAGGATGCTCAGCAAGAGGAGGCAAATGAGAAATTAGTCCTCCTCGTCTAATTTTAGGAGATCATGTGGTGATGGTGATCACTATAAGAAAAGCTACAATAGTAATGACGAGTATAAATCAAAACTGAACAAACATATTTCATCTGATGATGTGTGCTACTGTTGCAATAAGCAAGAGAACATGATTGTCGATTGCCCGCACAAAAAGGAAGGAACTAGTAGAGAAGAGAAGAAACCCTTCCGCGGGAAGAAGAAGAAGGAAGAAAAGAGCTTCATAACAAAGAAGCCAAAGACTCTGAGTGGTAGTGACTCAGATGAGTCAAGCTCAGATGAGGAAGACTACTTTGGGATCATGCCACATACTGACGAGGAAGAATGCAAATCCTAATATAATGGGAAGGTAAAATTTCATACACCGCTCTCAGAGTCAGATACTGCCTCAGATGGTCAAGAAGACTACTCTTCTGAGGAGGAGTCGGATTTATTGGATTAGTATAAGTTATTGCTGGCGAGCTTTGACAAATGTCGTAAGGTAGTCAAAACTCAGGCCAAGAAGATTAACTCTCTCAAGGTAGTGGAATCTGATCGGGGAGAAGAAATTGCAAAATTGAATCTTCTCAGAGATGAAGTCCAATCCTTGAAAGTGGAACTCTTGACCTCTACTGAACTAATAAGGGTGAAAGAGAAAGTCATCGAGGAACTGGAAGAAAAGTTGTTAGCCGAGAAGAAGCTTGTAGCAAGCTTCTCGAAGCCAAACACTGCCCTTCCTCTCATAGATGGATTTTCTTCTCCCAAGAAGGGTAGCATAGTTGGACATAAATCCGTTAAAGGTAAAGGGAATGCTGCTCAAAGTCACACTATGTTCAAAAAAAGATATCTTCCCTACAAATAAGTATGACTTTGAGGAATCTTATAGTCACTTTGCTAGACCAACATATGTTGATCCTAACAAAAACTACCAAGGATGGAGCTGCCCTAGAAATTTTGGAACGAGTGCTCTAAAAGCACTTCACGAAGAAATCATCCTTATGGATAATGGTCCATTCGCTTTTTCTTATCAGTGATTCAAACAATATCAGTTTTGATGGTATTGCACAATCACTAAAATATTTGTCTGACATGAGAAAGTTATGCAATTTGTATCCTGAAAATAATTTAAAACTATGCATAATTAATGTGGTAAGAATTCATATTGCTTTTATCTTCCCTTTGTCGTTTTTGAAATTTTTCATCAAATCGACCAAATGTTGTTATCCATCGCAACATTTATTATTCAATGTTAAATGAATTAGGCATCATGCATTACATATTAACTATGTTTTCTTAGAATCAAATCCACACATGACTCAAGAACACTCAATATATGAATTCCCGATCCAAAATTCACCAACTCATTAATTGCCAAATTTACAATCAAATTCACTACAATGCTAATTGTCAACCCTTCAACCAATCACCAACCATGAATAAATGAATTCTCACACATGGTATGTTTTCCAACTCAATCCTACATTTTGTCCACTTTCAACCTCTATTAGAAATCATTGTTTCTATTGCAGGCTAACTCGATGCCTCGGTCGGACCGGATTCACTTGGACCATCTTAGCTCACGGAGTGGTCGAGCGTGCACACAGACAATGAAATAAAAAGTTGATACAAGATGTGATGACGTGGAAAAACCTGTCAACCGGGTAAAAAATCACGTGATCGGATTTGTGTCGGTCAAAGTCCACTAGCTGCTTGTGATTACAAAGTGTTCAGAGAATCGGGGGCGACAGGCCGCTCCCTGTTACAGCTTGGTGGGAAAAAGAGAGATTTCAGCTCCCAGAGGGCAACAGGCTGCGGCGCGGGAGCGACTTGGATACTGGAGTCCGAGAAGTGGTTCTGGAGCTTTGAAGTTTGGAGCGCGGCTACGACTCATGTCCGCTCGCAGTGGTCTTGCTCGTCCTTCTTTTGCACGCTCCAGGATTAGGTGTTTTCCCGCTGGCGGCACACTGGTGGCTCGAGGTGGCTGGAGGATGATCTGAGGGAGGAGTCCGGCAGAGTTATCGCCTGTGGAAGAAGATGACCAGGAGCCAAAATGTGAATTATGAGGAGGCCCTAGGCTCCTTTTATAGCCTCCAGGAGGGGATCATGGCGGGCCCCACCAATAACTTGGTGGGTTAGTGGGTGGTTACCCACCAGATCGGACAGCGAGGAAGGCCCACCACGATCGTATGGCGGTCATGCCGTCGACGGTGGTGGGCGGCCGGGCGACGGAGGAGGCCGACCGGCGGCCAGGCGGAGGCCTGGCTGGCGGCGGCGGGCCCCCGGCGGAAACCTTGCAGGCGGCGAGGCTGCCGGCGGCGGCCCGGCCTGGCTGGCGGCCTGGCCGACGACGGCGGCTTGGCCACGGCCGTGGTAGCAAGGCCTGCGTCCGGTCAGCCAGGCCGGCGGCAGAGGCATACTGGCCGGCAGTGGTATCCAGGCCAGCGACAGCAGCGGCGTGGCCGGCGGGCGGCGACGGTTTCCCCCAAAAAGAGGGGGGCGGTTTCTTGGTGGAGTGAGAGGGAGTGGTCCCTCCCTCCTTATTTTCCTTATCATGTGGAGTTCATGGGAGGTGGAGTTTGACTAGTCAACCCCACAATCTCCCACTTGGGGAGGAGATCATGGGGGAATCCCTCTTATAAATAGTCGTGCAACCCATCAATTATCCCCCAAATCTTTATTGCTGGAAAACGAAGCGAACAAGAGAATAAGGATTTTCCTGATGCCATCTTCTTTCCCACTACGATGACAACTTATGGCGAGAAGGCAAAGGCGGTGAAGGGCGGCGCTTCAAAGGTTCCCAGAGTAAACTGGCCGAAGGAGAGACGGCTGAAGGCTAAGCAGGCGACGGCAACTAGCATATCATAACATATTATTACTCCCAATTTCCACATTGGCGTTAAGCCACAAACAAAAGGGTACCGCAATTCCCCTAATGGCATAAAAGCCGCCACACGGAAATCTTGCCAAGGCCCCACCCGCTCGTGGGTTTTATACCTAGGCTTGCCTGCAAACTATGACTTCTCGCGTCAGGATTTCGTCTCACACACAAACTGATTCTAAGAACCCTTGCTGGACCCCACCCGCTCGTGGCTTCAATGCCCGGGCTTGTCCTATGCTTGGCGTTCTCATCAGTCTCACAGAAGGGGACTAGTCTCGTCGGGACACTCTCCCCTCATGACTTGCATGTCATGGGATAGCCAGCCGACCACAGAGACCAAGCCGCGCCTTAGCACATCACAATCCATAATCTTTCCCACCCTAATTCATCATTTATACTGCAACGTTCCCGCTCACCAAGGAAACCATCTACCGCCAACGCGGAGCTAAGCTTGTCCGGTTCCGGCTACACGTACTCACTCGAGAAAAGGGGGAAAAACATACATCACAAACGACATCGTGCCGCAACGGATTTCTACAAAATACTTAAGGCTCGCTATGCAACATCACCGAGTCGGACTAACGGTCGCGAATACGGCTTCACCCACAATGCCTAATCCACTAACGGAGCAGATCTCTAATGCAAAATCATGCCGGAGAGGGACTCAATCGACCCGGAGGTTCCTCTTGAAACATAGCGACCCAAACCCCTCTCATTTGAGAGATTTGGTGCCCAAACGCTTGAAAGAAAAAGATGTTGTGCACGCATACTAGAAACCGAGAGAAGAAGTGTCGTTACCTTACGACCCCTCTTCCTAGCCATGGAAAACTTAGCCGGAAAAAGACCAGCGCAACGGACTTGCCTCCGCGGATCCGCACTCTGCTCGCGATTTGGGGCTCCGAAGCTCCTCCGCCGGCCGGATCTCTCCTTCTCCTTATTCCTTGCTCTCCCCTCACTCTAAATCTTTAGAAAGAGAAAGCTGGATGATGAATGAGGGTTTCAAACCCTATTCCCGGACTTATCTCAGCAAGGACCTCTCTGGACCATCAGATCCCATTAGAAGGAAACGAACGGCCACGATTCACACTTAAAAACAAATTCCTGGGCCGAACACGGCTTGTGACATGCAGTGTCAGAAGCCATGTTCCTCAATCGATGTTGAAACTGTCGCATACCGAACAAGACACGGCCACTGGACATGCCCGTGTATCATGTCGTATGCCAGACACGGCCATGCACATGGCCGTGCTCAACACAGCCGACTAAACACAGAGAAGGACACGGGTTCTTGACACGCCCGTGTCAAACTTGACACACCCGTATCAACTAGAACACACCTTGACCTAGACCGTGTTCCTCAACCGACGCAGCCCGAGCAGGACACGGCCCTTGAACACGCCCGTGTCTCAGGCCGTGTTCACTGTATCGACACTTCGTCAAGTGCATTTCGTCGACCACTCGGGAAGTTCATCGAACCCGAGCACGACACGACCCTGGACACACCCGTGTCCCAAGCCATGTGAACTTTACCAAGCCCCAAACTTAGTTCTAAATGTTGTCCGTCCCTCTTTTGAGTTTCGGGGCGTTACAACTCTCTCCCTCTTAAAAACATTTCGTCCCAAAATTATAGAAAGAAAAAGATACACAAAACTTAAACGATACCTGAGTGGAATAATTCTGGGTACTCCTCCAACAATGTTTGCTCTCGCTCCCATGAGAGCTCCTCACGACCGCAGTTGTTCCATCAGACTTTTACGAGTTTGACCTCTTTGTTCCGCAACTGCTGAATTTCTGAATCCTCTATACTAACTGGACAAACTCACGTCCTCAAGTACTCTTCTATCAGCACTGATGCCGATTCGATCACCACACTAGCCTCTACTAAGGCTTTCCTCAAGACGGAGACATGGAAGACATCGTGTAATCCACTCAGTTTTGTGGACAACGCTAACTGGTACGCTACTTCTCCCACCCGTTCTATAACCTCGAAAGGTCACAAAAACCTCGGACTCAACTACTTGAGTCGGCGAATCCGCGAAACACCTTTGAACGGCTTGATCTTTAGATAGACCCAATTGCCTACCGCGAACTCCAGCTTCCTGTGGAGAGCATTAAAATATTTTGCTTGCCGATCTTGAGCTACCTTCATGCGCTCTTGAATGGTTCGCACCAACTCTCATGCATCAGCTACCACTACTTTTCCCAAAAGTTTGGTGTCTCCCGCCTCTGTCCAAGACATCGGTGTTCGACACCGCCTCCCATACAGAGCTTCGTATGACGCCATCTTTATACTTGCTTGATAACTATTGTTATATGCGAACTCCACCATGAAGAGGTGATCCTCCCATTTCTTGCCGAAGTCAAGAATACACATCCGCAGCATATCCTCCATAGTACGGTTTGTTTTTTCGGTTTGCCCGTCAGTTTGAGGATGGAAAGCAGTACTGAACTTGAGCTTCATGCCCAGACTCTTCTGAACCAACCTCCAGTCCTTGAACGTTAAACCTCCATCGCGATCACTAACTATACTCTTAGGAATCTCATGTAGTCGCACAATGTTACGAACATACAACTCTACCAGCTTCTCCATGCTGTCCTCCTTCCGATTTGGGATGAAGTGAGATACTTTGGTTAAGCAATCCACAATCACCCAAATCGCGTCGTTACCGTGTTGCGATCTAGGTAACCCATGTACAAAGTCCATGAAGATGTCATCAAATTTCCACTCGGGAATAGGAAGAGGCTTCAGGAACCCGCCCGGCTTCTGACACTCGGTCTTCACCAAGGCACAAGTTTGGCACCGATTCACGTACAAAGCCACGTCCCGCTTCAGTCCAGGCCACCAAAAGGATTTCTTCATATGCAAGTACATCTTTGTACTGCCCGATTGAATGGAGTACTTTATAAAGTGAGCCTCAAACATCAACTCCTCATAGAGCTTGCCGAACTGTGGTACATAAATCCTTTTGTCCTTCCTCAGAATCCCATCAATTAACTCCCATGTACTACTCTCACCCTTTTGAGCTTCCACCACGTATAGCTGGAACTCCACATCCAAACGGGTTGCTTCCCGAATACGATCAGACAAATCGTTTTGCATTTCAATCCAGTTCAACCGAGCCCTACTAGACTTGCCTCTTGCTACACACTCCATGCCGAGGGACTCCCAGTCCAGCACCAACCGCTCATCATGAGCTTCGATCTAATTCCCTTGCCTAGAGTATTTTCTACTCAAGGCATCTGCCACCACATTGGCTTTGTCTAGCATATACTGAATCGCCACCTTGTAGTCTCTAAGGAAGTCGACCCATCTGCGCTGCCGCATATTCAAGTTCTTCTGATCTAGGAGATACTTCAGGCTTTTGTGATCCGTGAAGATCTCCACCTTCGCACCATAAACATAGTGCCGCCATAATTTCAATGCAAAAATTATCGCCGCCAATTCCAAGTCACTGACGGGGTAATTCCTCTCGTGAAGCTTTAGCTGCCTAGACCCAAAGGCTATCACACTGCCATGTTGCACCAATACGCAACCCAAACCGCATCCTGATGCGTCACTGGAAATTTGAAATCCTTCAGTCCCTTTCGGTAGACTTAGGATTGGAGTTGTCATCATCCTTTCCTTCAGGGTATCAAACGCCTGATTGCACTCCTGAGTCCACACAAACTTCTGGTCCTTACGAGTTAGTGAAGTGAGGGGTAGAGCTATCCATGAAACGTTTTCTACGAATCTTCTGTAGTACCCGGCTAGTCCAAGAAAACTTCGGACTTCCGCCACGGTTGTCAAAATCGGCCAATATCTAATGGCTTCCACTTTTGTTGGATCTACCGCCACCCCATCCCCACTAATCACATGGCCCAAAAATGCACCTTCTCTAGCCAGAACTCGCACTTCGAGAACTTTGCAGAAAGCTGGTTCTCTCTCAACACTTGCAAGACTACTCTCAAGTGAGCCTTATGGTCCACCTTCGATTTGGAGTAAACCAGAATGTCGTAAATAAAGACAACTACAAAAGAGTCCATGTATTCCCTAAATACTCGATTCATCAAATCCATGAATACGGATGGTGCGTTCGTCAGCCCAAACAGCATCACCAAGAACTCAAAGTGACCATACCTCGTACCAAATGCTGTCTTGGGTATGTCCTCGTCTCAAATTCGCAACTGATAGTATCCTGAATTCAAGTCCAACTTTGAATACACCACCGACCCCACCAACTGGTCGAACAGGTCGTCTATCCAAGGAATCAGATACTTATTCTTGACAGTCAATTTATTCAACTCTCAGTAGTCTATACACAACCGCATACTAATGTATTTATTCTTCACGAACAACACAGGAGCTCCCCACGGTGAAGAACTGGGTCTGATATACCCTTGCTCCAACAGTTCCTGCAACTGTACCTTGAGTTCGGCCAACTCTTTTGGTGCCATCCTAAATGGAGGACGTGACACAGTCCTAGCCTCTAGCACTAACTCAATCGAGAAATCAATCTCCAGTCGAGGAGGTGCTCCATGAAGTTCATCAGGAAACACATCCTCAAACTCTGCCACTATGGGCACTTCCATAAGTGATAACTTGGAAAGGCGAAACTCCAATAATGCTACAAGATCTACTCCCCCTAGTTAACTTCCCACACCAACTGTATGGCCGAAATCAGGGAACAAGCCACTCCATTAAGGCCCTCAAACTTAACTTCTTTCTGCCCTTCGCTTCTCAGGGTCACCACCTTGGATAGGCAGTCAATACTGGCACGCTGCTCTGCTAGCCAGTCCATTCCCAATATCACATCAAACTCAACCAACTATAGGACCGCTGCTATCAACATGAAGTCAACTTCGTATAGCTTCCAACAAATGCACCCTTTTGCCCCGGTGGTCATGGATGACCCATTGGGCATACGCATCTTCAGCTCTACGTCCGCCGAGAATGACTCAACTCAAATTCTCCGGATAAAAATTTCCGCAAAAAAAGAGTGCGACGCTCCCGTATCAAAAAATACCCTAGCGGGGTATCCGGAAACTAACACAAAGCCTAAAACATAGGCATCAAACATAAACGGTCTGAAAGTATGAAGTATAAGGTTAAATTTAAACTTTCTCATACCTGTCACCACATCGGGATGTCGGATCGCTTCTTGCTGCCCAAGGTTGTAAGCTCTTGGTTGCACCGGTTGGAACCGAGAAGCACTAGACTCCGTCATGTTCCCTTTTTCTGTGGCACTGGGGCCGGAGCGCACAGTCTGCTCCTGGCTTGGCTCCTGCTCAGCACCTCCTTGAGTACAAAAATGAGCTATATGCCCCACCTTGCCACAATTAAAGCACGTCAGTGGTCCCTTAGAACGAGACCCTCCGGATGTCCAGCTGCTTTTATCAGCGGACTTGAAAAGGTGAGGCTTTTTCTTCCATCTATTCCCTTTAGACTTCCCTTGGGATTGAGAAGGCTTCCCTTCCCCTTGCTTGGGTGTGAAACCCTTACGACATTGGGTTCGCTCTAGATCACTCTCCAATATTCTGGCAGCCTCAACCAGCTCATTGAAACTAGCTCTCTTCATGGCGATGAGGGGTTGTCTTAGATTCTCCCTCAGCACATGGTAGCAGAGGTTATCCCTCTCATCATCGTCTGCCATTGTCGTTCCCGCAAAATGACCCAATCGAGTGAACTCCTCTACATACTCATCCACCGTCTTATCCTGCTGCACCAAGCGCAGAAATTGCCTTTGGAGGGACAACCTTATCGAAGCAGGAATGTACTTCTTTAGGAAAGAATTCCCAAACTCTTCCATGGATGGGGTGCGTCCGAGAAACTGGCAGTCGCTATGGCTCACCCACCACAACTTCGCATCCCCTTCCAACATGAAGGCCGCAAACTCAGATTTCTTCTCCTCAGGCATCTCTACCGCCCCCAGAAGTTCTTACATCCGTGCCCACCAATCCTCCGCATCAATCGGCACACCGACTCCCTTAAATGTTAGAGGATGGAAGCTCGGAAAATATTTCATCTGCCAGTCCCCATGCCCGACAACCACCCTTTCGGCCAACGGCTCTACTCGCCTGGCTTCTCCGCCCTGCACGGTCGTCGTCGTATTCGGGGTAGCATGAGTTGTTACCTGAGCAACAGGGGTTGCTACTTGAGCTGTCACTGCAGCTTGGGCTGCCACCATTGCATCTGCAAGCATGCGACAAAAATCGGTCGGGTTTTTACCCATGCCCAAAGGACCCTGAACAGTAGCAATGCTCGCCGAAAGCTATTCCCTTGGCCTCAATGTACCTGCCTCGTTGCTTGCACTCTTAACAAAAGCAAGATAACAAGGAATCAGTCTCTAATTACAAGACTCGAACATAAGGACACTCATGGTCCCGTAATACTCCTATGTGGATAACTTCTATACGCGATCCAATTACGTTAAATCGACTGCTAAACCTGACCTTAGACGCAACCTGGCTATGATACCAAATTGTAACACCTCCCCTATAATGACCGTATAATATGGGTCCGGCCGAGGCCCCACAACATATAGACGCCACAGCTTTTTAGCGTTAAAAGATGATATTAACTACCCAACTCAAAACTCAGAATAAAACAACAGCGAAAACCGAAAACAAGACCAGAAGTTATCCACATACATAAGAGTATCAAAACGTCCTTAAGGCCTTACAACAATAGAGTCCAAAACTCAAATGATAACATCAAACACCAATGCGCATAAGCACTCCTAGACTACCTCGACATGCAAGCCGGAAACCTAGAGCATCAAATATACAATGCCACAAAATAGAGCTAGTACAAAACTTGGAACACTTCATGAGGCTTAGATCTTTTTGGTCGGCGAGCTAGCTCGTGCTTGCGATCCTTGCCCTGTAAAAATTTGGTGGTAACGTGGGTCAGCAAAGGCTGACCTCAACTGTGTAACCAACACATCTCCTCCCGGCCGCCCCTAATGGACCCCGGGGTACCCCTCCAACCTGCAAGTCAGCACTTTGTATGTCATATACATAAACATGTAAAGCTCTAAAAACAGGTTTGGATGTCTCAAACAACAAACACGTTTTCTATATTGAGTATATAATAAAAAGGGGCCTACTATGTAGCATGAATGCAAACCCGGGCTTCACCCAAGGCACCATATCGCATATGCAACTAGCACATCATAACATCTGGGTACTCCCAATTTCCCCATTAGCGTTAAGCCACAAACAAAAGGGTACTGCAATTCCCCTAACGGCATAAAAGCCGCCACATGGAAATCTTGCCAAGGACCCACCCGTTCGTGGGTCTTAGACCTGGGCTTGCCTGCAAACTATGACTTCTCGCGTCAGGATTTCGTCTCACACACAAACCGATTCTAAGAACCCTTGCTGGACCCCACCCGCTTGTGGCTTCAATGCCCGGGCTTGTCCTATGCTTGGCGTTCTCATCAGTCTCACAGAAGGGGACTAGTCTCGTCGGGACACTCTCCCCTCATGACTTGCACGTCACGGGATAGCCAAGCGACCATAGAGACAAAGCCGCGCCTTAGCACATCACAATCCATAATTTTTCCCACCCTAATCCATCATTTGTACTGCAATGTTCCCGCGCACCAAGGAAACCATCTACCGTCAACGCGGAGCTAACCTTGTTCGGTTTCGGCTACACGTACTCACTCGAGAAAAGGGGTAAAACACATACACCACAAACGTCATCTTGTCGCAACGGATTTCTACAAAATCCTTAAGGCTCGATATGAAACATCACCGAGTCGAACAAACGGTCGCGACTACGGCTGCACCCACAATGCCTAATCCACTAACGGAGCGGATCTCTAATGCAAAATCATGTTGGGGATGGACTCAATCGACCCAGAGGTTCCTCTTGAACCATGGCAATCCAAACCCCTCTCATTTGAGAGATTTGGTGCCCAAAAGCTTGAAAGAAAAAGATGTTATGCACGTATCCTAGAGACTGAGAGGAGAAGTGTCGTTACCTTACTGCCCCTCTTCCTAGCCATGGAAAACTTAGCCGGAAGAAGACCACCGCAACGGACTTGCCTCCACGGATCTGGACTCGGCTCGCGATTTGGGGCTCCGAAGCTCCTCCGGTGGCCGGATCTCTCCTTCTCCTTCTTCCTTGCTCTCCCCTCTCTTTAAAGCTTTAAAAAGAGAAAGCTTGATGAGGAATGAGGGTTTCAAACCCTATTCCCAGACTTATCTCAGCAAGGACTACTCTGGACCATCAGATCCCATTAGAAGGAAACGAACGGCCACGATTCGCACTTAAAACTAAATTCCTGGGCCGAACACGGCTTGTGACACGCCCTTGTCCAAGGTCGTGTTCCTTAATTGACGTCGAAACCATCGCATCCCGAACCGAACACGGCCACTGGACAAGTCTGTGTCTCATACCGTGTGCTAGACACGGCCATGCGCATGGTCGTGTTCCAGGCCGTGCTCAACACAGCTGACTAAACATAGAGAAGGACACGGGTTCTTGACACGCCAGTGTCAAACTTGACACACCCGTGTCAACCAGAACACGCCCGTGTCAACTAGAACACGCCTTGACCCAGACCGTGTTCCTCACCCGACGCATCCCGAGCAGGACACGGCCCCTGAACACGCCCGTGTCTCAGGCCGTGATCATTGTCTCGACGCTTCGTCGAGTGCATTTCGTCGACCACTCGGGAAGTTTGTCGAACCCGAGCACGACACGGCCTTGGACACACCCGTGTCCCAGGCTGTGTGACCCTTACCAAGCCCCAAACTCGGCTCTAAATGCTGTCTGTCTCTCTTTTAAGTTTCGGGGTGTTACACCGTGTGCGCGGCTGCGCGCCCCAGTCTGCACGCAGGTGAGCGTACAGCAGGCCACGTGTGCGGGCGCATGTGCACCTGAATGCGCGTACCAGGCCGCGCGCGGGTGCGCGCACACCTATCCGCACGCATCAAGCCGCGCGCTCCAGGTCATACGTGCAGGTGTGCGTGCACCTGTCCGCATGCATCAGGTCGCGCGCGGCTGCGTGCGCCCCTGTCCGTGTGCGGGCGTGCGCGCACCTGTCTGCGCCCGGGTGTGCGCGTACATGTCCGCGCGCACCAGGCTGCGCTCACCTGTCCGCGCCCACCAGGCCGCGCGCGGGTTCACGCGTACCTATCCGCACGCACCAAGCCGCGCGCACCAAGCCGCGCGCTCCAGGCTTTGCGCGCAGGTGTGCGCGCACTTGTCCGCTCGCGGGCGTGCGCGCACTTGTCCGTGCCCGGGTGTGCCTGTACCTGTCCGTGCGCACCAGGCCGCGCTCACCTATCCGAGCGCACCAGGACGCACGCTCCAGGCTGCACCCGCAGGTGTGCGCGCATATGTTCACACGCATCAGGCCGCGCACGCGAGCGTACCTGTCCGTGCGTAAGTGTGCGCGCACATGTCTGCACGCAGGTGCACGTGTACCTACCCGCGCATACTGGCGGGCTCTTCCTTGGTCGCGCGCTTTCTTATGCACGGGTGCACACTCGGTTCGCGATTGGTTTGGGTTGTATGCGCTAGGATGCGTGACGTCAAGCCTTACTTTATTTTTATCTAGGCAAACCCGACTCTATCTTTTGTGTGGTGCAGGTCTCGAAGCTTTCTTCCGATCTGATGCTCCTGCCTTCTTCTTTGACCGATGACGGTGTTGAAATCTTTAGGAGGAAATATGGGCTTCCTGCTGATTTGGAGGTGAGGATTCCACGTTTCGAGGAGCTAGTCTAGAATCCTCCTCGCAGCTGGTTAACGATTTGCGAATTTTCCCTGAGATCCGACTTCCGCTTCCCGCCATGTGAGGATGTGATCGATATCTTGAAGTTCTGTGGGGTGCCAATTTCTCAGTTTATCCCGGTTGGAATTACCGGAATTACGGACTTAGTTGCCTTCTTTCGCGAGCATGGAGGACGGTTTTCTTTGACAAATTTCGAGATTGGTGTGATGTCCGCTCCGATGGGGTCTAGCGGGTGGAGGTCCGCAGTAACAAAAGTTGGTTGGAGTTTGAGACTCGCAAAGATTGTCGATATGGGAATACTTTGTTTGGGTATGTTAGGAATTCATGGGGCTTTCCCGAGGCTTGGGACACATTGCTTGACCGCTGTCGCCGCGTGAGAGGGAAGGAACGAGAATTTTCCCCGATGCTTGGGTTTTCAGAGCCTCGTGAACTAGCCAACCACCTATTTAATATTTTCGTCTATGTGGAGGAGAAGCGCTTATTACGGTGTGGTATTTCTTCGAACGCCGCTCAGATCGTTGGGTCTTCTCTGGGCGGGGACGAAAGAGGAAAGCTATGGCGGCCCCTCCTGGTGACCATGACATGGTGGTGGCGGTGGCCTCTTCTGATGTCTATCCCGAGTCGACTCCCGAGGTGCAGATACTTGCGTCCCCAATTCCTCCGGTGCCTTCGGAGATAGCTGCTCCATGGATGTCCTCTTCCTTGAGGGCAATGAGTGATGCAGTAAACGCCTTGATTTGTTGAAAGATTCCTTTATTCATTTTTTATTTGTTATTTGGTACTAACTCTGGTCTTTTCCTTGTGCAGATAGAGACCCAGGCCCAGATTGCGGTAACCTAGAATGAGCACTATGTGAGTTTGAAGGATGGGTACCTTGCTCTTCAGGAGAAGCTAAGGTTAACGTCGATCTCGCTTGCCTCCTTGAAGGACGAGCATGATCGTGACATTACACAGTCCTGCCAGATCGGGTCGGGGCAGAAATCCGAGCTAGAGGATGCATGTGCTGCCCTGGAGGTGGAGAAAACTCTGATGGAGAGGACCACCTAGATGTTGAAGCACTCGAAGGAGGAGACTTTGGGCTTGGAGACACAGTTACAGGCAGTACGGGAGGAAGTAACCGGCCTTGAGACTCAACTTCGGGCGGCGAAGGCCCTGGTGGAGATGTTGTCTTTTGATAGCCATGTGTCAGAGTTGAAGGTTGCGGGACTTGCAGAGTAACTGGAATCATTGGAATACATGCGAGACCGTTGTCTGATTGCAGAGGAGGTTCGTGACGAGATTTGGTCCAAGGAGGTGGAACCTCGGATGGACGATGTTCGTGAGCTAGCACTCTGGCGCGGTGTCTCGAAGGCCTTCCGCCTGGTCAACAAGAGCTTGGGATGTGACACATCTGGCTTCAGCTTTGTAGATGTTTCTGAGGACGAGCATTCTGACTCAGATGACGAGTAGTAGGTCTTACATATTCACAGTTGTGCATTTGTATTTCGTTGTTTAGTTAGTCGTACTGTATTTTGCCTTTTGTTCGGCATTTGTCGTTGTTTCTCTTAGGCGTTGATTGCCCCTTTTGTAACATTTCTACTGTTTTGTATGACATTATTTTTTTCATGCACTCTTAGCTGTTTTTTTGTACGGTTCTGGTCCGCGGTTTTGCTTGCGAAAAGGGGGCACCCCCTTGCGAGGTTGCACGAGTCAGTCTCGCGGCTTAGTTTGCACGGCTCTAGTTCGCGGCTTTATTTGCGCGGCTCTAGTCCGCGACTTTATCTCGAAAGGGGGGCAGGCCCTTGCGTGGTTGCAAGAGTCAGGCTCGCAACTTAGTTTGCACGGCTCAGGTTCGTAGCTTTATCACGAAAGGGTGGCAGTCCTTTGCGAGGTTGCACGAGTCATGCTCACGACTTATTTTGCACGACTCAGGTTCGTGGCTTTATCACAAAAGGGTGGGCAGGCCCTTGTGAGGTTGCATGAGTTAGGCTTGCGGCTTAGTTTGCACAGCTCAGGTCTACGGCCTTATCGTGAAGGGGGGCAGGCCCTTGCAAGGATGCATGAGTCAGGCTCGCGGCTCAGTTTGTCGGGTAGGCGGAGCTTGAATCTACCACGACGAACTAAATTTCGTGCGTCACTGGCCTTGGAAATTCCCCCATGGTAACTGGGAAGGTAATCATTCCCAGTACCTGGACTGGATAGTGGTCGAAGCCGTACACCGGTCCGGCTGTCGGTGTGAGATGTTGTATGGAGATGTTCATGCTCTGGAGGGTGGCAGAGAACAGGACGTCGACCGAACTTCCATTGTCGGCGAGGATTCGCTTGACATTATAGCAGGGATATCTGATCCCGGCGTTGATTACCAGGGGGTCTTGGTGAGGTGCTCGAAGCCCGACAAGGTCGTCATCCCCGAAGGTTATGGTGGTGTCTTTCCTGCACTTCTTGTATTTATGGATGTCTCCTTATACACCTACTGAGAGGATTTGATCAGAAAGAATGGGTGATCCGGCAATGATTTCAATATTTCCGATCATCTGCCTTCCACCTGCTCCCCATGGCGAGGCATTTTGCTGATCTCTGGGTAGCCTAGGCGGGTCTTGCTGGTCCTGTATGCATCCCTGCAAAAACCTTCCGAGAAGTCCTAGGCGGACAAGGCGCTCGATTTCTTCCTTCAGGCGGGCACAGTCCTCAGTGATGTGTCCCGTAGTTCGAAGAAACTCGCAATATTTGGATTGATCGTTTCTGGGTTTATGGGCTGGTTGCTTGGGCCGATGTAATGCTGGCTCATTTTGAATGGCATAGAGTGCATTAGTGAGCATGGTGTTGATGGGAGTATAATCCCTAGGTTGTTGATCTCTCTAATGGTCTCGTCGACATTGCCCATTTCGACGCTCTTCTCGGAATCTTCCTTCTTGAAGCTGAGGGACCAACTCCTTTTCTCTCTTCCGTTTCTGGGCCCCATCAAACTGCAGGTAATGGGCTTCAATATCTTCGTCAGCAGCAATCTATGCCACCACCCGATGCATGAGGTCAGGATAACTGGGGACAGTTTCTCTCATCTGTGCTGAATAGAAGCCGCTAGGGAGGAGGACTCCAAGGAACACCCCTCGCAACAACTCGGTGTCAACTCCCAGAATCTGACGGGCTTCTGCAGTAAAATGGCGGAAGAAGTCCTTTAGGGTTTCTCCTTTGTTCTGGCGAATTCCTGACAAGTGGGAGGGTCACTGACGATCCTGCGATTGACGATGAACTGATCGACAAACTGCCTTATCAGCTCTGTGAAGTTGTCGATGGTTTCGACCCTTAATGAATGGAACCATGTTTGGGCCTGGCCTTTGAGAGTGGCTGGAAACACTGGGTAGAGCAACTGGTCTGGAGCATTATATATCCTCATAATGGTGGTAAAGTGATTAACATGTTCTAGCGGATCGTCTATCCCATCGAATGTCTCAATGTTCGGGAGCTTGAATCCGCGTGGGATTGGATGGTCGAGGATTTGTGTTTCCAAAGGGTTGCCTTGGCAGAGTGGTCGGCGTGCGTGAACATCTCTTCTACCTTCCTGATGATATTCCTCAGCGATTACTTCTCGAATTTCCTCCCGAGTAAATCTTTCAAGTGGAGGAAGGCGGGCGTCATTGACGGGGTTGTGATGAAGATGGTCTGCTCCCACCCCCCTCTGGGCCGGGTGAGTTAAACTGGCGGCTTCAGAATATTCTTCGGGTCCTTCCTGCCTTGAAGAAACTTCTTGGGCCCTGCCCTGATTCGGCTACGGTAGAAAGTTAGCCCTTGTCGGCGGCAGCGGGGGAGCAGGAGTGTTGGAACACCCTATTACTAATTTGGGTCAGGATCACTATGTCTCTAGGAATCTGTGTTTGACCTTTTGTATAGCTTAATAGGTCAATTAGAATTGAGTCTAAAGGTTAGAAGTCTAGGATTGGAAGCTGCCCTGAAGACCAAGTTTTTCTGTAGACCAAGTCTAATCGTCGAGCTCAGCACGACGATTCGTCGAACTCCGGTCGACGATCGTCTAGCTCAACTTCAACAGATCGTCGAGCTTCATTCGACGATCGCTGAGCTCAACCTCATAATATCGTCGAGCTCCACTCGACGATCGTTGAGCTCAACTTCACAATATCGTCGAACTCCATTCGACGATCGGTGAGCTCAGGTCGACGATTTTGACTCTGCACTGGATCCTTATCTCTGAGCTCAGTTCGACGATCTTTGAGCTCAGATCGACGATTGTTTTGCTGCTTAAATTTTCCAGTTCGCTGAGCTCAGCTCGACGATAGCAGAGCTCAGTTCGACGATTTCAGTTATCTTTCAGAATTCAAATTCAAATCAGTTAGAAGTTATTCTGCAATTAATTCAGAAGATCTGCTAGCCGTTTTCATTTACTTCTGGACCAAGTTTCAAGGGATTTTTCAAGGAATAATTCAGTGGACTTTCCTTCAGAAGAAATTATGCAATTAAGGCTGTAATCAATGCAGACCAACGGCTATCTTTGACAGAGTGATATTCTATTCTGGCACAGAGAATAAAAGACAGAATGTTTTTGAATGAAAGCAGGTGAAAATACAGAGATTGACAAGAAGAGGACACACAACTCAGAATCAGAGACTTTTTCAAAATCTTCTGTCAAGGAGAATTCTGTAGAACACTCATCAAAGAGATCAAGCTTTCAAAAATCTTCAAATCTCTTCAGCTCTCAAAGTGTTCAAGGCCAACATCATTTCAAGACTCCAGACTCTCAACATTTCAGCTTGCTGAAATCATCTTTTGCTGGAGATCTACCTTTGAAGGCCTATCACCCTCAGCAAAGCTCTTCTTCCTGAAGATTTCAAGGATTCAGGGGGAGCTTTGACATCAATCCACTTAGTCTTCTCAGTTGATTGAGAAAGAGAAGACTGCCATCACTCTCTCACCCCCACTCTGTAAAGGGTTTTTCAAACTCCCTTCAAAAGTTTGAATCTGGTTTTTGAGCACCTTGTCAAAAGCTCATTGGTGGCAAGACACCTGATCAAAAAATCTGATTTGGTTTTTGAGCACCTTATCAAAAGCTCATTGGTGCCCAGGACACCTGATCAACTCATCCTGCAGTGGATTCCTACCTAGGGTGGTAGAAGAGTGGATGTACCCAAGTTTGGGGAACCACTATAATTCCTTGTGTCATCTGGTTCTGCTTGTTTTCTTTTTGTTTCTGGCCTAGATTCTCTTGTGCTTAGTCTCTGCATAGCTTAGTTTTGTGATTAGTTTTATTTCTGCTTCCCTGCTCACACTCATTACAACAATTGTTGTAAAGCTTTGCAAAAGTTTTTCTTTGTGTTTTAAAAGCACTATATACTCTATTCACCCCCCCCCCCCCTCTAGAGTATATCAGATCTAGTTTCCCTTTCAATTGGTATCAAAGCCAGGTTGGTTAAACATACCATATCTGTTTGGTTGTACAGGCTGACACCTGAACCCCAAGATCCCAAACTAGATCCTTCTCTTATATTTTATTATTAAGCTTCTGTTTGCACAAATCATGGCCCAAAACAAAGATTATGCCAGCACCAGACCTCCAGTGTGCAATCTGTCAAAGTTTGCACTCTGGAAAGCAAGGATTAGACTCTACATGAATTCTATTGACGAAGATATATTTAATTCTGTTTTGACAGTGTGTCCAAGACCCCCAGAAAGCACAAGTACAAATGCTGTTCCACCTCCATCAGGAACAGATGCTGACATCAAAAAGTGGAAAGTAGCTGATGCCAAGGCTATGAACATTCTAGCCCAGATAATGTCAGATGACATTTTTCAAAAGGTAGCTGAATGTAACTCAGCCAAGGAGATTTGGGACAAGCTCTCAGAAATAGTTTCAGGCTCAGCTGATGAGAGAAAGGACAGAAGATCCCATCTCATCTCCCAATATGAGAACTTCAAGAAGGGAGAGACTGAGTCAGTGGGAGACATGTACAACAGACTGAGTCTAATTGTCAGTGAACTGAGGACATTAGACAAAGATATCTCACTGACAGAACTTAATGACAAGATCCTAATGTGCTTTCCCAGCACTTGGGATTCAAGAATCTGGCCAATTAAAGATGCCAGAAGTCTGAATGAGATCACCACTGAAGCCTTGTTGGGTAAGCTCAAATCTTATGAGCTACTCATCAAGAACAGAGAGGAAGAACAGAAGGCTGCTTCACCAGCCACAAGAAAGGAGAAGACCATAGCATTCAAGGCAACTGAGGATCTGCCTGAAGAAAAAAGCCACAGGCAATGATGAACTTCTCAGCTTGTTGGCCAAAAGATTCTATAAGATGGCCAGAAAGGACTTCAGAAGAAGATCATACAAGGAGCAGGATAAGCCAAGGTATGACAAGTTCCATTGGCAATAACAAAGACATTATTTGCTTTGGTTGCAGGAAACCAGGGCATATAGTTCCTGACTGTCCAGAGAACAAGAACAAGGACAGAAGGGAAAGAAAAGAGAGAAGAAACAAGCAAGACTCCAAAAGGAGTGGCAATAGCAAACCTTCTTCCAGCAAAAATAAGCATACAAGGAAAGGATTTGTTGCTGAATCCTGGAGTGAGACTGAAGAGGAGTCAGAAGCCTCTTCCAGCTCCAGTGATGATGAGGATGATGCAGAGGAAAAGGAGTTCTGCATGATGGCAATCAATGCCTCACAACACAACTCAGAGGAAGAGGAGTCAGAGTCAGACTCAGAGACTCAACCTGAAGAAGATCAGGTAATCAGCTCTTTTGATTTTACTTCAGAAGATTTTAAATCTGAATTTAAAGCACTATGTTTAGACCTGCTAAAGTCTGAGAAAGAGATCATCTCTCTCAGAAATCAATTATCTGAACAAAATGTTTAAAATCAGAAAACCTCAAACTCTCTCAGGAGTTGGAGAACTATAGGGAACAGATAGCTACACTGAAAAGTGAGCTCTCTGAGGCCAAGAAGCTTGAAGAATCTCTCAATGGGAGAAGCATCAAGCTGATGGACATCACAAGCACAGTGAACTCAAGATTCAACAGTACACTGGGCTTGGGTGCCTCATCCAGCCAACCTATTGTTCTAACAACTCCCATCAAGTTCATTTCTGACAAGGGAAAGGGAGTTGTAGAGGTTGCCAGGAAAAATTCTGATCTGCCTCAGAAAACTAAGTCCCAGCACTGAAATCGTCGAACGGAGATCGACGATCGCCGAATGAAGATCGACGATCGCCGAACGCAGCTCGACGATCTCAGGACAAATCGTCGAACGCAGATCGACGATCTCAGCCAAAGTCGTCGAACGCAGGTCGACGATCCCATATACCTGACCTCACCCATAGTCGACCGTCGAACGGAGCTCGACGATCTGACCCACGATCGTCGAACGCAGCTCCAAGATCGTCGAACAGAGGTCAGAGCTCTGGAAACTTTTTCAAAGGCAAGTCAAAATTGAATCCTAAGGGTTCTTCATCCCAAACCTTCAACCCTTATACTGAATGGATTATACCTCCAAGGAGATATCATCCTGAAGGATATAAGAGTCAGCCAGGGATGTCTTTCATTTCTGAATTTAAAGGTTATCAACCTAGACCCAAGGTAAACTGGGTCAAAAACAAGT
This sequence comes from Platanthera guangdongensis, assembly GCA_039583875.1. Classification (NCBI taxonomy): domain Eukaryota; kingdom Viridiplantae; phylum Streptophyta; class Magnoliopsida; order Asparagales; family Orchidaceae; genus Platanthera; species Platanthera guangdongensis. The sequence continues at coordinate 135,476,728 of CM077159.1, read as the reverse complement.
GAATTTTTTATGTGCAGGTGAAGACCTATCCAACATCTAACCAGCAATGGTATTTGGATAGTGGGTGCTCTAAGCACATGACAGGGAACAAGGACAACCTCAATTCCTTTAGAGCCAAGCTTGGACCCAAAGTTATCTTTGGTGATTCCAACTTTGGACAAACTAAAGGATATGGTGCAGTCCAGATTGGTTCAGTAACCTTCAAGAAGGTAGCATATGTGGAAGGACTGAAGCACAACCTAATCAGCATCAGTCAGCTATGTGATGAAGGCTACCAGGTGACCTTCAGCAAAACCTTATGCAAAATCAAGTCAGAGGACAACACAACTGTGTTGACAGGTAAAAGGAAAGGTAACATCTACCTAGTAGATTTTCTTTCAACTACTATAGATATCTGCTTATTCAATTCAGTATGTAGACCAAATGTTTTATGGCATAAGAGACTAGGACACCTAAACCTTAGAACTATTGCTAGGCTATCCAAGGACAACCTTGTTAGAGGACTACCTTCTGGCCCCTACAAGAAGGAAGGACTCTGCAAGGCTTGTCAATTAGGCAAGCAAACTAAAAACAGTTTTAAGTCACTTAATAAGAGTGATTCACCTAGGATATTGTATCTGTTACACATGGATCTATTTGGACCCATCACAGTACAAAGCCTAGGAGGGAAATCCTACACTTTAGTAATTGTAGATGACTTCTCTAGATTCACTTGGGTGTTTTTTCTAAGGAAGAAGTCTGATAACTTTAAGTGTCTGACAGAGTTTCTCAAATGTATACAGATTGAGTTCAATACTCACATTGCCCTGATCAGAAGTGATCATGGGACAGAGTTTGATTCTCTTCTTATGCAAGAGTTCTGTCAGAGTGAAGGGATCAGGCATACTTTCTCAGCTCCTAGAACTCCTCAACAAAATGGGGTAGCTGAAAGGAAAAATAGAACCCTTATTGAATCTGCCACTACATTGTTGTCAGATGCTCATCTACCTCTATCCTTTTGGGCAGAGGCAGTGAACACCTCCAACTATGTGCTGAACAGAAGTCTGATACATAAACTAAAGGGAAAGACTCCCTATGAATTACTCAAAGGGAAGAAACCTAAAGTTGACTATTTCAGAATTTTTGGTTGCATTTGCTATATTCACAATAATGATAAGAAATATTTAGCAAAATTTCAAGCCAAAGCTGATGAAGGAGTGTTTCTGGGATACTCCATGATCAGCAAGGCCTATAGGGTCTATAACAAATCATCATTGAAAATTGAGGAATCTGTTCATATTTCTTTTGATGAAACTAACATGTCTTTCAAGGAGAAGATTTCTTCTACCATAGAACCTTTGCAGGAACACTCTCTAGTTGAAGATATGAACAAGCTACAGGTTGCTCAAGAAGAAAAAAGCAGTGAAGATGAAGAGAATGCTCAACATATTGAACCACCACTTGAAGAGCCAGTTGTTGTACCACAAGAGGAAACAACAACACAGGTTGGTGAACAATCAACACCCCCTGTTGATTTAGTAACATCAAGAGACCATCCAATTACCCAAATAATTGGAGAACTCTCAGCTGGTGTGCAAACCAGAAATCAGGTCAACCAAAACCTGTTGCACACCTGCTTCCTTTCACAAATTGAACCTCAGTCCATTCAAGATGCAGAGCAAGATCCACACTGGATCATTGCAATGCAAGAGGAGTTGCATCAATTTGAGAGGAACAAAGTATGGGAACTAGTGCCAAAGCCAAAGGATCATTCCATTGTTGGAACAAAATGGGTATTCAGAAATAAACTGGATGATCAAGGAGTAATTATAAGGAACAAGGCAAGGCTAGTTGCCAGGGATATTCTCAAGAAGAAGGAATTGACTACGACCAGACTTTTGCACCTGTTGCAAGATTGGAAGCCATCAGAATATTTCTAGCTTATGCAGCTCACAAAGGCTTCAAGGTTTATCAGATGGATGTCAAGAGTGCCTTCTTAAATGGAGACATTAAAGAGGAAGTCTATGTCAGACAACCTCCAGGTTTTATCTCTCCAACTTATCATGATTATGTTTTTAGACTGAACAAAGCATTATATGGTCTCAAGCAAGCTCCTAGAGCATGGTATGAGACCCTAGCATGCTTTCTCTTGGAAAATGGTTTTATAAGGGGTAGAGTAGACCAAACTCTTTTTATTAGAACCCATAAGTCCCATACCCTACTAGTACAAATTTATGTAGACGATATCATTTTTGGTTCTACTGACTCAAATTGTGCAGAAGGTTTTCTAACCTAATGCATTCTAAATTTGAGATGAGTAGTATGGGTGAGCTATCCTTCTTCCTAGGATTGCAAGTCAAACAACATGCTGAAGGCATCTTTATTTCTCAAACCAAATATGCTAATGAGTTGGTTAAGAAATTTGGTATGTCTGAGGCATCTTGTATGAAAACACCCATGCCTACCAATGCTGTATTGGATGCTGATGAACATGGGAAACCTGTTGATCAGACAACATATAGAGCAATGATTGGCTCTTTACTGTATCTTACAACTAGTAGACCAGATATAATGTTTGCTACATGTATATGTGCTAGGTTCCAAGTTAGCCCTAGAGAGTCACACCTCACATTAGTAAAAAGATTCTCAGGTATGTTAAAAGTTGTCCAAATCTAGGTCTCTGGTATCCAAAAGATTCAGCATTTGAGTTAACTGGATTCTCTGATGCTGATTATGCTGGATGCAGAATTGACAGGAAAAGCACCAGTGGAACTTGTCAGTTCCTTGGTGATAGACTTGTCTCTTGGTTTTGCAAGAAACAAACATCTGTGTCAACTTCAACTGCTGAAGCTGAATATATGGCTGCAGGCAGTTGTTGTTCACAAATACTGTGGATTCAAAACCAACTCCTAGACTATGGTTACAACTTAGAGAAGTCTAAAATCTTTTGTGACAATACAAGTGCTATTTCCATAGCTCAAAATCCAGTCCTCCATAGTAGGACAAAACACAGAGATTAGGCATCACTTCTTAAGGGACAATGTTGAAAAGAATAAAATTGAACTGCAATATATCCCAACTGATTTACAAAGGGGAGATATTTTCACCAAGCCTTTGGATGAAAAGAAACACACCTTCTTCCTAAATCAGTTAGGAATGTTAGATGGAGGAAGTCTTAAATAATATCCAAGATTTTGAAAGCTAAAAATTGACCAAGACTAGGCAAAATTCTGATTTTTTCTTAGTGTCTAGAATTTTCTGATCTCTGAACTGCGCTCGACGATTTCCCCAAAGATCGTCGAACGGAGTTCGACGATTTCCAGAATCGTCGAACTGAGTTCAGCGCCCCTCAGATAGTATGAACTATCTCTTCCGGTCAACGATCGTCGAACGACACTCGACGATTTTGTTCCCTGAACGATCGTCGAACGGAGCTCGACGCCTTTCCAGATCGTCGAACGGAGATCGACGATGTTGGAGTCTCTTCAGATTCCTTTAGAAGCCTCGATCGTCGAACTGAGTTCAACGATCTTTCCAATTCTACGTCGAACCCTAATATAAAACTCATTTTTCGCCGTCATTCTCTCTTGCGCTTTCAATTTCTCTGCAAGAATTTTCTTCCCTCCAAACAGTTCTACGCTTGTTCGTTGTGTTTGTTAAATTTTTGCAGGTACAATTGCCGTATCAGTCGCTGTTCTAGCCGTCATGAAGTTCGATGCTGGATTTGATATTGATCTGGACTCATTCAACACTACTGATCAAATCTTCCAGAACATTTTGAATTTATTCAAGGATCAGAACTTGTCCACCCTCATGACCACTAGAATCAAGCTTGCTTCAGATGAAATAAAAGAATGGGTCTATACTGCTCACAACCTTGACAACAACACCATAGTTGGATCTATTGCTGGAACCCAGGTACCTCTGACCCCAACAGTCTTAACAGAGGTCTTTGGTTTGAGAAATGGAGATGAAACTGCTGAATTATCTGGGGAGGAATTTTCTGATATACTTGCCAGGATGGGTCATCCAGAGGGAAACCCTAGCAAGTTGTTTAAGAGGAACTTGTCAGTTGAGTACAGGTTCCTGGCAGATGTTGTAGGCAAGGTGCTGTTGGCAAAGCATTCTGCACATGATACCATCTCCAGACATCAGCTCTGCCTCATGGGAGCTCTGGTAGATAAGAAAAGCTTGAATTGGGGAGAGGTCTTCTTTGACCTGATAAAGAAGAAAATCAATAAAAGCTTTGTAAATTTTGGAAGAATTCTTGGAGTTTTCCTTCAAGGCAAGGTGCCCTGCTCTGCTGGTCTCCTCTGGAGTGCACATCAATGCCTCCAAGAGACTTACCTGTGCCCTATTTGGCAAGTGGGACAGGCAAATTAGCAAACCCAGCAGGCCCTCTTCAACTGCTCCTTCAGGCACCAGGACTCCCAGAGTCACTCCCCCACAGGTCCCAGCTGCTGCAGAGGACCTGGCTGTTGCTGGTGCTGCACCTACTCCTCCTCCCAGTCCAACCCTACCTCTACCATCCACCATTCCAGCCTCATCCCCCATTACCATATCCAGCCCCTCTCCAACATCACTTCCATCTCCAGCAACCATTTCATCACCTCCTGCAGACCATTTCCACCCATTGTTCTCATATCCACCACCAGATGTCACCTCTTCTCCATCCATACCATCATTCACCCTTCTGGATGAATCCTACATGGATGATTCCCCCTCTTCTCCTCCAGAATTACCCTCCTCCTCAACATCTTTCCAAGATCTCCTCCACCACATCCTTGACCAACCCACATTCACTCCATCCATATCCATCCCCTTGTCCTCCATCTCCACAATCCCCACTCCTCAGCCATCAATCCCTCCACCATCCAGCCCTCCACTTCCAGCATCCTCAGCCATCCCCATACCCTCTACCTCTGCTCCTGCCATTGAGCATGTAGATCTGCCAGCCTTAGCTGACAAGTTGTATGAGCTACTGGCCCCCAGGCTCTCTCTTCTCATGGAGGCCTCCTTAGCTCCTCTACAACAGTCAGTAGCAGCCCTGTCTGCCAGGCTTTCCTCCCTCATTCCTCAGGCACCACCTCCAGCAGTGTGCCTTGATACAGATGTATCTGCATCCAGGCAGGGGGAGATGCCATATGAAGCCAGCCTTCATGCTGCTGTTGCTGTTGCTTCTGCTCCTGTTGCTGATGATACTACTGCTGCTGCTGCTGGAACTTCTGTGTCTGCTGCCTCTTCTGCTCCAGTTACTGTGCCTACTCCAGTTCTGGCAATAGACCTAAGGTCTTTGCTCTCAGCCTTTGATCCTGCCTTTTTCAGTTGTTTACCAGAAGGTATTGCTGTCCAGCCCTCAGAAGACCTCTCTAAGGCATTGGTGCCTTTCTCTGGCTGTGACCCCAGCATTATTTCCTCCTTTGTACTCTCAGTGATTACTACTGCTGCTGCTGATGAAGAAAGGATTGCCTTTGCCTCTGAATTTGTTGATGCTAATGCTGAAGTTGTTCTCCCTCCTGCTGAAATTCAAGTTGCTTCTGATGAGCAAACATCCCAGGATTTTCTGATGCCAGAGGCCACTGTTTTTGAGCCTGCTGAAGATTTTGTTGTTGTTACTGAAGCTGCTGCTGCCATCTCTCCTGAAGTTTCTAGTGTTGTTTCTGCTGTTGCTTCTGTATCTGCTGTTGAATCTGCTGCCCTATCTGCTGTTATTCCTGTATCTGCTGCTGTATTTGTTGCTGTTCCTGCTGCTGCCCCTTCTGCTTCTGCCTCATCTGCTGCTGCTCAATTAAAGAAGGATCTTATGAAGAAGATTGATGCTATATATGATGACCAGAGTTCTGACTCTGATGAGTTCAAGACAGACTCTGATGACTCTGCTGCCACTATTGCCAGGAAGAGGAAGGCTAGAAGCAAGGCTATGAGAAGGGTTCCACCTGCTAAAGTAAAAGATGACAATGATATTCCATATTATATTCTGCATAACTGCCCAATTACTAAACATTGGATGCAGTATTCCAAAAATCAGCTAAAAGCAATGAAAAAGAAAAGAAAGTATGAGAAGGGCTCCTCCCAGTTCAAGCACCCTCATCCTCCTCCACCACCTCCACCTGATGCAGGTGCCGGTGGTAGCTCTGCAAGTTCAGCCCCAGCTAGAAGCCAGGCTCCCTATCAACCCCATGCTAGAACCTATCAAAGGGAAAGCCAGCCTAGGGGTTCTTACTCTAGGAGAGGAGGATACAGGGGAAATCAAAGAGAGACTCAAGTATATTCTAAAGGGCATTCCAGGCAGCACCCTTACTCCAGGGGATGACATGTTTCTTCTGATACATCTTCTGGTCCATTCCCCTATAAGCTCAAAGAGACAGTGTCTGCTAGGCCTCCTCAAGACAATTCTTCCAACAGGTATGAGCCACCTGTGTCATTTGAGGACCCTAAAAAGAACCCAGCCTCTTGGACTGCTAGGATGAAGGAGTTGGATGCATTAGACCAGATAAAGAAAGCCAGAGAGCAAGGCTTAGACACTTCAAATATTTCTACTATGTCAGAACAAAGACAGAAGGAATTAGAGAGATATGCTTCCAGCAAATTTTTTGATGCAGAAAGATATATGGAATTGCATCCTGCTGCTGTGGTTCCCAGGGCTACTAAGCAAATTTATTTAGGTGCAGCTGATGACACCAGATCCAAACAAGAAGCTCTGAATCCTAACAGAGAAATCAAAATGGTTAAAGGCAAAGAGAAGAAGTAATTCTGTAAGGTGACAATCTTTGGATTTTCTGAACTGCTATCTGGATGCCATATATATATATATCTGTGATGTTTCTGCAATATCTGTATATTGTTTTTATGCTTTTCTGATTGTATGATGTTATTTGATTTTTCCAAAGTCTGTAAATAGTTTTCCTAACCCAAATAGGGGGAGATTGTTGGAACACCCTATTACTAATTTGGGTCAGGATCACTATGTCTCTAGGAATCTGTGTTTGACCTTCTGTATAGCTTAATAGGTCAATTAGAATTGAGTCTAAGGGTTAGAAGTCTAGGATTGGAAGCTGCCCTGAAGACCAAGTTTTTCTATAGACCAAGTCTAATCGTCGAGCTCAGCACGACGATTCGTCGAACTCCGGTCGACGATCATCTAGCTCAACTTCAACAGATCGTCGAGCTTCATTCGACGATCGCTGAGCTCAACCTCATAATATCGTCGAGCTCCACTCGACGATCGCTGAGCTCAACTTCACAATATCGTCGAACTCCATTCGACGATCGGTGAGCTCAGGTCGACGATTTTGACTCTGCACTGGATCCTTATCTCTGAGCTCAGTTCGACGATCTTTGAGCTCAGATCGACGATTGTTTTGCTGCTTAAATTTTCCAGTTCGCTGAGCTCAGCTCGACGATAGTAGAGCTCAGTTCGACGATTTCAGTTATCTTTCAGAATTCAAATTCAAATCAGTTAGAAGTTATTCTGCAATTAATTCAGAAGATCTGCTAGCCGTTTTCATTTACTTCTGGACCAAGTTTCAAGGGATTTTTCAAGGAATAATTCAGTGGACTTTCCTTCAGAAGAAATTATGCAATTAAGGCTGTAATCAATGCAGACCAACGGCTATCTTTGACAGAGTGATATTCTATTCTGGCACAGAGAATAAAAGACAGAATGTTTTTGAATGAAAGCAGGTGAAAATACAGAGATTGACAAGAAGAGGACACACAACTCAGAATACAGAGACTTTTTCAAAATCTTCTGTCAAGGAGAATTCTGTAGAACACTCATCAAAGAGATCAAGCTTTCAAAAATCTTCAAATCTCTTCAGCTCTCAAAGTGTTCAAGGCCAACATCATTTCAAGACTCCAGACTCTCAACATTTCAGCTTGCTGAAATCATCTTTTGCTGGAGATCTACCTTTGAAGGCCTATCACCCTCAGCAAAGCTCTTCTTCCTGAAGATTTCAAGGATTCAGGGGGAGATTTGACATCAATCCACTTAGTCTTCTCAGTTGATTGAGAAAGAGAAGACTGCCATCACTCTCTCACCCCCACTCTGTAAAGGGTTTTTCAAACTCCCTTCAAAAGTTTGAATCTGGTTTTTGAGCACCTTGTCAAAAGCTCATTGGTGGCAAGACACCTGATCAAAAAATCTGATTTGGTTTTTGAGCACCTTATCAAAAGCTCATTGGTGCCCAGGACACCTGATCAACTCATCCTGCAGTGGATTCCTACCTAGGGTGGTAGAAGAGTGGATGTACCCAAGTTTGGGGAACCACTATAATTCCTTGTGTCATCTGGTTCTGCTTGTTTTCTTTTTGTTTCTGGCCTAGATTCTCTTGTGCTTAGTCTCTGCATAGCTTAGTTTTGTGATTAGTTTTATTTCTGCTTCCCTGCTCACACTCATTACAACAATTGTTGTAAAGCTTTGCAAAAGTTTTTCTTTGTGTTTTAAAAGCACCATATACTCTATTCACCCCCCTCTAGAGTATATCAGATCTAGTTTCCCTTTCAAGGAGGTGCTCCCGGGTTACGGAGCAGGATGAGTATTTCGATTTGTTGCACTTCCATCTAGCGAACACGCCCCTCCAAGGCGGTGACGGGGGCAAAAGCGACTTCAGCAGTCAGTGGCACGTCCACCAAAGAGTGGAACGTGCGGGTTTGACGTGTCCACCAAGGGCGGATCTTTCAGTGGTGTGGGCGCTTCTTTTTGCCATTGGAGTAGAACTTAGAAGCGACAAGGCTAGTGATCTTATTTTTTGAAGGATGTTGGGAATCGCGTTTCCCACAGACGGCGCCAAATTGTTGCGGGCTAATTCGATGCCCCGGTCGAACCGGATTCACTTGGACCGTCTTAGCATACTGAGCGGTCGAGCGCGCACACAGTCAATGAAAATAAAAGTGAAAGAATTGGTTTCAAGATACCTAAAACACCTAGAGGGGGTGAATAGGTACAATTCTTTTTACTTAGGCAGATAAAAATTATATCACTGTTAGATCACTTATGCAATATTTATCACAACACAGATTTAAACAAAACAGCAACACAGAAGAAACACAGATTTATAGTGGTTCCCCAAGTGATGGGTACATCCACTTTCCCTCTTTGACTATCTAGCAGTGTATTAGATTCAGCCTAACTCCCATCTTTCTTCTCAGATCCTCAGATCTTATAACTCAGAACCCAAAATGATTCCTACAACTCAGACTTCAGCAAGTCCTACTGCTCAGATCCTCCCAGAGAATCCTACCTCAGAGTGAGTCCACACTCACACAACTCAGGAAATCAAGCCCTACCTCAGCCTCTTCAACAGGCCTACAACTCAGAGAAATTAATCCCCTACCTCAGGCACTCAGCCTTACCTCAGCCTTTATAGATTTAGGCTTACAACTCAGATAGATAAATCTCCTACACTCAGATCTATAAAAGATCCTACAGTGAAATGGATTAACAAACAAATAGAACCTTCAACCATGTAGAGAGAGAAAGGGTTGAAGGTTTCTTGGTCAGTTCTTGAAAGATCTGACAGCTTTAGATCCAACCTGTCTTAGCTTCTTCAAAGCTTCTTGAATTTGAACAAAGTAAGGTTGATCTTCTTAGAGATGATCTTCAATCAACTTCCTTCTTCTATTCAGATGTGCCTCTGAATTCTTCTGGCAGACTTGTTCAGGATCTGTCCTTAGAGACTTGTTGATTTCTGGATGACGACTTCCCTTCTTCTTAGTTGTTGGTTGTCTCTTCTTGTTCATTTCCGTTTGTTGATAGAATATGTCTTTATATAGACCCCATCTGAGGTTACCGGCTGATCCGGTTCCTAACGGCCTTCTGACAGCTCTGACAGATGTAATTGCTTTGTTGGTTGTGATAGTTATCAAGTCTCTAGTCATGACATATGATACTTCATTGAAATTTAACTCAGCAGCAAAGTGTCGAGACAATACTTCAAATGTGTCGACATAAATAGATCATGTGTCGACACAATCCTTGGTGATGTCGACACAGCTCACATAATGTCGACACAGCTCTTCTTTTTCTTCTTGACACAGCTTCTATGGAATGTGTCGACACAAGTCCTGTGTGTCGACACAACAACTTCTAGTCTCGATAAAGTTGATGTCGACAGAATTCTGGAGTGTGTCGACACAAGTCCCGTGTGTCGACATAAGTGTTGTCGACAGAATTCTAAAATGTGTCGACACAAGTCTTTCTTGTCGACACAGTTGTTGTCGATAGATTTTTTGTGTGTCGACACAAGTCTTATATGTCGACACAATCTGGCTCCTGGTGTTGACACAGCACTTCCCAAGTGTCGACATAATTTTTGTCAAGTGTTGACACTTGTACTTAGAAACTTTTTATGCATTTCCTTAACCTGCACATTGAAACTCAACACAACATTAAATACACATTGATGAATATCATTGAGTTAGGTGAGACTTCTCCAAATATGGTACACATTTTCCAATGTACCCAACAATCTCCCCCTATTTGGAGAAGTCCTAACCCTTAGTCAATGATATACATCACTTTATAATAAAACACAGATTATGATGTATAAAGGATTATTTAGTCAGGGTAACATATAGACAAAACCAGCATATTATATCATCACAAAACATGAAAAAAATATAGTGAACATGAATCAGTGTTTGTTGAAGTACAAGAAGTTTTTGAACAACAAATTACATAGATTTTAAAACACAAGATTACATAGTTCTAAAATCTAGTCAATCTATTATAGGACTGATTAGGCTCCTTGATGACAATGCCTTTGCCATACTGAATCCTTGCTTGTACATTAGCTTCAGTGTCTTCAGCTGGCTTCTTTCCTTTAAGATCCTTTTTCTTGAGTTCTTTAGCCATAACCTTTTGCCTTTCAAAATAGTGATAAGGCTTTGGAAAGTACTTGCTAGGCTCCACAGAAGTAGCAGGTATCTTCCCAGCTTTGAGATCTCTTCTAAATTGATGTATGGCATCTTGTCGTTTCTGATACTTGCTCCATTCTTGTTCAGAGTACCTGTTGGAACCCAAGGTTGGATTTGGGTAAGGATCACTATTAGGGTTTATTAGATTGACCCAAAATGTATAGTCATGGGTTATAGGATTATTTCCATGTTTGGTCTTTCAGAAATATTTCAGAGAAGTTCAGATTTGAAGTTCAGAAAATTGCTGGAAGAAAATCTCTAAACTCAGTTCAACTATCTCTGAGCGGAGCTCAACTATCTCTGAACCCAGTTTGAAGAAGCTTTAAAATTAAGATGCAGTTCAAAATCTCTGAACTCAGTTCAACTATCTCTGAGCGGAGATTAACTATCTCTAAACCCAGTTTGAAGAAGCTTTAAAATTCAGATGCAGTTCAAAATCTCTGAACTCAGCTCAACGATCTCCGAGCTGAGTTCAACGATCTCCGAACCCAGTTTGAAGAAGCTTTAAGATTTAGTTTGGCGATTTCCTATGCCATTTTTCAGACCTTCTTATTTACAGCTGGCAGATTTAATTAAGGCTTAACTGCATGCATTTATAGCTCTCAAATTTAATGCTATCAAATATAGACGTTTGAATGACAGTACAAAATATGGCTTATTACAGAGATTAAATGCCAATTGAATTCTCAAGACATATTCCATTCTCGGGAATTGATTTAGCCATTCCAAGATAGAAAGAATTCAAATGCTTGAATTCTTCAGGCATTAAATATATAGATATTATATCTTACAGAGAATATAAGAAGAGAAATACAGCACTCGACAGAATAGAAGAGATAGAGAGAGAATATTCAAGAAGGCTTTTTCTCTCAGCAAAGAAGAACTTAGCTACAAGTTTTCTTACAACAAATCAACATCATCTTCTTCATCTGCTCCAGGCTTTCAAGAGACAATCAATTCATATCAGTCAAAAAGCTTGTTGGAGAGCAACATCAACTTGAAGGCCTACACCCTGAAGCAAAGCTTCCACTCCTGAATTATTCTACATCTCAGGGGGGGCTTTGACAACATCACTGAATCCACATAGTCTTCTCAGCTGCTTTGAGAAAAAGAAGACTTTCAGCACTCTCTCATCCCCACCTCTATAAAGGGGTTTTCAAACTCCCTTCAAAAGTTTGTGATTGGTTTCTGAGACCTTATCAAAACTCAGTGGTGGCAAGACACCTGATCAAAAAATCTAGTTTGGTTTTTGAGCACCTTATCAAAAGCTCATTGGTGACCAGGACACCTGATCAACTCATCCTGCAGTGGATTCCTACCAGGGTGGTAGAAGAGTGGATGTACCCAAGTTTAGGGGAACTACTATAAATTTCCTTGTGTCGTCTGTGTGCTTGCTTTCTTTCTTTTTATTTGTGCTGTGACTTTTTATCTCTTAATTCTAATTTAGAATAAATTAAGATCTATCACCTCACTTTCAATTGGTATCAGAGGGAGGTTGGTTAAAAATACCACATCTTCAAGGTTGGTTAAAATACCACACCTTAGTGGTTGCAGAGGCTAACACCTGAACCAAAACGATCTGATAAATCTTAAATTTCTTGAGAGTTTTTCATGGCACAAAATGAAGAATGTTCAAGCACTGGACCTCCTAAGTGCAATCTGGATAAGCTTGCACTATGGAAGACAAGGATTAGGCTTTTTATGAACTCTATTGATGAAGCCATTTTCAATTCTATTTTGACAGGTCCTTATCAACCATTGGAAACAACAAGCATGAATGCTGCTCCATCACCTCAATGGACAGAAGCTCAAGAATTGCTAAAGATTGCTAATGCAAGAGCAATGGGCATCCTTGCTCAATCAATGTCTGATGACATTTTTGAAGGAGTTATTGAATGTACTTCAGCAAAAGACATCTGGGACTCCCTCACTGCAATGGCTGTTGGATCAACAAAAGAAAAAACATTAAATACTGAATCTTGGAGTGACTCTGAAGCTTCATCCTGTACAACTGAAGATGAAGAAGAGTCAAGAGCAAGAGAGTTTTGCCTAATGGCAATAAATGCTTCATGCAGCAGACATGATGAAGAATCAGTCTCTGATGGAGAATCAGAATGTGAATCAGAAGAGGATCAGGTTATCTCTTCCCTTGATTTTGACAACATAACTGAATTTTTACCAAAACAGATTAAAACATTTCAGAAAATTCATGTTCAACATAGTTCGTCGAATGGAGCTCGACGAAAACTACACTCTTCGTTGAACTCAGGTCGATGATCTCAGAACAGAGATTTCTGGTCAGAAAATCTTGATCGACGAAATAAATACCCTTTGTCGAACCGAGAACGACGAACGTCGAACTCAGATCAACGAAAATATTTTTCGTCGAACTCAGAATTTCAAAACAGAATTTTTTATTATTTTATTTCAAATTATTATTGTGAAACAAAAATAGGACCCAAGGTAATCTGGGTCCAGAACTCCTAACCTCTCTTGTCAGGAAATGCAAAGGATACAACAGTAGCTGTATAGGGGGAGATTGTCAATTTTATGTGTAAAGAAAATTGCTTATTAGGATTCTCTAGTAGTTTTTTTCATGTATTTTATTTCTCAAAGTACCCTTGTACATCTGCTGAAAAACTTTTAAATCAGGCAGATTATTTTTGCTTTGTGTTTTATTTTATGTGAATAGTGTCCTCACCCAAATAGGGGGAGATTGTTGGAACCCAAGGTTGGATTTGGGTAAGGACCACTATTAGGGTTTATTAGATTGACCTAAAATGTATAGTCATGGGTTATAGGATTATTTCCAGGTTTGGTCTTTTAGAAAAATTTCAGAGAAGTTCAGATTTGAAGTTCAGAAAATTGCTGGAAGAATATCTTTGAACTCAGTTCAACTATCTCTGAGCGGAGATCAACTATCTCTGAACCCAGTTTGAAGAAGCTTTAAAATTAAGATGTAGTTCAAAATCTCTGAACTCGGTTCAACTATCTCTGAGCGGAGATCAACTATCTCTGAACCCAGTTTGAAGAAGCTTTAAAATTCAGATGCATTTAAAAACTCTGAACTCAGCTCAACGAGCTCCGAGCTGAGTTCAACGATCTCCGAACCCAGTTTGAAGAAGCTTTAAGATTTAGTTTGGTGATTTCCTATGCCGTTTTTCAGACATTCTTATTTACAGCTGGCAGATTTAATTGAGGCTTAACTGTAGGCATTTATAGCTCTCAGATTTAATGCTATCAAATATAGTCGTTTGAATGACAGTACAAAATATGGCTTATTACAGAGATTAAATGTCAATTTATTTCTCAAGACATATTCCATTCTCGGGAATTGATTTAGCCATTCCAAGATAGAAAGAATTCAAATGCTTGAATTCTTCAGGCATTAAATATATAGATATTAAATCTTACATAGAGTATAAGAAGAGAAATACAGCACTCGATAGAATAGAAGAGATAGAGAGAGAATATTCAAGAAGGCTTTTTCTCTCAGAAAAGAAGAACTTAGCTACAAGTTTTCTTACAACAAATCAACATCATCTTCTTCATCTGCTTCAGGCTTTCAAGAAACAATCAATTCATATCTATCAAAAAGCTTGTTGGAGAGCAACATCAACTTGAAGGCCTACACCCTGAAGCAAAGCTTCCACTCCTGAACTATTCTACATCTTAGGGGGAGCTTTGACAACATCACTGAATCCACATAGTCTTCTCAGCTGCTTTGAGAAAAAGAAGACTTTCATCACTCTCTCATCCCCACCTCTGTAAAGGGTTTTTCAAACTCCCTTCAAAAGTTTGTGATTGATTTCTGAGACCTTATCAAAACTCAGTAGTGGCAAGACACCTGATCAAAAAATCTGGTTTGGTTTTTGAGCACTTTATCAAAAGCACATTGGTGCCCAGGACACCTGATCAACTCATCCTACAGTGGATTCCTACCAGGGTGGTAGAAGAGTGGATGTACCCAAGTTTAGGGGAACCACTATAAATTTCCTTGTGTCGTCTGTGTGCTTGCTTTCTTTCTTTTTATTTGTGCTGTGACTTTTTATCTCTTAATTCTAATTTAGAATAAATTAAGATCTATCACCTCACTTTCAGTACCACTTGCCCCTATCATGCATGTTGTCTTTAACTGCTTGTCAGGCAGTGAGAATAATGTTTCTGGAGGCGGGGCTCCATCTTTCAAAATCAGGCTTTAATTCAGCCTGCTCTCTAAATCTTTTCTTAGAAAGTTGAGCTTCTTACTCTCTTTTCAAAGCAGCTTCAGACATCTCAACCTTCTCAATAATCACATTTTGAACATCCTGTGGAGGACTGTACATTTGTTGTACTACAGAGTGAATGCCCTCAAAATCAGCAGGTGGATAAATAATTTGAGCTACTTCCTGCTGAACCCCTTCATTGTGAGCAGGTTGAATTCCTGATTCAGCAGTGTTATCATCATCACACAGGGGAGGATAACCAAGAGTTGCTCTGATAGCATTAGTTATCCATTTAGCATGTTCAGAGCCTGCATTGACTTACACTCTCTCCCCCTTTATGACTTCTCGTTCAACATGGTCTCTTAGATCATCCTTTTGAAACCTTATCTGATTAGATAGATAATTTGTTCCTTCTTTGTAGAATGATCTGAACTTCAGCAGCTGATCAGCAATTACATTTTGGGAAGCTTGGATAGCAGTGCTAACATCAGTCAAATTTGCTTTGAGTTGCTTATCAAACTCAGTCTTTTCTTTAGCAACGTTTGCAGTGAAAGCAGTTGCTGTATTCTTAAGTTCTGTTACAATAACATTGTGGGATTCTGTCAGATTGTCATTTATTTTGATTTGATTTTTCAGATCATAGCCTTGTTTAATTGCTATGCCATCTATTTGTGTCTTGGCCTCCTGTTGTTGCTTGGCCAAATAGACAACTGCATGTCCACCCTTTTGAAAGCACTCAATCATTTCCATTTTATGCAGATTGACCTCAAATCTGACGGATTTGATATCTTGGTACAATGTAGATTGCAGTTCTTTATGGCTCTCATCTACATATTTCTCAAGAGCTGCTCTTTATTCATCCAACTTTACTTGCAGTTGTACAAGGAGTGGACTGAAGTCTACTATTGGAGCTGGAGTTGATGAGACAGTCTGTAAGGCTTTCTTATAGCCAGAGCTTCACTTCCTTAGCTCCATATGCTTTATTTTCTTTGCCCTATAGGCTTCTTTATCTTTTGAGGACTCAGATGAGCTTGTTATGTCCACTGTATCTTTTGGACTAGATGCTATAATGGGCATCTCCTTCTCAGTCCTTGGTTGCTCCCCCTCAGTCCTTGCATCTTGTATGTCAGGAAATAACTCTTCTAGAGTGAACTCTTGTTGCATTTGTACTGGAGGTATAACTATCTATTTAGCAGATGGTTCTCCCTCAAATTCCAAAGTTTCTTCCCTGGTAATGATATCCTCAGGGACATTGTCTTGGTTAATCTGATCAACATCATTCATATGCACATTCAGTGGATCATTTTCAGTAATTATAGCAGCTTTATTAATATCCAATAGTACCTCAAGTATAGATTGTGTAGCTGCTTCACTGTCCAGTGCAACTGTGTGGACAAGTGGATGTTGCTCATTAGCTCCCCCTGAGGGTAATGCTTCTTGTTGAGCTGAAACTGAAGAAAGCTCATTGACTCCCCCTTGATTAAGCTCTTCCTGGACTTCTGTCATTTGGATGTTGCTTGCAGAAGCCTGCTCCCCCAGCATTTGTCCTTCAGTTACAATCCCTAGAGCTGGCGACTTTCTAGTCCTTTCTGCTCCTTGAGCTGAATACAACCATTTCTTCTCAATCACTGGAAGATTCAGTGGTCTTAGAGGGTGTTTTCTTCTTTTTCTGAATCTGCTTTGATTGTTTCCGAGGGGTAGAAACATCTTTGGTAAGAACTCTATCCCATCTTAATAGTATTCTCAAATCCATTCTTCTCATATGATTGATCTTAGATCCTGCAATCTGATTCATCACTTCAGGAATATTCTCAGCCAAATATAAACTCAAGATTCTACCTAGATTGGGTTTCTTAAGACTTTCTTCGATTTTGTCAAAAATAACAGCAGATCAATTTGTTTTCACCTTGAATATAATTCTGGTCATCAAATTGAACATGTAGGCTGAAATCCTATCATGTTCCCCTAACTTGCATAGAATAACTTTCCCTATAATTTCAGAAAGAAATTTACCCTGAGAATTCATCCCCTTCCTATTCATTGAGGATCCAATCTTGGTTGTGGTATCTATTTCACACCATTGGAGTGCTTCTCTTGTCATGGAAGATGTTATTTCATCTTCTTCTTTAATCCTGGGTAGCTGAAATGTTTTACTTAAACTCTTCTGAGTGAGTTTGACCTTGGTTCCTTGTACAGATGACTTAATTTTTACCCCTTTTGAATCCAGAGATGTCGTCGTGTAGAATTCAAGAACCTCCTTTTTCCATATCCTTGTAGGTTTTGAAACCAAATACTGCAATCCATTTTCTGTGATTAGGATAATCATAGCTTTGATTTCTCTAGATCCATGCGCAAATGAATCGCGAACTAGTTCATAGCCTTCGTTGATGTTTTCTTCCAGCTTTGGCGCCATTAGAGATGAGAGAGATAGAGAGAGAAGAAGGAAGATGAATGTTTGGCGACACAAGAATGTTGAGAGCATAGTCGACAAGGGTTTACTTCCACCTATTTATATGTTTCTAAACAAGGAAGGTCAACAGGCCGGTTGAAATAAACCTATTGTGTCGACACTGGTGGGATTGTGTCGACACAGACTACTAAAGTCTCGACAGAGAATTACTATTCTATGTGTCGACACGAATTACGATGTGTCGACACAAATAATCTTAAGATCTTACATTAATCTCTGTGTGTCGACACAGACGAATGTATGTGTCGACATCAACATTTAAGTATCAGGATAGCCATGTGTCGACACCAAATTCTGAGTGTCGACACAATCTTCTAGATGTGTCGATAGAAATTTTCTTATGTGTTGACACCATCTACTAAGTGTCGACACCTTTGTCTTTATGTGTCGACACACATTTACGTAGTCAAATTTGTCATTCTTATTCTAAGTTCGGCATGCCTAATTCAATTTTAAAATAGTTGAATTTAGTTTCATCCAGTGGTTTGGTGAACATGTCAGCATTTTGAAAATTAGTATTGACAAATTCTAAACTTATATCTTCTTTTTCAACATGATCTCTAAGGAAATGAAATCTTATTTCTATGTGCTTAGTTCTGTTATGAGAAACAGGATTTCTAGCAATAGAAATGACACTAGTAGAATCACAAAATAATGGAGTTCTACTTACCTGGATTCCATAATCTTCAAGTTGATGTTGAATCCATAATAGCTATGCACAGCAGCTGCCTGCAATAACATATTCAGACTCAGCAGTGGAAATAGCCACACTTGTCTATTTTTTACTGCTCCATGACACCAATCTTCCACCTAAAAATTGACATGTGTCAGTTGTACTTTTCCTGTCTTCCTGTCTTTATCCCATTGCCACCAGTCTTGCTTTATTCTTAAATATAATGCCACTTTCATCAAGTTTGTTCCTGTAGATCCACTTAGTCTCTATGACATTGTTATTCTTTGGTTTAGGAACCAAATTCCAGACTTTGCATCTTTTGAATTGATTCAGCTCTTCCTGCATGGCATCAATCCAATTTGGGTCTTGTATGGCTTCTTCAAATTTCTTGGGTTCCATCTGGGATAGGAAATTTGAGCAAAGGACTGTGTTCATGTTCTTGCTCCTTGTCTGAACACCATGACTTGGATCACCAATAATTTGGTGTGCTGGATGATCCTTTAGATGCCTTATTGTTGGAGGCAATCTATCTACAACTTGATTTCCTTCAGTCTCCCCATCAAGTTGTACTACATTTTCTTCATCATCAGCTTATCAGTCTTGTACTCCCCCTGGACAATATCCATCATTTTCTTCATCCTGCCTTGCAGGTTGGTCTTCACTAATGGTTAGCTTGTCCATCTTTTCCTTCAGACTTGCAGAGCTACAAGGAATACTAGACAGCTCACAGTTTATTAGTTTAGTTTCATCAAAAACTACATGTACAGACTCTTCTACAACTTGAGTAGTCAAGTTGTAGACTCTGTATGTCCTACTACTGTTGCTATACCCAACAAATATCTCTTATTGGGATTTGGTAGCAAACTTAGTTAAATAGTGTTTGTCATTATTAAGAACAAAACACTTTCTACCAAAGATCCTAAAATAGGATATGTTTGATTTTCTGCCTTTCATAATCTCATAGGGTGTCTTTTTGTGGTTTTTAGTGATGGATGCTCTATTGAGAACATAACATGCAGTGTTTACTACCTCAGCCCAGAAATATTCTGGGAGATAAGTGTCACTTAGTAGTGCTCTACCAGCCTCAATAAGAGTCCTATTATTTCTTTCAGCAATACCATTCTGCTGAGGAGTTCTTGGTGAGGAGAACTCTTGATGAATCTCTAGTTCTTCACAAAATCTTGTCATGCATTCAGACTGAAATTCAGTCTCATGGTCACTTCTGATTTTGACCACAGAACTGTTAAGTTCATTCTGAATTTGCCTAACAAAATTATGGAAGACAGTAGGAGTTTCAGATTTCCGCCTCAGGAAGAAAACCCATGTAAATCTAGAATAGTCATCCACAACCACTAATGTGTAGACTTTCCTACCTAGACTATGAACTGGCATAGGACCAAATAGATTCATATGCAGGAGGTACAAACACCTCAGTGAGTCTTTGGTATCAAGACTATGGAAGGAGGTCTTAGTCTGTTTGCCTTTTTGACAAGCTGAACACACACCCTCATGGATGCACTTGACCTGAGGACCATTCCTCACTAACTCCATACCATAGAGTTGGCATATTGACTTATAGTTCAGGTGAGCTAGCCTCGTATGCCATTTGACACAATGAGATGCTTTCTCATCTACAACTAGATAAATAGGAGAGTTTTTATTCTCATGATCAAAATTGAGACAGTAAACATTTCCTTTTCTATATCCTGACAAGATGACCTCTTGATCACTTGTTCTTCTAATCTGACAGCCATTCCTAATAAAAAAGGTGTCATAACCAAGATCACTCAGTTTGCTTATGCTTATTAAGTTATGTTTCAAACCTTTCACATAAGCCACTTGGGTGATAGTGATGGAATTATTGGAAATGTTACCAAACCCTTTGATGACCTCCTTTTCAGATCCTCCAAAGATCACTTTGGGTCCATTCTCTATAGGAGTGTAATCCTTCAACATCCTTCTTATTCCAGTCATGTGTGTGGAACATCCACTGTCCAAGTACCATATTGGGGTATGGCCACTTGGACTCACTTGCATCAAATAAAATTACTTAACCTTAGAACCCCAATAATTATTGGGTTCTAGGTTCAGGTTAGACTAAAACTTGTCATACTTGCCTGCAGCCTTTCTGACAGGTAAGCTAGCATTCTTCCTGACAGTAGTGTTGTGCCAACAATCTAGGGCATAATGTCCCACTTTGCCACAACACCAACACTCATATATATTATATATTTTCTTAGATACAGGCTTAACAGCATTGCTGTCAGCAGACCTTAAAACTGTAGGTACAGTAGTCCTTTTCTTAAGTGCTGGGGCTGATGCATCAAACATTAATGATTCCTGATGATCATAATGTGTTTGTACATGGGCTGCCCTATTTTCAATTACACCCTTGTCATTTAGATTACCAGGCTTATAGTGACCATGAGTAATGTCATGGTCATACTTGTTAGTAGGCTACATCACTTTCCTGAAAGCAACATGAGCTTTGGAGGCTAGCGGCTGAACTGGGGCTTTGCCTTTTCTTTTGGAATTAGCTGCCTTAGTTCTTCCCTTGAAACCTAATCCTGTCTTACCCTTTTTGATGGCGACCGCCACCATGACGGCCAACTCGATGATGATGACGTACATGGCGCTTTGGTTGATCATGAAGTTGCGGCGGATGATGATGATGATGGCCCACCGACTAAAGACTTGCGGCGCCGTGGCGACCACGGCTACAATCTTCGTCCACGCCACAAGAATTAATTATTAACTTTTATATTAATAATTAATTAATTAAATAACAATTAATTAATTAATTATTAATGTTATATTTATGTCTTGCATTTTAATATTTTGACTTATTGGTGTGCAATTAGCATTTGTGTTGTAAGGCCTATATAAGGCTAAAAACTCTAATTAGAAAGCAGATTTTATTGTGTTGCTAAATTTCCTCTAACCTAATTTGTCTCCCCCTCTTTCCTTCATCCTTGCCGCCGCCCACCTTGGGTCTCTCCTCCAAAACTTCGGCCACCACCTTCTCCCCTTCCAAGATCTTGGCCACCATCTCTTTCCCCTTCTCCACCTTCAATATTCCTAAGCCCTTCTTTCACACATCAACCCCACGATATTTCTCCACTTGTTTCATCCTAACCGACCATCCTTGGAGGAGACAAAGTGTTTGCAAGAGCCAAAAGGTTTTGGGAGAAACTTCACGGTGCAAAGCGGAGAAGACGACCGAGTTTCTTCATCATTGGAGCGTCTTCCGTGGAAGTTCAACGGAGAGCGATCATTTTCTAGTGGAACCAATATCCCGGATCTACTATTCCGAGAGGGGTAACGAAATTTCTACCAAGAGTTTTTCTCTTCTAGATTGTTTATGTGGTGGACGATTTTTGCGTGACTTTGTGATAACGAAAGAAATTTCGCGGCGTTTTCTTAATAAATTTGTGGATCTATTTTCGTTCGATTTTTGGGTACTCTCGGGAGGATTGGCGATCCTCGTTATTTCTTGTTGGGGAAAGATCAACCGTTTTGCGAATCGGAATTTTCTTGGTGGATCTTTCTTTGGTACAACATCGCTCGTGCGGACACGAATATTTGTCCTTTTAGCTTGATCGGATCTCGGCCTTTAGTCGTGGTTCGATCTCTATCGGATTGGCTAACCGAACGTTGGCGCGTAAGATAAATAACACAATTGGTATTGCTGCGTTTTCGTTAGCGTGTAAACGAGATTGTTAGCGTGGCAAGAGAGAACTTGACGCCGTCCGCATAGGATCTAAAATTCGTGTAGGCTCATAGGACGGCGCTACATCAATTTGGTATCAGAGCCTGGTTGTGTTGATTTCTTAATCGACGCCATCCTTACGCTTTCCGGTCGTAGGACGTCGAACCACACTTGGTCGTGCACGTCGCATATTAGATAACGAAATTCAGAATTTTCGTCTTGGGCTGCAAATAGCAACATCAAAAAAAAAAAAAAAATTCTCCAGAAAATTACAAAAAATTCCTGAATTTTCTCCTTATTTTTCTAAGCAAAAAGTCTAAAAAAATATTTTTGTATTCCTACTTTATAGGCCTCCAAAAAATCATCTTTTATAAAATATCTGGTCAAAATTCCTGGTTGTCTGGTAGTTCATGCGCACAAGGTCTGGTGCGGAATATTTTCCCTCCACCTCACACATGGCCGACCACTATGATGATGAGCACGCTCCTGCAGCGATTGCGGAGCTTCGGGAAGAGTTCAACGCTAGGTTCGATGCACTCACCCAGTTAATACAAGGGTTGGCTGTAAATCAGGCGGCGCCTCAAAATCCTGGCTTTGGGATAAATCGTCAGGGGCCCCCACCACAGCCCGCCAACCAACGAGACGAAAGACAAAACCACCATCGTGATCAGGACGACGATTTCAATTTAACTAGGGCCGTGCGACTACATCCACCATCCTACGATGGAATGGGAGAACCTCAAATTTTCCTAGATTGGATCATGGAGATCGAGTGCTACTTTGAGTGGCACAACCTGTCTGATGGTGATAAGGTGCGAGTGGCACGAATGAAGCTTCTGAGTAGGGCCAAGACGTTCTGGTTGAACGAAGAGCGGCGAATGGGTACCGTGAATGGAGTACCCCCAATTGGGTGGGCTGCCATGAAAGCACTGTTGACTGACCAATATGTCCCCGCGTATCACCGAACCCAAATGTTCGATGAATTAGCCACCCTTCGCCAAGGGGACAAATCGGTAGCGGAGTACATGGGACTAATTAAGGATATGATGGTGAGATGTGATGTCCGGGAAATGCCCGAAGTAACACTATCACGTTTTCGTAAGGGACTCAGGCCGGATATCCAAGGCAAGCTCCTGCGCTACGGTCACACGGATCTTAACGCAACGTTTAATGCAGCTTTGGATATAGAAAAGCACAATGCCTATAAGTCCAAGGGACGAGCTTTCCAAAAGGAAAAATCCATTTTAGGACCCCCACCCTCATCCTCCGTGCGAGACAAAGGAAAGTTTCGATCAACAGATCCGAACTCCGTGGTCGTTACCGCTAGGAACATCAAAAATCCCACGGGTGAGAGAGTTCCAATAGGGCGTCTTAATAAGACTAACGTCACTTGTTATTCCTGTGGAATCCAAGGGCATTATGCTAATGAGTGCCCCACTAAGGGAAAACCTCTAGCCCTTTTAGGCTCCACGTCTGATCCCGCAGAGATCGTTTATGAGGCCGGTACTGAGTCTGACGCCGAGCCGAGTGATATTGATGACGACTCTTTCATGATGGTTATGAGATGTATTCTGAATACACCGCGAGCGACGGACGATTACAACCGGACAAATATCTTTTCGGTAAATTTTAAGCACGGAGACAAGTGGTGTAAATTAATAATCGATAGCGGTAGTTGTATGAATGTTGTTTCGGAGAATGCCATCACTCGAATGCACTTAGTCACTGAGCCACACCCACAGCCGTATAAGATAGCATGGGTGAACAAAACATCTATCGCAGTTTCTAAAAGATGCTTGGTACCACTTACGGTGAAGAGTTATGTCGATAAGGTGTGGTGCGATGTCATCCCTATGGATGTATGTCACGTTTTACTAGGACGACCATGGCTTTATGATTATGATGTGACCCATTTGGGCAGAGCCAACACATACGAGTTCAAGTTCAATGGTAAGACCATTGTTTTGAAGCCCTCACCACCTAAAGACCCGTCGATTATTTCCAAGGACACAGTGGTGCCCGCGGAAAAGAAAGTGATAAGTTTTATAAGTAGGAAGGAGTTAGAACGCGAGACCTTTCTAGATGGCATCATTTATGCGTTAGTATGCCTACAAGTAAAGGAAGATTCACCGTCCTTAGAGAACCTACCGTTATCTTTGCGCACGTTATTGGAAGAGTATAAGGACGTCTACCGGTAGATTTACCTTCCAAGTTGCCACCCATTAGGGATATTCAACACGAAATTGATTTCGTCCCGGGCTCGTCCCTGCCCAATCTACCACATTACCGACTCAACCCCTCCGCACATAATGAACTTCAAATATTAATTTCCGACTTATTAGCAAAGGGATTTATCCGCCATAGTAAAAGCCCTTGTGCCGTCCCAGCCTTGTTGGTCCCGAAGAAAGATAAGTCTTGGAGGTTGTGTGTAGACTACCGGGCCATCAACAAAATAACTGTCAAGTATAGGTTTCCATTCCCCGTTTGGACGATTTGTTGGATATGTTATCCGGTGCCACCGTGTTCTCAAAATTGGATTTAAAGAGTGGTTACCACCAGATAAGGATACGGGAGGGAGACGAATGGAAAACGGCCTTTAAGTCTAAGGATGGGCTTTACGAGTGGTTAGTGCTAGGAGAGGGACTCACTAACGGACCAAGCACTTTCTCACGATTAATGACCCAAGTTTTTAAGCCATATATGGGTAAATTTGTCGTAGTCTATTTCGATGATATTTTGGTGTTTAGTATATCGCCGATCGATCATGAAACTCATTTGCGGACAATCCTTACTACACTGCGCCAAGAGAACTTATTCATTAATTTTAAGAAGTGCGCGTTCGGTGTGACTTCCGTGGAATTTCTAGGATACATAGTGAGCGCTGAGGGTATACATGTTGACCCTAAGAAGGTCCAAGTGATTAGAGAATGGCCGGAACCGCAAAATATTAGGGAGGTTAGGAGTTTTCATGGATTGGCCACGTTTTACCGGCGATTCATTCGCAATTTTAGTAGTATCATGGCACCAATCACGGAATGTATGAAGAAGGGTGATTTTAAATGGACCAAGTCGGCCACTATCGCGTTTCAAATGATTAAGGATCGGATGTCCGAAGCCCCCCTGCTACGGTTGCCGGATTTTACTAAAGTGTTTGAACTATCTTGCGACGCTTCGGGAATAGGAATCGGAGGAGTGTTAAGCCAAGAGGGACATCCGGTGGGATATTTTAGCGAGAAACTAGCGGGCCCGAAATTAAATTATTCTAATTATGATCGTGAATTTTATGCTGTGATACGTTGTCTCCAACATTGGCGACACTATCTCATATCGAAAGAGTTTGTGATCCTCTCGGATCATGAGGCGCTAAAATTTGTAAACTCTCAAAGGTAAAATTAGCCCTCGGCACGCCAAATGGGTCTCCTATCTTCAGGAGTATACTTTCATTATTAAGCACCTTAAGGGTACGTTAAATCGAGTGGCGGACGCCCTTAGTCGTGTCACGCTATTATTGTCTAAAATGGAGGTGAAGGTAATAGGATTTGAACGCATTAAGGACGAGTATGTCCTATGCCCGGATTTTAAGGATATTTATTTAGCCGCTCAGGAACAGGCTCCCTCGACTATTTCGGCATACTACATTCGAGACGGTTATTTATTTAAGCATACACAATTGTGTATTCCCCGCTCTTCACTACGCCATTTCATTGTATGGGAGCTACATAGTGGAGGGTTAGGGGGACATTTCGGCCGGGATAAAACGATAATATTAGTGGAAGATAAATTCTTTTGGCCGGGGCTTAAGCCAATGGTAAATAAAATCGTAGGGAGTTGCCGCGTATGTCAGTTAGCGAAGGGAAACAAAACCAATGCCGGTCTTTATACTCCACTTCCTATTCCGTCTGTTCCTTGGGAGGACGTTAGTATGGACTTTATTTTGGGCCTACCTATGACATTTCGGAAACACGATTCCATCCTTGTCGTTGTCGATCGATTTTCTAAAATGGCATATTTCATCGCTAGCCACACTACCAACGATGCATCCCATGTTGCTAAGTTGTATTTCAAAGAGGTCGTGGCGCATCGGGGCGTCCCCAAAACGATAGTGTCTGATAGGGACGTTAAGTTCACTAGCTATTTCTGGAAAACACTGTGGAAGCTTATGGGTACGAAACTGATGTTTTCGTCGGCCTATCATCCCCAAACGGATGGGCAAACGGAAGTGGTTAATCGTAGCTTGGGTAGTTTGCTCCGTTGCTTAGTTGGCGATCATAAAGGTACGTGGGACCTTATCCTTCCTCACGCTCAAATAGCTTATAATAATTCAAGGAATAGGTCCACCGGTTTGTCTCCGAACGAGATCGTTCATGGTTATAAGGCGCCCGTGCCTCTTGATTTGGTTCCGTTACCACCATCTTTTAAGTCTAGTCAGTTTGCTCAGGATTTCGCCTCGCACGTTCACAGTCTCCATAAACACATTAGCGAAACGCTAGCTACACAATATGCTATTTATCAATCGAATGCCAACGTACATAGGCGAGCGGTCCCCTTGAATATTGGTGATTTGGTCATGGTTCGTCTCACCCCTGAACGGATGCCTTCGGGCACTATAAAGAAATTGGCGAATAGGCGAGCCGGTCCTTTTCGAGTGTTAAAAAAGTTGGGCGAAAACGCATATTTATTACAGTTACCCGCTGATTGGGGAATTTCCCCTATTTTTAACGTTTCCGATTTAACGCTTTTTGTCGCTCCACCACATGAACTTTCTGTCTCGCCGTTTAATATTTCCACTAAATCTTCTACTGGGATGGGTGGTGAGATCAATACTGGATCGCTCTCTCCTGCGGACTCTACGGGAGGTATGCCGCCTACTGATGCTGAAACTTGTTTTTCTTCTTTGCCTAACGCATTTCCGAGGTTTCCCCGGACCGTTTTCTTGCCTGACCAAATTTTGCAGGATGCTATGTTTCCGACTCCCGACGGTGCCGTTCACAGGTTCTTGATTCGTTGGCGTGGTCGCCCAGCTTCGGACGACTCTTGGCTCTCGGCTTCGGAGGTGGAGATACTTGATGCGGATCTCCTTCGCCGTTATGTTCCTGCCCACTCATCGGTGATGAGTCCTTTTGAGCGGGGGAGGATTGATGGCGACCGCCACCATGACGGCCAACTCGATGATGATGACGTACATGGCGCTTTGGTTGATCATGAAGTTGCGGCGGATGATGATGATGATGGCCCACCGACTAAAGACTTGCGGCGCCGTGGCGACCACGGCTACAATCTTCGTCCACGCCACAAGAATTAATTATTAACTTTTATATTAATAATTAATTAATTAAATAACAATTAATTAATTAATTATTAATGTTTTATTTATGTCTTGCATTTTAATATTTTGACTTATTGGTGTGCAATTAGCATTTGTGTTGTAAGGCCTATATAAGGCTAAAAACTCTAATTAGAAAGCAGATTTTATTGTGTTGCTAAATTTCCTCTAACCTAATTTGTCTCCCCCTCTTTCCTTCATCCTTGCCGCCGCCCACCTTGGGTCTCTCCTCCAAAACTTCGGCCACCACCTTCTCCCCTTCCAAGATCTTGGCCACCATCTCTTTCCCCTTCTCCACCTTCAATATTCCTAAGCCCTTCTTTCACACATCAACCCCACGATATTTCTCCACTTGTTTCATCCTAACCGACCATCCTTGGAGGAGACAAAGTGTTTGCAAGAGCCAAAAGGTTTTGGGAGAAACTTCACGGTGCAAAGCGGAGAAGACGACCGAGTTTCTTCATCATTGGAGCGTCTTCCGTGGAAGTTCAACGGAGAGCGATCATTTTCTAGTGGAACCAATATCCCGGATCTACTATTCCGAGAGGGGTAACGAAATTTCTACCAAGAGTTTTTCTCTTCTAGATTGTTTATGTGGTGGACGATTTTTGCGTGACTTTGTGATAACGAAAGAAATTTCGCGGCGTTTTCTTAATAAATTTGTGGATCTATTTTCGTTCGATTTTTGGGTACTCTCGGGAGGATTGGCGATCCTCGTTATTTCTTGTTGGGGAAAGATCAACCGTTTTGCGAATCGGAATTTTCTTGGTGGATCTTTCTTTGGTACAACATCGCTCGTGCGGACACGAATATTTGTCCTTTTAGCTTGATCGGATCTCGGCCTTTAGTCGTGGTTCGATCTCTATCGGATTGGCTAACCGAACGTTGGCGCGTAAGATAAATAACACAATTGGTATTGCTGCGTTTTCGTTAGCGTGTAAACGAGATTGTTAGCGTGGCAAGAGAGAACTTGACGCCGTCCGCATAGGATCTAAAATTCGTGTAGGCTCATAGGACGGCGCTACATCACTTTTGGAGAATGAAGTCATCAATTAAAGGTAAGACTGACTTTGGCTTTGAGGACTTAGCCACAAGTTCCTTCTCTCTTTGAAGTCTAACTTCCAGACTCTTGATTTGATCATTTTTGAATGTAATTGTACCTATCTAAATATAAGTTATATTTTTTAGTTTGGCAACTTCATTCATCTTCAGATCCAGCATTTTTTCTGAATCTGATGTAGCCAGTTTAAGGGATGCAATTTCCTTAGGCTGGTTTTTGACAAGGTTTTTGCTTCTCTTAATTGCTTGCAATAGATCACTATACTCATCAATAAGTTGATGAACATCCCCTTCAAATTCTGAACCATCCACATCTCTTGATGCAGATACTTCTGATTCTGATCCAGTATAATAATTAGAAACTGTAGATAGGTTGTTTACCTTGCTGGGATCAGGTTGATCCTGGCATTGATCTTCCTCAGTTAAAGCCATCAGCCCTCTATAGTGATGATCTTCAGTTCCATTCATTGAGTTCAGCATTTGCAATAACTCAGATTCTACTGAATCCTCTTCAGTAGTAAATAATCCTATATAAGCTTCAACTTCTATCTCTTCTCCTAAATCTGATGATGAGGAATCAGTCTAGCTTTTCTGCTTCTTTGTAACCAAGGATCTCTCCTTCTTTCCCTTATTTTGCTGCTTCTTTTTATCTTTAGATTCCTTTCTTTTATCAGGACAATCAGCTATGATATGCCCTAGCCTGTTACAGCAATAACAAACAATTTTAGAAGAAATTTGTTTACTGGGATTAGAGTCATACCTGTCATCCTTAGATGCTTTATTTTTCTTGTAATAGTCATCCTTGGAGTAGGATGAAGATGGCTTTTTTCTCCATTTCTTCTTCTTCATGAACCTTTGAAACTGCCTTGTGAAGGCAGCAAAGTCTTCATCAGAGTTGTGACTGTGTGAAGTGTTGATGTCAATATTTTCAGATTCAACTTCAGCCATTTTCCTGGGAGGAGAAGGTGACTTTCTCCTGCCCTTTCTTGTAGCTTCATCCTTAAAGGCAACTGACTTTTCTCTGTATTCAGACTTATTGCTTTTCTCCTCCTCCTTTCTAGTAGTGAGCTGCATCTCATAGGATAACAGTTTTCCAAATAAGGCTGGTGGAGGTGTATCTGCAAGCTTGCCCACCTCTCTGATGGCACATATTTTAGTATCCCAATCCTTGGTTAGGGATCTGAGAAACTTGTCATTTAATTCATAAGTGCTAAAGACTCTTTCATAGGTCATTAGCTCATTAACAATTCTGAAGAATTTCATATAGCATTCAGCCATGCTATATGTCTTAGCTTGTCTAAAGCTTTCATATTCTTGATTTAGCATGGACTTCCTAACCTTTCTCACTTCTTTTGTTCCCTCCATGTAGACAATCAAAGTGTCCTACATCTCCTTGGAGGTTTTGCAATGAACCAAATTCTGGAATGTAGAGTCATCTATGACACTCATAATTATGTTATGTGCCCTCTTGTCTAAGGTTGCTAGGATGATCTCTTCCTTAGTCATTTCTGAATAACTTTTAGGAGACTTGAGATTAGCATCAAGAACTGATATGTTCATAGGAACTAATGGTCCTTCTAGAACTGTGACATAAATTCTTAGATCAGATGCTTCCATGAACAATCTGACCCTCTCTTTACATATGCCAAAATTTTCTTTCTTACAGATAGGAAGCTTCATGGATCCAAGAATTGGTTTCAAGATACCTAAAATACCTAGAGGGGGGGTGAATAGGTACAATTCTTTTTACTTATGCAGATAAAAATTATATCACTATTAGATCACTTATGTAATATTTATCACAGCACATTTCACAGCACAGATTTAAACAAAACAACAACACAAAAGACACACAGATTTATAGTTGTTTCCCAAGTGATGGGTACATCCACTTTCCCTCTTCGCATATCTAGCAGTGTACTAGATTCGGCCTAACTCCCTTCTTTCTTCTCAGATCCTCAGAACTTACAACTCAGAACCCAGAAGGTTCCTACAACTCAGACTTCAGCAAGTCCTACAGCTCAGATCCTCCCAGAGAATCTTATCTCAGAGTGAGTCCACACTCCTACAACTCAGACAATCAAGCCCTACCTCAGCCTCTTCAACAGGCCTACAACTCAGAGAAATTAATCCCCTACCTCAGGCACTCTGAAAGTCCACCTAGTGTCAGCTATGTGCACCTATGGGGGGGGGAATAGGTGACGTGTGGTTCTTTTGCGGAATTTACGGATGTACCTGCACAATAAAAACAACAAGCACAGCACACAGGATATACAGCAAATTTATAGTGGTTCCCCGACTTGGGTACATCCACTTTCCCCCTTCGACCTATCTCCCCAACAAGGGACGACTCGATCACTTCTCCAACGGGATTGAAATCCAATCCCTTCACTAACGGAAGGAGCCCTTCCACACGTGAGAGTCAACACTCCCACAAAACGGGTTGCACCCAACCCTTACAACACGGAACAAAAGTTCCCTTACAACAAAATTAAATATAGAGTGTACACGTGATACAAACTTCTTTTGGAGACTACGGTGTTCCTCTTTGTTCGACGACGTGTTCTTGAAGTCGATGAAGAGTCTACGACCTTGGTCTCACTTGGAGAGGATCTCCCCGGAACCGGCGGCGGCACACGAGCGGCGGCTAGCTTCGGGATCGGCGGCTACGATGAAGAGCGGCTGCTGAACTTGGAGATCCAAACTTCATAGCGAAGCAAACTAGGTCTACCAACGGTCACTCTAGGATCGGTCGTCTCGATCGATTCGGACGGAGGAGTTTTTCCCGGTCAACAAATCGAGAGACAAGAGATCTCTGGATAGACACGTGAGACACAAGCTTTGCTAAGCGTCTGTCGCCGGAGATCACGAAGGAATCTCGATTGTTGACGGCGACCTACGTTCCCGAGCGCGATGGCGGCGGCGGAGAGGAGTCGCGGTTTTAGGGTTTCGTTGCGGCTCGGTTTCTGTTTCTTTTCTCCGTGATTCTACTGTTCAAAATGCTGGAGTATATATACTGTAGATGCTTTCCAATATGACCGTTTGTGGGACCCACACTTGAAATCCCCAAGTCCGGTTCAAGCTAGTCTAAAGGCAGACTCCGGTTCAGAAAATTCCAGAGAAAACGCCAAGGAAAAATCGGCGAGAATCGCAGGAGATTCTCGACGAATCGGCGAGAATCACCAAGTGATTCTCGACGATTCGTCGAGAATCGTTTGTGATTCTCGTCGAATCACTTATTGATTCTCAACGAATTTTACTATGTATACATGGGCTGCTTGGCCACTGGTTCGGCGGGAATTAGTAGTGATTCTCGCCGAATCTTACTTGGCACCATTTTGAGGTGGCCAGAAGGAGTCGGCGAGAATCACTAATGATTCTCGTCGATTCGGCGAGAATCACTAGTGATTCTCGCCGAATCGGCGAGAATCACTTGGTGATTCTCGTCGAATTTGCCTTGGACGAATTTTCGTCTTCCACCCAGGAGCTGCTCCTTGATCCTCCATGCTCCTTGTCTTCTCTTGCATATGAACTGCCCTGTACTTGAAAGTAAGTGCACTCCAATAGAGAGAGTACGCGTAGGTCAACACACTGACCTGCTCAATGAGGGATTACGTCGTGCAGACCCGTGTATATTGACCTACTGCACCCTGACATTGGTGTGCACTTAGCGTGGAGGAGCTGCAAGTACAACTTAAGATGTTTCATCAAATACATTGTGAATTCATCTTAGCTTGACAGGTGGCTTCCTCAAATCTAGGTAATCGTGGATACAATACCCGACAATCTCCCCCTATTTGACGAAGCCAAAACCCTACTAGCTAAGATGAATAACACTAATCAAATAATAATCATAGCATTCAGAAATTAAACATGCAGCACAAGAGAATATATGCAATCAGATCAGGACTTGAGTCATTCACAAATTCAAATATATATATACCAAGATAAATATATTCACATATAATCCAGAATTGTTTATATGATAATAATAATCATTAAATGTTCTTAAGACACAGTGACAAGCTATAAAGTGTTGACTATTTGTCCTTAGCTACGTCACCCTTAAGATTTTGGGCCAAGTACTTCTTGCTTTGCCTCTCCATGTATTCTTTGGGCTTCGGGTAGTACATAGGAGGAGCAACTTTATCTGGATCCTTGTTGTTTCTGAAAAAGATGTTGCGTTTCGCTTCAAACATTTTGTGCGTTTCCCACTCATACTGGCTATATACTTCGTTTCGATTGATCTCTCCTCTTTCTTGCAGCCAGAAGGTGTCTAAGATTATGTTCCTTGAAACTGGACTCCACCTTTCATTTTGTACCTCCTCCTCATTCATTCGAGTTCTCTTTGCAGCCTGTGTTTCCTTGGATGTCCCTTCTTGAACTTTTCTCTTTCCCCTGGCTTTTGCTAAGGCCTCTTGGTCAAACATGCTCCTCAGTTTTGCTTTGGAGAGAGCCCTAGCATCAGCGTCATTTGTGGGAACATCTGCAGTACTTGTACTTAAGTCCTCAGCAACACATACTCCTTCAGCGGCCGTAGATGTCTCGGGAATACCTGCAGGAACATGAATACCTGCAGGATTGTCAGGCAGAACGACGCCTAACGTACCCAGCGCCTGTTGGAGCATCCACCAGCAGCTCTCATAGACATATTTGCTTGATTGTGCGAAGTGTGTGCTCAGTTCTTCTTGAAGCTCGGCCATCTTAGCTAGATACTCTTTCTCCCCCTTTTTGGCTTCGACCGTTATGGAATTGGCATATGAGTGCAGCGAGTCATCAATATGCTTGGTGGTTCTGGTGAATTCATTGACCAAGGTCTGCTGATTTGCGTTTAGAGTGACCATATTACCATCAAACTTCTGAATGTTGTTGGCGACAACATGAGCGTTCTGATTGACGACGGCAAGAGTATCTGTATTCTTTTTCAAACCGGCCATTAGGAGTGTGACAGCTGTGCCAGCCGCGGTATACTTTTCGTCAAATTTCTTCTCCATCACATCCAGTTTATGGTTGATCTCTACCATATTTTTAAGCATGAGATCTTCAGAAGTCTTAATCTTTTTCAGCAGTGTTTTCTGAGCTGTATCAAAAGAGGCTGTAAGCTCGTTCACTATTCCTTGAATGACATTGATAGTGTGAGTGGCCAGCTCATCGCGTAACGTTATGGTCGGAGGCACTTGAGGGCCTTGCATTTCTGCAGACGCATCTGTGGAGCTGGATACCATCACAGTCTCTAAAGGAGGAATGTTGGCGGCCTCTGTAGAGTTATTTAACTCCCCCTCCACTGGTGCAGATTTGTCAGGTGGAGGTTCAACAGGATCCGGAGTCTCAAGTACTTCATGGCCCTCATTCTCATCTTCCTCTCCGTCCTCATCCAAGAAGTCAAGGATATCAGCAGCTTCTTCCAATTGTCGATCAGCAGTTTCCAGTGCATCAGCTTCGGTTCCTTGAGTGTTTCTGTTCAGGACCTCCTCATCCTCCAGCTCAGGTTCACTTACTTCATGAATTTCGGCCACCGCAGCTCTGGCCACCTGGGCAATTTCAGAAACTATATCTGTATGAGGGGGTAGAGTCTCCCCCTCGATTCCTGTAGTCAGGGTATCAGGAATTTCACGGGGGATGGCTGCTGGAGATACTTCCTCTTGCTCTTCCACAGCAGGCTGCCCGATACGCCGCTCCCATCGATCAAACACACTTGCATCCATCCTTTTCAAGTAGTGGAGAGGGACGCCTTTGCTCATGTCAAACTTGTCTCCGTTGAGCTGGTTGAGATATAGACTTATGATGCGGCCGAAACTCGGAGTGCCTAGAGTGTCCTTGATCTTTTGGAACAGCAACTCTCCCCAGTTGAACCTCTTGCGGCAGACCACAACGATGAGGATTTTGAACATATCTCCGGAGATATGATCATGGGAGCCCGGCTTGCAGATGAGCACTTTTCCAATAACGTCAGATAGGAGCTTCCCTTCTTCATTCATCTCTTTTCTTTTTATTGATCGAGTTCCTATTGGAAGACCGCAGAACAAGAGAGTTCTGGCTTTGTCCTCGTCCTCCAGATAGTCCTCCTGCTCCGAACTTGAAAGCTGCAGGTAGCGAGTTAGCTTACTGGCAGACATCTTTACTTTTGTCCCAGCCACCTTGCTCTTGATTATGGAGTCTCTATCTCGGAGTCTTGCGGTAGAGAAGAACTCCAGCACCTCTTTGTCCAGGACTTTGCAAGGGTGCTCCAAGACGAAGGTTAGCCCAGCCTCTTCCAGCATTAGAATGATATTCCGGAATTCGTCCGAGGCATGAGGAAATCCAGTGCGAACCAGCTCGCAGCCAGAGACCAATCCTGCAGTCGTCCTTGGGGCCATTGTAGATCTAGAGAGAAGCCCTACTCAAAATGTTAATGAACTTTCAAGAAGAACCTTCATAAGTGGATGCTTCGGGTGAGGGGATACCTAGAGGTGGAGTCGGTGAGGTAGTTTGAGCGGAGCAAAATCGAGACTTGGGGAGATCGACGGTGCAGGCTTCGGCGGGAGTCGTCGGGAGCCTTTCGACGAGAACGTTGCGAGACCCTTGCGGAAGCTTAGGGGGAGACTTCACGAGCTGCGGGTTTCGGCGAATCGGCGGAAGAACTCCTGCGGGTTGCGGAGAATCGGCGAATTGTCGGAGGGAGAGCTCCTGCGGGTTTCGGGAAACTTGCTGCGAAGTGAGGCGGGAGTCGTGAGGAAGGTGAAGGGTTTTGCGGGATTTAAGTGATTCGGCGAGATTTGTCAAATTCGGCGGGATTCGTGAAGAATGCGAAGGGTCGGCGGGATTCAGGAGATTTGGTTGATTCGGTCTCTAATACTATTTATCTAATTCGAAATTGAAGGGTCTCTTGACTAGAAATTGAAAAGTTTCTGATACTATTGATTTGGTTAATTCGGATTCAGGAGATTTGGTTAATTCGTGAAGAAGCTTGCAATATTTTGAGATTTTTCGATGTCAAGTTAATATAAGATTAATAAGTACATGTTTATTGTAACGACAATCTATTTGGATTTGAGCGAGACTTCTCCAGACGCTTCTTGATGTCAATTGTGATTTGTCGAAATTTACAATGACATATCTTTGTTAACCTTTTAGTGATGTGTAAAGGTTTGCATGCCTCGAGTTAATCTCTCCATAAAGGTGCACACATACGTGATAATCATGAGTATACGTATACACAAGGATAGAAATATATATATTTATTTTGAATGAGGATGCATCATGACACAAGTCCTTGAACTGATCAAAATTACCTGGATTTTGAGAGTTATCGTTTTAGTTCCACAGGTAGAACACATTAGAGGCTCAAGGTGAATATGCTCAAACAGGTAGCACATCCGTTATTGCAGACGCTTGTTCCACGTTAGCCTTGAGCCACCTACTGTCCAGTCCCCTTCGTATTCACGGGGACCTGGACTGCCCTGCAAGACAGAATTACTTTACCTTAGGAACCCAAATCATATTGGGTCCTAGGTTTCTATTAGCATATGCACGCAACTGCCTTCCTTCCGAAAACCTGTCTGGAAGACTACCTCTTTCCCTAGAATGTGGATAAGCCCTTGCTGTGGGCACAGAGGGGTTGCGCCAACAGTCAATGGCAAAGTGCCCCACTTTGCCGCAGCACCAACAAGGGTGAATGTTGTATCGCCGTTTTCGACCTGATCTAGTGACTGACGTAGTCACGGTCCTATGTCTAAACGGGATAGGGCATGTTCTTGTCACACAAATTCCTCTTCCATCGTAACACGAGGAAGGGTGGAACGAATGCATGATGTGAGTGTTATGAGGCCGAGAAGGTGGTGCCATTCTTTCAAGCATCTCCCTTGCTGAGGCCCCATGAAGCCTGACATCATGACTTCTATCCTCCTTATCCCGTGTCCTCGAATGGTGAGAAGTCTCATGTGAACTGGGACATGCAGATCCACACTTTGTTGTGGCAGTGGCCGTGAATACAAAGGGCTCAGAATGAGCCTTAGGTATTCTCTCGTGGGTGCCCATGCCGGCCCTTGCACTCCGGTTGTCTCCACATGGGGACAGATCACCCCTGCAGTGACCATGATTATTCATGTGGTCATACCTGAAGGTATGATGAGTTGCCTTCCTGCTTGGAGTGGGGGGTCGGAATACCGTTTCCCCATTTCTCCATCCCTGAATAATCCGGGAGATCCACCCGGTTTCTTGATTTCTCTTTATAGCATCAACTTTGGAAAAGTTTGATACTATACGTTTCTCATTATCTAGACTATTCTCTAGAGCTGAGATCTTAGAGTCCTTGACCTTGTTGGACGCCAATTGGAGAACCAACAAGATCTTCAGTCGAGCAATCTCTCGAGCTTGCTCCTCAGCAAGTAGATTGCTTTCCTGAAGTGCTCTCTTCAGGGAATCAGTATTTTCTGGAGGAGAGCAGTTTCTGTCTTTAGAAAAGTCAAAAGATATGGAGCAGGGTAAAGATGTTACCTGCTCATCTGAGTTATTGTCATTAGAATCAGTGACCATTGTTTCGTCCTCGTCAGAGCTGCTTTCCTCACTGGTCTCGTCAGTCTCTGACACGGACACGGGAGCTCTGATGCAATCCGAGGGATCCTTGCATTCATCTTCAGAAGTGATGACCCCCACATACGCTTCATCCTCTGATTGGCAGCATATTTCAGCTTTCTCTGACCCCCCATCAGCTCTGAGATCATCATCCACAGAGATTTAGCCGTTCGACATTTTTCCAATCTAGAGCGAGAGGCTCCGGACCAGACATCCATGATAATTTGTCGAATCCTCTCGTCCAAGTGAAATAGAGATAGTTCCGTCTAAGACATCTCAGCAACGTCCATGGGCACTAGGATCCCAGAGTCGGAGGTCTTCGTGGGGATAAACGGACCCTCTTCCAGGATGAAGGATGCTCGAGGATCGATGGCATCAAGGTGAAAGGATACTCTCATTCTCCAGATGGGATAATAGTCCTTTGTGCATGCGGGGAGTTTGAGTGGCGGAATCTCATAATTCAGATCCATGCTTCTGACACTGGTGGCAGGATTCTACTCAAGGTGTTAACCTTTTTGATGAGTAACCTCCCTCTGATACCACTTGAAAGTCCACCTAGTGTCAGCTATGTGCACCTATGGGGGGGGGAATAGGTGACGTGTGGTTCTTTTGCGGAATTTACGGATGTACCTGCACAATAAAAACAACAAGCACAGCACACAGGATACACAGCAAATTTATAGTGGTTCCCCGACTTGGGTACATCCACTTTCCCCCTTCGACCTATCTCCCCAACAAGGGACGACTCGGTCACTTCTCCAATGGGATTGAAATCCAATCCCTTCACTAACGGAAGGAGCCCTTCCACACGTGAGAGTCAACACTCCCACAAAACGGGTTGCACCCAACCCTTACAACACTGAACAAAAGTTCCCTTACAACAAAATTAAATATAGAGTGTACACGTGATACAAACTTCTTTTGGAGACTACGGTGTTCCTCTTTGTTCGACGACGTGTTCTTGAAGTCGATGAAGAGTCTACGACCTTGGTCTCACTTGGAGAGGATCTTCCCGGAACCGGCGGTGGCACACGAGCGGCGGCTAGCTTCGGGATCGGCGGCTACGATGAAGAGCGGCTGCTGAACTTGGAGATCCAAACTTCGTAGCGAAGCAAACTAGGTCTACCAACGGTCACTCTAGGATCGGTCGTCTCAATCGATTCGGACGGAGGAGTTTTTCCCGGTCAACAAATCGAGAGATAAGAGATCTCTGGATAGACACGTGAGACACAAGCTTTGCTAAGCGTCTGTCGCCGGAGATCACGAAGGAATCTCGATTGTTGACGGCGACCTACGTTCCCGAGCGCGACGGAGGCGGCGGAGAGGAGTCGCGGTTTTAGGGTTTCGTTGCGGCTCGGTTTCTGTTTCTTTTCTCCGTGATTCTACTGTTCAAAATGCTGGAGTATATATACTGTAGATGCTTTCCAATATGACCGTTTGTGGGACCCACACTTGAAATCCCCAAGTCCGGTTCAAGCTAGTCTAAAGGCAGACTCCGGTTCAGAAAATTCCAGAGAAAACGCCAAGGAAAAATCGGCGAGAAATCGGCGAGAATCACCAAGTGATTCTCGACGATTCGTCGAGAATCGTTTGTGATTCTCGTCGAATCACTTATTGATTCTCAACGAATTTTACTATGTATACATGGGCTGCTTGGCCACTGGTTCGGCGGGAATTAGTAGTGATTCTCGCCGAATCTTACTTGGCACTATTTTGAGGTGGCCAGAAGGAGTCGGCGAGAATCACTAATGATTCTCGTCGATTCGGCGAGAATCACTAGTGATTCTCGCCGAATCGGCGAGAATCACTTGGTGATTCTCGTCGAATTTGCCTTGGACGAATTTTCGTCTTCCACCCAGGAGCTGCTCCTTGATCCTCCATGCTCCTTGTCTTCTCTTGCATATGAACTGCCCTGTACTTGAAAGTAAGTGCACTCCAATAGAGAGAGTACACGTAGGTCAACACACTGACCTGCTCAATGAGGGATTACGTCGTGCAGACCCGTGTATATTGACCTACTGTACCCTGACATTGGTGTGCACTTAGCGTGGAGGAGCTGCAAGTACAACTTAAGATGTTTCATCAAATACATTGTGAATTCATCTTAGCTTGACAGGTGGCTTCCTCAAATCTAGGTAATCGTGGATATAATACCCAACACACTCAACCCTACCCCAGCCTTTATAGATTTAGGCTTACAACTCAGAGAGATAACTCTCCTACACTCAGATCTATAAAAGATCCTATAGTGAAATTGATTAACAAACAAATAGAACCTTCACCCAGGTAGAGAGAGAAAGGGTTGAAGGTGTAACGTCCCGAATCGCACTAGGCCCCCATGCGTGTCTTTTGAGTCAGGAGAGCTGACTGGGGTTCAGGGGAGTGCTAACAACTGCGCAGCACTTGTGGGGAGTGCAGAAATTAGTGCAGACAAGGACACGGGTAGAGACACGGGCATGTCCCTACCCGTGTGTGTGAGCCCATCTCTCGAGTCAAGGACTCGAGTGTGTCCAGATAAGGACACGGGTAGTGACACGGGCGTGTCACAACCCATGTGAATGTGACACGAGTAGGGACACGGGCGTGTCCCTACCCTTGTGATTGCATGTGCATCGAGTTGACTCGACACAGCGTGTCGAGATCGTCGAACTGCATGTCGAGATCGACGAGTTATATGACACCGGTAGAGACACGGGTGTGTCCCTACCCGTGTGTCATTGTGTCAAGTTGACCTTGACGAGGTGTGTCGAGATCGACGAACTGCGTGTCGACATCGACGAATTATATGACACGGGTAGCGACACGGGCGTGTCCCTACCCGTGTGGCATTGTGTCGAGCTGAACTCAATGAGATGTGTCGAGATCGACGAATTATATGACACGAGTAGAGACACTGGTGTGTCCCTACCCGTGTGTCAGTGTGTCGAGTTAAGCTCGACATAGAGTGTCGAGATCGGCGATCGTGGTGTCGAGATCGACGAATGTTCTCCGGTCGATGATTTTGGTTGAGTTCGACGAATCCTCGAGTAGTTGATAGGGGTCATGCCCGGTATCACGGGCGTGACCATGGGCGTGATTGGGGCGTGTTCTCCGGTCGACAATTTTGGTTGAGTTCGACGAATCCTCGAGTAGTTGATAGGGGTCACGCCCGGTGTCACGGGCGTGACCGGGGCGTGTTCTCCGGTCGACGATTTTGGTTGGGTTTGATGAACGAGGTGCTGAGATCGACGAATTCCCCCTATGCTACGACTTGCGCTCGACGATCGTCGAGTGTCAAGTAAAGGGGTAACACGGGCGTCATGGGATGGGACACGGGCGTGTCCCTACCCGTGTCAGTGAATTGAATTGACGTTGTAACCGTCGGTAACGCTCCGCTCTTGTTATATATATGGACTGTGAAAACCCTAGCCGTTTTCACTCTTCATTCCGGCCCTATTTTCTGAGAGAGACTCCTATTGAGAGAGGTGGTTGCGGGAGCGAGTTCTAGAGGAGGAGATCCGTCGCTGCCGAAAAGGAGAAGATGTCGCCAAGGACAATTACGAGATCCATGGCTGGGAATGGAGGAACCGCTAGAATCGAGGTGAGCTTCCTACCCTCTCCATTGGTGCTATATCTGTAGATACCTAGGTGAGACGTCGACTCAAAAGAGCCTAGACATGTGAGAAGATGCTTTCTCTAGGTTGAGGGAAATCCAGGGCTTGTGCTCTTGGTTAGTGGTGTTTTCAACCTCTCTGATCTTCTATGTGGAGATGGGGGATGGTTTTGTGAAGAGCAAAGGACTCATGAGGGTGAATAAGGGTGGAGGAATTTCTGGAGGTGATCTGAGAGGATCGACTTGAGGAGGAAGATGAACCGATGTCGTTCATTCTGCCTCAAGATGCGTGATGAATCTGT
The DNA here is from genome assembly GCA_039583875.1 of Platanthera guangdongensis. Taxonomy (NCBI): domain Eukaryota; kingdom Viridiplantae; phylum Streptophyta; class Magnoliopsida; order Asparagales; family Orchidaceae; genus Platanthera; species Platanthera guangdongensis. The sequence continues at coordinate 135,435,946 of CM077159.1, read as the reverse complement.
ATTCCGCGCGCAGCGATATTCTAGGCCATTTTCATGAAGGATATGGCCAGATCTGGGCTTTCAGCTAAACTTGAAAGTGGAAGCCCTTGAAAATACCTTTCCAACGAGTGGTTGCACGTCTTCATGCAAAGTTAGTAGCCACGGGAAAGTCTGAACGAACATGACATCCGGTAAATCCTGCATGCAGAGATTGTGTTCTGTACGCAGCGGAATTCAAGTCTGATTTCAAATAGGATAATATCAAATCTGGGTTGAGATCTGAATACGAAAGTTGTAGCCCATGGAAAGTCCTTTCCATCGAGGGGTTACACATCTTCACCGGTTTCCTGTAGCTTCGGGAATCTTCGGTGAAGTTACAATCCAGATTTACTCTGCACCTAAATTCTGGGTTTTATATAATAGGGATTTGGATTCGGTGGAATTAATATTGCAAGTTACTTGGCTTGGATGAACTCTTTTATGATTAATCATTTTAGTTGCATGATTGATGAAGTTTATTAATCCGATTTCATATAATCAAATTGTGAAGCAAGCTTATTTAAACGAATTGACTTGATAGAAATTGATAGATTGTTATTTGTGTGCATGTTTATAATATGTTGTTATTATTGGGAAAGATTGATGGATCTTTATACGCGCATCATGTTTACAATATGTTGTTACCATTTGGAAAGATTGATAGATCTTTATATGCACATCATGTTATATATGTCGTCATCATTTGGAAAGTCATGTAGAGTAATAAATTATGGCCATGAGTATGTTTTGACTAATATGTAAGTATGGTGTTGACCATCACTTATTTGGTTTGTGTTGAGATAAGGTATGGATGGATGGTTGGGTTGTGTCCTCGTGTCTTCTTCCGAGGCCCCTTCCATGCCACGGCGGTGTGAAATTGCATGTGGTGTGAGTCGACACGCGGTGTCTAAATCCTGGGTTAAGGATAGTGTGGCAGGTCTACGGGCTCGCCGATCGTCACACCGACGGGAGTTGATAGTTAGACTTTGGGCGGTTGGGCTTGGTCCTCGGTGTTCATGTCCTGGGGCTCCTTTCGTGCCAAGTGAACGGTTTGGCTTGGTCCTCGTGCTTACTTCCGAGGCTCCTTCCGGGTCACACAAGGTCAGTTCGAGGCTTGTTCCTCGGTGCACATCTACCCGAGGCTCCCGCTGGGCCATAGTACACATGGGCTCCGCTGTTGTGTTCTTAGCGTTGAGGCGTACGGAGGCCTAGGCGAAGTAGTGTGGATACCCGCCTAGTAGTAGAAGTGCCCGTTCTACTGTCACCGCCTGGCCACGGCGGCTGATGCCTGAGAGGTTAGCTACCTGCTCGAAAAGTGGGAACTACAGTCTGTGTCGACATGGCAGTTGCATGTGTGTGAGCATGAGTGAGTCATTGCATAGCATACATAGTATTTCATAACATTGCACAACAAGATCCTCATCGTATAAGTTTGTATGAGCACTCTTATTCGATGAGTTACATTTATGTAACCCGATCCTTAACTTATAAGTTTGTATGGGCATCTTTATAAGTTAAGTTACTTTCCTGCTACTGTTACTTATACTTGTTAGTTGCTATAGCTCTTAAACATTTGCTAGATCATGATACGGTTACTCTTACACTATTGCCACCTTCTTGTAGTTCTTTACTTGCATATATATTACTCTTGTTCCTTCTCTCCGCCCGGTGCCGAGGAGTCGCCGGGGGAGCGGATGTGAAGCCACTTAGTCGTTTCCACTAACGGTTGCTACGTCTTCCTTTTTAGGAGATCACGCCACAGGTAGAGCAGCCGCAGACTACGCAGCAGGACAGCCAGCCCAGGATGACAGGGCCCTGAGTGACAGTGTCATCGATACCGTCGGTCACAGATGTGAGTGTTGAGAGGTTTTGATGTAGCCCCTTTTTGGGAAATTTCTATAGCTGTACTCTGATATGTAGAAGCATGTTTTAGCTTCTCTTTTGTTGTACTAATTTGGACATTATTACTTAGTGTGGATTGACTTCTCTTGCTTATATTTTGGTTGGGTTGGCATGTTATATTGATATTGTTGTAGCCGGCAGAATAGGCATCTTGTGGTACAGGTTAGCCCGTGTGCTAATGCTACTGCAAGGCGGCTGTTCCGGGCATAAGACCCCCCCCCCCCTTCGTACCGTGTTTTGGGATCAGAGAGGGGGGTCTTACAAATGGTATCAGTTTGCCACGATCCTCAACGAAAGAAGTCTTTCAACAATGGAACCACCCCCGTTCGATTAGTCAGTTTGCGGACAAACTGACTTAACGGAAGCAGTGGTGTGCTCATATGTAATTCACACTAGGTATGTCCAACTTTGACCCTACGATTAGCCAACCTGACCTTAGGTATATACCTTTATATGTCGTTCTTCCAAGTTTGGACGACCCCAAGTATGTAAAACTATGGTATAAAGTCTTGCGAGATCCCCTAGGGCAAGCAATTTTGTTTATAGCGGATTTTGAATCTAACGAGATAATAGACATGGCAGATTTCCCAGGGCAACCACTTTTGTTTATAGGAGACTTGAGGTTGGTGGAGATAATGGATATGGTAAAGTGGATGGAAGCTGGTCTTTTGGGTGTTCATACAAGCATTAAGAGACTCGCTGAAGGAGTAATTGAAGCAGGACCTAGCTCAAGGACGAGGACTACGAGGAAGAAATTAAGCATTCGTCCTTAGTCTGCATAAGTTTTTCTAGGAATCTGGCTTGAGCCTTCACAATTTTGATGCTTAGGCATAATGGTTAGTGAGAAACCGGCCTACACTCGATTCGATACCGGTGCCTCACACTCCTTTGTGTCCGAGGATTTCATTAAAGGCATAGAGGGTGTGAAATATTTCACTGAAATAGCCCGACGAGTGTGCCTTTCGGACGGCTCAGAGATGATCGCAACCGCCAAGTGCGAGTTGGAGTTAGTCATTGATGGAAAGGCCTTTGATACGCCGGCCATGGTCCTGAGAATGCCGAAGTTCGACATCATTTTGGGCATGGCATGGCTGGACTGGCACTTCGCGAGGATCGACTGCGTAGAGAAGCGAATCTATTTGAGACATGGAGACTCCGGTGTCATCTCCAAGGTATTGCTTCGCGCTGAATGCATATGAATATTATCTTCTGTTCAGGCTGTAAAAGCCCATATGAAGGGGGACGAGGTCTTCATGATCTGGTTCGAGTTGAAGGAGGAAGCATTGGAGTAAAGGATGTACGGGTAGTGCGGGATTTTCCCGAGGTATTTCCTGAGAAGCTACCAGGATTCCTCCGCATAGAGAGGTTGACTTCCAGATTAATCTAGTGTCGGGTGCCAAGCCTGTATCCAAGGCCCGTACAGAATGCCCCGAAGGAACTCACGGAGTTTAGAGTTCAATTGCAAGAAATGGTGGAGTCAGGGTTCGTTCGCCCAGTTCGTCACCTTGGGGGAGCCCCTGTACTGTTCGTGAAGAAGAAGGATGGAACCCTCCGTTTGTGCATAGATTATCGGGAACTCAATCGGCTGACGGTGTGGAACACGTTTCTGCTACCTCGGATCGACGAGTTGTTCGATCAACTAGTGGGAGCACATTGGTTTTCTGAACTGGATCTACGCTCTGGATACTATCAGTTGAGGATACGAGAAGGGGACATCCAGAAAACGGCCTTCAGTTCAAGATATGGTATGTATGAGTTCACAGTAATGCCGTTTGGGCTCACAAATGCCCCTTCGGCCTTCATGAGTCTGATGAACAAGGTGTTTGAGCCATATTTGGACATCTTCATCATTATTTTCATCGACGACATCTTGGTCTACTCAAAGACGGAGGAGGAGCATGTCGAGCACCTTACCTTGGTGTTGAAGAAATTGAAGGAGCACGCCTTGTACGCCAAGTTTAATAAGTGTGAATTATGGCTTAAGGAGGTTGCTTTCTTGGGGCATGTGATCAGTGGAGCAGGATTAATTGTGGATCCAGCAAAGGTGCAAGTCGTGAAGGAGTGGTCGCCCTTGAAGTCGGCAACCGATGTACGAAGCTTTCTTGGACTTGCTGGGTACCACCGCAAGTTCGTGAAAGGATTCTCTAAGATTTCCCTTCCTCTTACTTCTTTGACAAGAAAGGTGTGCCATTTGAGTGGACTGCCCCAATGTGAAGCGGCGTTTCCAAGAGCTATAAGGATAGGCTTACCATCCTCCCCCATCCTTGCACTTCCGTCTGGAAGGAAGGATTTCAGGTTTACACGGACGTGTCATATCAAGGGATGGGAGCGGTATTGATGCAGCACGGGCACGTAATCGCTTATGCTTCAAGGCAGTTAAAGAAACATAAAATCATTTACCCGGTTCATGATTTGGAGTTGGGAGTAGTGGTGTTCGCTTTGAAGGTCTGGAGGCATTATCTATATGGCGTCCACTGCGAGATCTTTTTCGATCACAAAAACTTGAACTATGTCCACACTCAGAAGGAGCTATACCTGAGACAACGGCGGTGGTTGGAATTTCTGTGCGATTATGAGTCACCTTAAACTATCATCCCGGAAAGACGAACTCGGCAGCCGATGCATTGAGTAGAAAAGTGCCAGGCTCTAGCCCATAGTCTCGGTTGATGAGTATGGAGTTGGCTCGGATGATTGATGAGATGGATATTACTTTGTATTCAAGGCTCCTTCGGCAGAGTATGCGGAGTATTTGGCAAGCATGAGCATAGTTTGTGATATCGGGACCGGATTCGGGCGGAAGTAAGAAATGGATGCGGCCATGGCCCCGGCAATCAAGGCAATGAAGATGGGGCTACTGATGATTACACACTAAAATACGGCCTTGTTTATTTTCCGTGGCCGACTCTATATTCCCAAGGGCGGCAAAATCCGGGAAGATATCTTGAGAGAGGCACATAGCTCTCATATTCAGTACACCGGGGTATTGCCAAGATGTACGCCAGCTTACGGAATACCATGTGCTGGCCGGGAATGAAGAATGATGTTCATTAATATGTTTATACATTCGAAGCTTGTCAAAGGTTGAAGGCCAAATGTAAGAGTCACCGGTGGTTTGTTGCAGGTCATTGTCTATCCCCAGAGTGGAAGTTTCGAGGATATCTTC
>CM077159.1:135123784-135430363 GCA_039583875.1 Platanthera guangdongensis | reverse complement strand
TCACCGGACCTGTAGGAGGATGACAGACTCTGTTGCAGATCTAGGTTCCTGGATGGAGATCTGTGACATGAATACTTGATAGAAATTCTTCTTTCCTTGCAAGGACTTTCTACCATTTCAACAAACATTCACATGTTTTGTTTGGACTTTTTTTGGCGTCTCTGTTGGTTGGAGGAAAACCAGATCTGAGTGGCTCTTCCACAAGCCATTTTCTTCTTGGCAAACCACGAGATCTGAGGTTATTCACAAATAGCCTATAGAGATCTGGGGTTGCAAATCAGATCAAGCCATATTCTACTTTCCAAAAAGGAGGTGGATTTTTTCATTCCAGATCAACTATTTTTTTCTGCCAATCTCTGGGGCCGCCAAGAGCGACGTGGATTTCCTTAGATTCCTGCTGGTGGAGGTAGCTGATCTGATCTTGGTTTTGACGATTGCTCTCAGCCGAAAGGAGCAAATCATTTATTTCTCTAGATTGGATCCGAAGGTTTGGACTCGTCTTCGCACTGGGCTCAGGTGAACCCGTTCTAGCATTTTTTTTTTTCTGTTTTTAAATCTAGAACTATATCGATGAAAAGTGCGCTCGTCACCATAAATTGCAATCGTTCGACGCCTCCGACTTTCTCAGTTGGAAAATTCAAGTCCAACTAGAAATGAAGGAACGCGAGATTTTCTATACTGTTCAGAGTAACGAAAACATTGCTGGGAAAGCTTGGAGCAGGTTGCGCAGCCCTCACAGGCTGTCAACTTCGTTTCACGTCGTAGTAAGCATTCTCGGAAGCCCCCGCACCTAAGGGTGATACTCCAGTACCGTTGGCGGTCAAAAAGCCTTCTCTCAAAAGGAAAAAGGGCAAGTGCCACAACTGCGGCAAATGGCGTCACTGGGCCGCTGAATGCAGGGGTCCGAAGAAGCTAAAGGAGGATGCCCCACAAAATGTGGCGCACATGGTGGTCGACAACTCCGATCCTAAGTCCTTCGTGGCTATGATTGGGAGTAGTCACCGCAGTGCATCTTCTGAGTGGTGGCTGGATAGTGGTGCTACCTGTCACGTCACAAATGACAGGAGTCTTCTCTCAAAGGTCACAGCAGTCAAGGACAGAGTAGAAAACTGCAATAGAGGAGCGACTGATGTTACTCATGCTGGGACTGCAGAGCTAGTCTTCTCTTCAGGTAAAACTTTAATTTTACAACATGTTAAAGTAGTTCCTAATTTAACTAAGAATTTGATTTCTATGAGTTTGCTTGATAAAGCTGGAATGTCTTTCACAACCGTGAACAGTAGAATGACATTAACTGTTAATTCTCACTATTTTGGTTGCGCTTACCGGATCAATGGTATGTATAGACTTAGCCCAGATAACGAGAGCATAAATCAAGTGAGTTCAACTCTGATTGATCCAAAGTTATTACACAATAGACTTGGACATATCCACTATAAGAAAATGCGAGATCTAGCTAAAAGTCAAAACATTCCATTAGATCTTTCTTTTCAGTTTGATAGGTGTGAGGTTTGTGCCCAGACTAAGATCACTAGAAACCCTTACAAGACAGTTTCTAGAAGCACACAACTTCTGGAATTGATACATTCCGACCTTTGTGACTTTCGTAGTCACGCCACTAGAGGGGGCAGGAAGTATCTAATTACATTCATCGACGATTTTTCTAGATATTGTCATGTTTATCTATTGAAATCGAAAGATGAGACATTCGAGACCTTTAAGATCTTCAAATCTCGGGTAGAAAATCAATTAAATGTAAAGATTAAAAGACTTAGAAGTGATCGAGGAGGAGAGTACACTGCAACTGGGTTTAAGGACTTTTGTGTCTTTGAGGGTATAATCCTAGAAACCACATCTCCTTACTCACCCCAGTCGAATGGTGTTGCTGAGCGTAAGAATAGAACTTTAACAGAAATGTTGAACTCTATGCTCCTCACAGCTGGCATGCCTAATTCTTTTTGGGGGGAAGCAGTTCTAACTGCAAATCACATTCTAAATCGAGTGCCCCACTCAAAGCTCAACTCTACTCCATATGAGTTGTGGCATGGCCATCCTTGTAGATATGACACTCTAAAGACTTGTGGTTGTATCGCTTATGTAAGGATACAAGACCTTAAGAGACCAAAGGTGTGACCTAGAACAACGACCTGCGTTTATCTAGGTAGTGCAGAAGATAGTGCAGCTGACAGGTTTCTGGATCTATCCACTAATACAGTGATAGAATCTAGAGATACTATTTTCTTTGAACACAAATTTGTCAAAGATCATGGCTTGACCATCTCCGGGTCTACTAAGATGATTTCAGAATCTACTGTAGAACTTGAAGCTGGCCCCTCTGGCACTGCTCCCCTACCTCTAGAGGTGGGAGCTGTTCCTCTTAGAGTATCTACAAGAGACAGAATCCCTAAGGATTTTGGTGAGAATTTCGTCACCTACCACTTAGAGGATGATCCATTCTCCTATCAGGAAGCAATGCGATCTAGAGATGCGTTAATGTGGGCAGAAGCCATCGATTATGAGATGAACTCGCTGCTACAAAACAACACTTGACATCTAGTTGAACTGCCGAAAGGAGCTAAAGTCTTAGGATACAAGTGGGTACTGAAGAAGAAATTACACAGTGATGGGTCTATAGCCAGATATAAAGCACGTCTAGTAGCTAAGGGTTATAAACAACATGGGGGAATTGACTATTTTGACGTCTATTCACCTGTGTGTCACCTATCCACTATTAGGATTCTTCTTGCCATAGCTTCTATCGAGAACTTTATAGTTCATCAGATGGATGTAAAAACAGCCTTCTTAAATGGAGAGCTTGATGAAGAGATCTATATGGCACAACCTGAAGGTTATGTGCATAAGGATCTAAGAGACAAAATGTGCAAGCTTGATAAATCGATCTATGGGCTTAAACAAGCACCTAAGATGTGGCACATTAAATTTGATCAAATAATAAAGAGCGTTGAATTTCAGTCCAGTCTCTCAGACAAGTGCCTCTACTACCGCTCGATGACAAATCAAACAGTCATCATATGCCTATATGTGGATGACATGTTGATTCTGGGATCAGATCTTGCCGCAGTGAGGGATACTAAATCTGCTCTCGCGAAAGCATTTGACATGAAGGACCTTGGTCCCGTAGATACCCTACTAGGTATGAAAGTTAGAGTAGACAAGGGATCACTCTAAGTCAAGCTCATTATATTGAGCAAATCCTCACTACCTGGGGTTATAAAGAATGTCGGCCTGTTGAAACACCAATCAATCCAAATGTCAAGTTGAGTCCGAATGAAGGGACCAGTGTTGATCAAGTAAAGTACTCAAAGATCATTGGAAGTCTCATGTATGCCACAAGTTGCACTAGACCAGACATTGCTTTCTCGGTAAGCATGCTGAGTCGTTTTACCAGTAGTCCAGGCAAAGAGCATTGGGATGCCTTAGATCGGCTGATGAGGTACCTGAAAGGTACGAAAGACCACGCTCTGTGCTACACTGGTTACCCTCCTACATTGGAAGGATACTCTGATGCCTCCTGGTGTTTAGAACTTGGGAACAGCAAGTCCACTAGTGGATTTATTTTCACTTTGGGTGGCGCTGCAGTCACTTGGAAATCCAAAAGACAGACTTGTATAGTTTTGTCGTCTATGGAAGCCGAGTTGTTTGCCTTAGCATCAGCTGGCGAAGAGGCAGATTGGATCAGAAATTTGATTCTAGACATTCCCTTGTCTAAACTTCAAGTCAATTCTTTGAGCTTGTATTGTGATAATCAAACAGTAGTTCAAGTCATGAAAAAAATGTCCTTTTTAATACTAAAAGGCGACATGTACGACTGAGACACGCTCTACTGAATTATCTGAAAGAACAAGGCATTATCACTTTGATCAATGTGCGATCGAAGGATAATCTGGCTGATCCACTGACGAAAGGAATGTCTAAAGACCGATCAATCAAAACAGTGGGGAAATGGGACTCAAGGCGATTTAAGTTCAACCTTAGTTCAAAGATAGACGATTTAGTTCAGCCTTAGTCCAAATGTTTTGATTTTTTCCACTTTCCTTTGTCAAAGCAAGCGTGTTGTGCTCCGCTGATGTTCGAGGTTGCTGAGTACGAATCTGGTGAATTGTTTCATTCCACATTTGATGTTAACAACTTCCACTGGGTTTGTCTTCCTTATCTAGGAGGAGAGTGTTATTCCACATTTGATAACACAATCCGACTAGGTTTGGCTCTTCTTCCTCTGTTTATTAGTTCCATTCCACATTTGATGAGTTCCAATTGACTTTAGAAGAACAGTAACCGTGACATTCCACATAGGAACACAATACAGCTGCGGTGTCCAGAACTCCATAACATCATTTTCTTGAAAATAGATAATGGATTCTGAGGTAGAAACTAAATACTCTATTCATGCTTCCTCATTTTGTACTACGTTCATATAAGTAGAACTAGATACTTGTACATTTTCCAAGGTTGAATTCATTCTAAATGAACTTCTCTGTTGGAAATTACAGGAGCTGCTGCTAATGGAGGAGCACTTGCCGGTTGGGATCCAGATGAGGATGACCTACTGGACTCTGATTTCTAGAGTATAAATTTGTTTTTCTTCTGCTTAGAGCACTGTTTAGCTCTCTTTGCTTTCACTTGTTTTGTTTGGACTTTCTTGCTCTTTAGTTGGTCATGAGACACTTGGTGTTCTGGTACCTGTGCTGTGATTGTACTTTAGACTTTGCTATGATGCTGCTGAGATTTTCTGTTTATTCCTATGCATGCATACAACTGTTTTACTTTACGTCCAATATGTTTTGACAAGTGTGATGGACACGGTTGTGAGTGCTTCATATTCGGTTGAACACTTCACACACTACCCTTTTCCGACGTCGGGTTTACCGCGGACATAGGAGGAGATGGTTAGAATATTTAATTATATGTCCGCGCGTGTCAGGACCGACTCGGAATGACCCAACAGGTTACGTGTCACTAGAGTGTAACGGCTCTACGCTGGAGATACTATATAAGGCCATTCCACACTGATGAGCCTTAGTGGACTATCTTGAGCAGAGCCATAACAAATATTACACTCATATATTTGATATTACACTCGTATTTTGTGGTGTGCCTCAAAACATATAGATAAGATTGGCATACATCTTGATGACCCTAATGTATATGGAATATATTGTGTGGTGTGCCTCAGGGAGATTCTCTCTTCTTTGATTCCTACTTGGTTGTAATGAACACCAAATATTGAAGATAATGAATAATCTGCACAATCTTTGGATCTTCCCATTTTGTCTATCAGAACCAGTCTTAAATATCAAGTTGAATCTCAATCCAGTGTAGCTATATTTGATACTTAGGATCTCGGTGGGTGATAACTATATATACATCCTTGCTAAATATTAAGGTTCTGTTTGGGAGGACTTATTTTCACCGGTCAAGCGGTTACGATCGCATGAACCGGACCTTAATTTTCACACGGTCAAGCGGTTACGATCGCATGAACCGGACCTTAATTAAGGTCCGGTTCATGCGATCGTAACCGCTTGACCGGTGAAAATAAGTCCCCCCAAACGGAGCCTAAATTTGGTCATGGACAATGGCATCCATTGAGCTTCATATATCATTATTTGATGACAACTCAGCGCATCGACCATGCAATTGGCCTTTCTTTGGCGGAACTATAATGTGAAGTCATAATCATGTAGGAACTCTCAACAATGGCACTATTGGAGGTAGAATTCCTTTTTCATGAAGCGTACATTAGGTTTTTATGAAATGAGAAGATCTTGCACACAACACCATACAAGTAGTGCCTCCAGATGTAGAACCCTTATTCGTCAATGATCAACGATCAACAATCGGTAGTCAACCAATCAACAAGCAGCTTCAATACATGAAGAACCGATCAGCATTCAATGACCAGCAGCGGGCGCAAGGGGACCCTTATACACAAGCGAGGATAATACTCTCTAGGTCGTGCTACCACCCAGCAGCGCGGGCGAGCTTTAAGGACCTTTCCATCAGGCGAGCTCTGAGAAGTAACATTGGCGAGCCGCAGTAATACTCACCTAGCAGGCGACCTCTGACCAGTCATTACACCAAGCATACCGAGCAATACAGATGATCTCCAGACGATACTCGTTTGCAACCGTGTCAGGTCGCTAGAAGAATGCAGTCGGTGATAACATGGCTGGGTCTCCTTGCCAGAGACCCCCTCCCCCAGGATTTGTCTATAAATAGGACCCCAGGGGTATAAGAATATGGACTTGGAAATCTTGAAAAATATCTTGACCACCTATTTCCTTGGACTTTTAGTTGAGCTTTTGGATCCTTTCTCAGAATACACCAATCGCCAGATAGTGTCCACCTTGTACCCTGCTCGGCCACCTTTGGTTGTGGAGGGGAAGCTTCTTCTAAGCATCTGAGTACGTGGTGGGACCTCGTTGTCACAACCCGCATTTTCTCAATGATAAAATCGTATCAGAGCAAGAGAAAACACGGGTCGTGATGCCACGTTGTGCATGGGATAACTGCACATGCTCAGGCCAAACTCCAGACTTTAGATTTTTAAGGAAAATCGTTGATTAATTATAAAAGAAAACCAGTTATGTTGAAAGGCCGTATCCCTCGGCACGGTGGATCAGCTAGTCCACAAATAAAAAGTATATTTATACGCAGCAGAAAATACTTTGGTTCAATTAAGTGGACACCCTAAATGAGCATAAGTGTCCCCGAGGGACGACTCATGGTATGCACGACTATAAAGTGAATATAATATATATGAAAGATAGTCTTTTTACGCTAAGGAAATATAGTGTCTTTGTTTTATAAATATGTCATGCATGAGGTACATATAATAATGCTTTTAGGATTTAAAATATCTAACATGCAACATAGCATAAATCCTTCCCAGAAGCAAGTAAACAACCACAAATAGGCAAAAAATAGCAGTTTAAGTTCATATCAGCATTGCAAGAAGCCACTAGTGGGCGTCAACAACCTGACACGAACCCACTAGTGAGTATGTATGTCTATACAGAAAGGTAAAGAACTACCTCACAAAATCGGGGATCCGCTATCTCAGCTACCCAAGAGGCTACCGGCAAGCCCCTCCAAAAGAACTAGCCGCTGAACTGGCTACCACCTGGACCTGAGGCATTCAAGAAAAGAACACCTCAGTAAGAAAGTAATCAAAAAGGTAAATAGAGCATTAGATTTATGAACAAATAAGAAGGGTTTACCAACCCGACAACAACTGCTATAAGCAAAAGAAAGGGGATGACGGTAAGAAAAGAGCACTGTCTAAAGCACAGCAGAGCACACCAAGTGCGAGCAATAACAACAATATTCCCTACCAAAAGAGTATGCAACAGCAACAAGACATATACATATAGGCCAAAAGAAAAAGCCACAGAATAGGAAAGGAACTAACAGTCCTAACACGTGGGTTAATGGCGGTGGTCAAAACATGGATCTGAATACATAACCAAAATCAGATCCAAAAAGGGATAAGGGGTCAAACAGTGGCAGTTTTAGGGTCCCAAACACGCCCACCCAAAACCGGGGCAAAAGGCGGTGGCCACAGCTCTCCACATCAAAATCCACCCCTCCAGAGGCCACCAAAACTCCACCACCTGCCACAACCCAAGAGTCGGCATGCAAAACTTAGCCGAACACCCAATACCCCCCCTAGGGAAAAGTCACACTAACAATCCAAAAGAAACACACGAACCCAAGGCAAAAACGTCGGTCCAACCGACGCGGCCTTGCACGCCTAACCCGAACCAACCCCGAGTCTGACCTGACCCACAAACAAGCACAGCAACCAGTGTCGACACGATGTGTCGACACCTCAACAGGCCGGTGTCGACACAAAGTGTCGACACCACAACAGGCCGGTGTCGACACAAAGTGTCGACACTACTGCGGCCGGTGTCGACACAAGGTGTCGACACAAGGTGTCGACACTGCCGCGACCGGTGTCGACACAAGGTGTCGACACCTCGACTGGCCGGTGTCGACACAAGGTGTCGACACCTCGATTGGCCGGTGTCGACACAAGGTGTCGACACCTCGACTGGCCGGTGTCGACACAAGGTGTCGACACCTCGACTGGCCGGTGTCGACACAAAGTGTCGACACCCTGACTGGTCGGTGTCGACACAAGGTGTCGACACCCAGCAACCAACCAAAATGAGAACAAGGCGCCTCTCTAAAATTTCATCATCTATCGGCAATAGCAACTACTCAACCTGAACCGAACCAAATCCGTCCCTATTAGACACAATCTCTCAGGAAAAACTGAGATTTAACTGAAACTTCTCCACACTAACCACAGTATAATCGGGGACGAACCCTAGCGTACACCTAGGATCTAAGCAGGAGAGAGATAAAAATTTAATCAAGAAGAAAGCAAGGATCAGCTTTGACAAGGATGAGGGAACATCACTTGCCTCAATACCAGAAAAGCTTGGTCGGCCACTTCCCTCACTCTCGGATCTAGCCGCAGAGCACCAAGCCGAGGAACTGAAGGAATGCAGATCTAAGCGAGAGCAAACCAGATCCACTCTCGAAAACGAATTTCGACCGCTAAATCTCCAGGAATCGGCGTCCGAAGGCTAGGGTAGTCCGGCGGTTCTCTTCCTCTCGTACAGGCGGCGACTTCTTCCAAAAAGAGAAAATGAAAGGAGACAATGAACCGAGCCCTAATTTCTAACCTAAGGCTATATATATATGCATCAGGTTTAATAATAAACAATCAATACATTTTAATTACTTACACACAATATCAAAACGACGCGAGACCCGAAACATCTCGGAAATTGATGAAATTCACATCGCAGCTAAAAACCCACGCTACGAACACAACTGCGAAGTCGAAATTAGCATTCGACGAACAAAACCCGGGATATCACCACCCGAAGCCAAAAACACAAGCATTCCCTAAGAGGCCCAACCGAGTCACCAAACAGACTCGACTAGCTGGGGAATCTTGCTAACAGGCTACAAACAAGCTACACAAGGCACCCTAAGAGCTAGGACCACGCTCTACAACGGCAAAGAGCCGGAAATACGCCATCGTAACGCCAGCCAAAGATCAAACAAAACACAGAAAAACCGGGGGCGTTACAACCACTCCCCCTAAAAGAAAGTTTCGCCTCGAAACTTTACTCACGGCACTCCTATAAAGAAGGAGAGAGAAAGAGCCACGAAAGGGCTATACATGAATAAAATAGAACATACCAGGCACAAGATCAGGGAAACAGATGAGGGTGAGCCTCCCTCATAGCAGACTCCAATTCCCACGTCGCGCTTTCCACATCCTGATTCCTCCATAAAACTTTAACCATAGGAATAGTCTTCCTCCGCAACGCACGAACTTGAGAATCCAAAATGCGGACAGGAACCTCCACATAAGAAAGATTCGGCTCCAACTGAGGCACAGAATCCAAAACCTGTCTGCCATTCAACACACATTTCCGCAGCTGACTGACGTGAAAGACATCATGCACGCCAGGGAAATTTGCGGGCAAAGCCAGCCTATAGGCTGATAACCCAATCCGCTCAACAATCAGAAATGACCCTACGTACCTCGGGTCCAACTTCCTATTCTTGCCAAACCGCTTAACTCCGATCAACGGGGAGACCTTTAAGAACACCGAGTCCCCCACCACAAATTCCAAGTCCGATCTACGCCAGTTGGCGTTTTTCTCATATCTCTCCTGAGCTATCTGAAGCTTTTCCCGAATAAGCTTCACAGTGGTTTCCGTCTCCTCGAGCGCTTCTGGACCCAACAAAGGTCCCTCGCCAAGCTCAGCCCAAAACAAGGGAGTCCTGCAGCGCCTCCCATACAAAGCTTCAAAAGGAGCCATTTGCAAGCTTTCTTGATAACTGTTGTTATATGTGAATTCCATAAGCCGCAAGCGCTCGTCCCACGCTCCTCCGTGGTCCAGAATATAGCATCGGATCATATCTTCCACAATCTGATTTACTCGCTCCGTCTGACCATTGGTCTGCGGATGATAGGCTGTGGAGTATCTCAATTCTGTACCCAACCCCTCTTGGAGGCTTTTCCAAAAACGAGACGTGAACCTAGAGTCTCGATCTGATATGATACTTACGGGTACACCATGCAATCTGACAACCTCTTCTAGATACAGCTCGGTTATCTTCCTCATCGGATAATCGATCGTAAATGCTATGAAATGAGCACTCTTCATCAATCTGTCTACGATTACCCAAACTGAATCATGCCCCTTAGGAGATCTCGGTAAGCCTGTAATGAAATCCATCGAGATACTCTCCCACTTCCACGTCGGAATCTCCAAGGGAGTCAGCTTGCCACCAGGCCTCCCATGGTCGGCTTTCACACGCCTACAAGTGTGACACTCAGAAACAAATCTGGCTATACCTCTCTTCATCCCATACCACCAGGCAATCTGCTTTAAATCATGATACATCTTGGTAGACCATGGATGGTAGGCAACACTAGATCCGTGGGCTTCTCTGCACACCAAATCCCGGATATCTCCAACGGCGGGGATGCAAAACCTGCCACGATACTTCAAGGTACCCGCATCATCTATAGAGAAATCTGGTAATTCGCCTTTTTCAGCTCGAAGATAAAAATGAAGAAGATCGGGATCATCCTTCTAATGCAGTCTCGTAAGCGCAATCCATGAAGGTTCAGCCACTGCCAAACTACTCTGCGAATCGTAGCTTCCCACAGAAATGTCCATCAAAAGGAACTCTTCCACAAGGCGCTCGGCGGAGAGATTGAAAATCTTCCCTGACTTCCGACTCAGGGCGTCGGCCACCACATTAGCCTTGCCCGGATGGTACTGGATTTCAACATCATAGTCGGCCACATACTTCAACCATCTCCTCTGGCGCAAATTCAATTCTTTCTCGGTGAAGACATACTTTAAACTCTTATGATCCGTGAAAATCTTGCACTACGCGCCATATAGCAAATGCCTCCACAATTTCAGCGCATAGATCACAGCTGCAAACTCCAGGTCATGCGTAGGGTAATTCCTCTCGTGAGTCTTTAGCTGCCCCGACCTGTACGCAATCACCTTCCCGCCCTGCATCAATACGCAGCCCAGTCCGACATGTGACACATCCACATATATATATCATACTCACTACCCTCCGTAGGCAAAGACAAAATTGGAGCCGAACATAGCCTTCTTTTTAGTTCCTCAAAAGCCTTCTCACACTTGTCATCCCATATGAAGGCTACATTCTTCTACGTCAACTTGGTCAACGGCGCGGACAATGTAGAGAATCCCTCTACAAATCTTCTATAATAACCAGCCAAACCCAAGAAACTTCTGATCTCTTTAGGAGTAACAGGTCTCGCCCATTCCATAACAATAGCGATCTTTTCTGGGTCCACTGATATTCCCTCCTTATTAACCACGTGGCCGAGAAAAGAAACTTGAGGCAACCAAAATTCGCATTTGCTCAGCTTGGCGTATAGCTTATGGTCTCTCAGAGTCGCCAAGACCAGTCGCAAATGTCAATCATGCTCCTCCGCATCTCTAGAGTACACCTAAACATCGTTTATAAAGACAATCATGAACTTATCTAGGAAATCCTTGAAAACTCTATTCATTAGATCCATAAAAGCTGAGGGCGCATTAGTAAAACCAAATGACATAACCAAAAACTCAAAATGCCCATGACGAGAGCGGAACGCCGTCCGCGGGACATCTGACTCCCGAATCCTCAACTGGTGATAGCCCGAACGAAGATCAATCTTGGAAAACACGGCACTACCACGCAGTTGGTCAAATAAATCGTCAATCCGAGGCAAAGGGTACCTGTTCTTAATAATAACCTTGTTCAGCTCTCTATAGTCGATGCATAGCCTCATCGACCCATCTTTCTTTTTAACGAACAGCACTGGTGTACCCCAAGGCGAAGAACTCGGCCTTATGAAACCTTTTGTCAACATCTCATCCAACTGAATTCGCAACTCTTCCAGCTCTCGCGGGGCCATCCGGTACGGCGCCTTTGCAATAGGACGCATGTCTGGCTCCAAATCTATAACAAACTCGACATCTTGATCGGGTGGAAGACCGGGAAGATCATCAGGAAACACATCAGAAAAGTCACACAGTACAGGAATCTCTTCGAAACGCGGCACACTAACAATCGTCCCTACAAGAGAGACCACACAGGCAAAACAGCCAGAATCAAGCAACTTCCGAGCACGCACCGCAGAAATGACTGGAGACTCCTGGAGAGAATACCCATAAACGCTCCCTGGCTGACCGTTGTCTTTAACGAAGTCCAAGTGCTTACCCTTGCACTGGATAACTGCATTGTACCTTGACAACCAGTCCATGCCCAAAATAACGTCAAAATCCTCCAGGTCAATCACCTTCAGATCTACCTTTGCTAGAAAATCCCCCAACAAAATCTGACAATCGAGGACACCCAGGTCCGTAACCACAGAGTCACCGGAGGGGAACTTAACGTAGAAGGCACCACCAACACGATCCAGGCCCAAACTGAACCGCTCCACGAAATCTCTAGCCACAAACGAGTGGGTAGCGCCTGAATCAAAGAGAACGCGCGTCCAGCGGTTCTTTACCTTAAATCATCCTACGAATTGCACACGCATCTAAGGCAACAAGCGCTAAAACGAAAATTACAACCAAAAAGGGAACATAACGAAACGACGGGGAGGAGTCGAACCTGAGATAACCTGGGTCGAAGTATGTGCTTTGTCTGCCGAAAGCACATTCAGCTTCCCCTTTCCTTTATCCATTTGCTAAGGCGGTGGTAAAGCCTGGAAGGGAACTGGCTGCAGAATAGGCTGGAGCCGTGGGCACCTTGTCTTGAGATGACCCTTCTGCCCACACTGAAAACAGACTTTATCTTTTAACCAGCATCGGGCAACTTCATGCCCCTTCCTCCCACACAAGGTACACACCAAGTCTTCCCTGGAAACACCCTGAATCACGTGCACCTGTTCCTTATTCTGCGCTCCCAACCTTTTGAAACACTTCTCAAAGGGGTGGCCTGGCCGGCCGCAGAAACTACAAACCTCTTTGTTCCTCTTTCTCGAGACAGCATCAGGTTCCTGAGGGCTCTTCCCTCAAACGGACTTTCGCTTATCCTTCCTCAACTGCTGGCCTCTATTCATGGCATTCTCAATGGCCTCAACCCTCAAGGCAGCTTTAACCATACCGGCATAACTGACTGCTCCGTAGGCATTCGCTAACTGCTGAATGTCGCTTCTTAGTCCACCCAGAAATCGCTTAACTCGGTCTGCCTCAACACTCACCAGACCAGGAGCAAACCGACTCAACTTACTAAACTCAATCTCATACTCACTAACCATGAGTTTCCTCTGCTTTAAATGAAGAAAGTCATTCATTAGCCGGTCCCGCTCGACTGAAGGCAGAAACTTACTTAACAACATCACCTTAAATGACTCCCAAGAGCATCCTGCCACCAAACTTTCTTTCTCCCTCAGCCACCAATTCTTTGCTAAGCCCTTGAGCTGGTATGCAGCGAGCATCACTCTCTGATTGTCCGTAATCCCTGTGTAAGAGAACATCTCCTCAATGGTAATCAGCCAGTCATCCAAAATCATGAAATCTGCTTGCCCATTATAAGTAGGGGGCCTAAGCCGCTGAAACTGGGATATGAACGTCATCTCCGGGGGCACCACAACCAAAGGCACGGGAGGAGCAGGAGGGGCAGGAACAACTACCCCCTCAGCGGGGTCCTGAGCTCTCGGAGTCTGTCCCGCCACCACTGCTACAAGGGACTGAATCTGAGCCTGCATCGCCACTACCTGTCTCAATTACCCATCATTACTCTATCGCAGGCTTTCTACCAACGCATCGCTCTGCGCTCCTGACGTCTCACCCTCCGATTGGGGGGTCGATATCGTCGCAAGACGTCTCGCCATCCTATAATTGCACCAGCTTTAGACAAAACCTAGCCCAATAGCTAGAACAAAACTACCCGGTACAGACAAACACACTTAAATATGAACTTCAACTGCAAAACTTGCTCTGGGAGTTGTTTTTACCGTGATGGTGTTATGCTTGACCTAAGATGGTTCACCACCATCATACTAACTCATGTGCCTAAACCATGAATGCATGTACTTGTATTCTGTTTGACTCAAAACCATGCGTATACATATGTCATCATGCAAATTTTTAGCTTGGCACGTTGTGCTTATGAAATGTTATGCTATGCATGATGTGCTATGCATTCTAAAAAAAATCCTTAATGCATGCCATGGGCGACGTACACATGAAAATGTTATGCATCCCATACTATTTAACATTCCCATGCAACAAAAAAAAAGAAAACGTGCTAACCGCATTCATGTGGTGAGGTTATGCATCCCATACTACATAACTGTCACATGTTGCCTCCTATGGTGGATCCATATACAAACACATATTATGCATCCCATACTACATAATATGCCTCGTATACTTCTTTATGCTCAAGAGTGTAGTGTTCGTGCTTTAGCCAAGATGTGCTGATGACATATCGGTGTGTGTATGGTATGACGCTAACCACTAATGCAAACAAGGGAAAGGTTGCTTGACCATTTGTCAAGCAACCTCCCTCTGATACCAACTGTCACAACCCACATTTTCTCAACGATAAAATCGTATCAGAGTAAGAGAAAACACGGGCCGTGATGCCACGTTGTGTAGGGGATAACTGCACACGCTCAGGCCAAACTCCAGACTTTAGATTTTTAAGGAAAATCGTTGATTAATTATGAAAGAAAACCAGTTATGTTGAAAGGCTGTATCCCTCGGCACGGTGGATCAGCTAGTGCACAATTAAAAAGTATATTTATACGCAGCAGAAAATACTTTGGTTCAATTAAGTGGACACCCTAAATGAGCATAAGTGTACCCGAGGGACGACTCATGGTATGCACGACTCTAAAGTGAATATAATATATATGAAGGATAGTCTTTTTACGCTAAGGAAATATAGTGTCTTTGTTTTATAAATATGTCATGCATGAGGTACATTTAATAATGCTTTTAGGGTTTAAAATATCTAACATGCAACCTAGCATAAATCCTTCCCAGAAGCAAGTAAACAACCACAAATAGGCAAAAAAAAAGCAGTTTAAGTTCATACCAGCATCGCAAGAAGCCACCAGTGGGCGTCAACAACCTAACACGAACCCACTGGTGAGTATGTATGTCTATACAGAAAGGTAAAGAACTACCTAACAAAATCGGGGATCCGCTATCTCAGCTACCCAAGAGGCTACCGACAAGCCCCTCCAAAAGAACTAGCCGCTGAACTGGCTACCACCTGGACCTGAGGCATTCAAGAAAAGAACACCTCAGCAAGAAAGTAATCAAAAAGGTAAATAGAGCATTAGATTTATAAACAAATAAGAAGGGTTTACCAACCCGACAACAACTGCTATAAGTAAAAGAAAGGGGATGACGGTAAGAAAAGAGCACTGTCTAAAGCACAGCAGAGCACACTAAGTGCGAGCAATAACAACAATATGCCCTACCAAAAGAGTCTGCAACAGCAACAAGACATATACATATAGGCCAAAAGAAAAAGCCACAGAATAGGAAAGGAACTAACAGTCCTAACACGTGGGTTAATGGCGGTGGTCCAAACATGGATCTGAATACATAACCAAAACCAGATCCAAAAAGGGCTAAGGGGTCAAACAGTGGCAGCTTTAGGGTCCCACACACGCCCACCCAAAACCGGGGCAAAAAGCGGTGGCCACAGCTCTCCACATCAAAATCCACCCCTCCAGAGGCCACCAAAACTCCACCACCTGCCACAACCCAAGAGTCGGCATGCAAAACTTAGCCGAACACCCAATACCCCCTAGGGAAAAGTCACACTAACAATCCTAAAGAAACACACGAACCCAAGGCAAAAACGTCGGGTCCAACCGACGCGGCCTTGCACGCCTAACCCGAACCAACCCCGAGTCTGACCTGACCCAAAACCAGCATAGCAACCAGTGTAGACACGATGTGTCGACACCTCAACAGGCCGGTGTCGACACAAAGTGTCGACACCACAACAGGTCGGTGTCGACACAAAGTGTCGACACTACTGCGGCCGGTGTCGACACAAGGTGTCGACACTACCGCGGCCGGTGTCGACACAAGGTGTCGACACTGCTGCGGCTGGTGTCGACACAAGGTGTCGACACCTCGACTGGCCGGTGTCGACATAAGGTGTCGACACCTCGACTGGCCGGTGTCGACACAAAGTGTCGACACCCTGACTGACCGGTGTCGACATAAGGTGTCGACACCTTGACTGGCCGGTGTCGACACAAGGTGTCGACACCCAGCAACCAACCAAAACGAAAACAAGGCGCCTCTCTAAAATTTCATCATCTATCAGCAATAACAACTACTCAACCTGAATCGAACCAAATCCGTCCCTATTAGACACAATCTCTCA
Organism: Platanthera guangdongensis; assembly: GCA_039583875.1. Classification (NCBI taxonomy): domain Eukaryota; kingdom Viridiplantae; phylum Streptophyta; class Magnoliopsida; order Asparagales; family Orchidaceae; genus Platanthera; species Platanthera guangdongensis. The sequence goes on along the minus strand of CM077159.1, from coordinate 135,413,905 downwards.
GGAAAAACTGAGATTTAACTGGAACTTCTCTACACTAACCACAGTATAATCGGGGACAAACCCTAGCGTACACCTAGGATCTAAGCAGGAGAGAGATAAAAATTTAATCAAGAAGAAAGCAAGGATCAGCTTTGACAAGGATGAGGGAACATCACTTGCCTCAATACCAGAAAATCTTGGTCGGCCACTTCCCTCACTCTCGGATCTAGCCGCAGAGCACCAAGCCGAGGAACTGAAGGAATGCAGATCCAAGCGAGAGCAAACCAGATCCACTCTCAAAAATGAATTTCGACCGTTAAATCTCCAGGAATCGACGTCCGGATCGGGTTCCCCACCCAATAGCGGGGTTCTTAGCGTACTGCGGGCATTAAGGGGAATCCTTCGTCGGACGAGAGCCCGGTCGAATAGCCTTAATGTCTAGGTGAGCGATATTCCTAGAGATAGGTGAGCTCATTATTTTGAACCTCCACGACCAAGTTTCTGCATTAATTAAATTGAAACTTTAGATATCTAGTTATTCAAATCTATTTTTAATCCTAACGCAATTCGATACCGGGAGTTATCTCTTCATCGACTACTTTCTTAAAATCTATTTTCGTTCCTATTTTACTTAAAACCCTCAACTTCTATTTCGATAAAATAATAGTGTTTTCGGAGGAGTAGGGGTAATCAACCCGTTCCCGGGAATAATACGACCTCGGTATTCTCCCGAATATCGAGTACTACTTGCGATAGGTGCACTTGCCTACCCTAGCAAGCCCGCGGAGATCGACTCACCGAACCAACCACAGTAAGAGTCTGTTCGCGGGCCAATCAAGTTTTTGGCGCCGTTGCCGGGGACTTCTCTTTGAGTTGTTATTCCGAATCCGAACTCTATTACTTTTACTTTTATTTCTAAAAACTAAAAAAAAAACTTAAAAAACTTTTCTTCAAAATCCGAAAAAAAAAGAGTTAATTTTTCTACTTTTCATTCGGGTGTATGACCCGTGGACAGCCTTCGGAGTCCGAAAATTTGGATTTCGATCCTGAGATCGAACGCTCTCTTGCGCGTATTCGGTCTCAATGCCGAAATCCCTCTTTGGATCCCGCAGAATCCATCGGAGAACCCTCTGCCGTTCCTATGGCCGACCCCAATCCGAACGTGGCCCTCGAGCGTACAATGTCATATTACGCCCGGCCAAATTTGGACGATACTGGGTCCAGTATTGTCCGCCCGACGGTGGCGAACAATAATTTTGAGATCAAATCGAGCGTTATCCAAATGATCCAAAACGCCGTGCAGTTCGATGGACAGCCGGATGAGGACCCGAACGTTCATTTGTCTAGTTTTTTTGGAGATTTGCGACACTTTTAAGATTAATGGCGTCACTGATGACGCCATTCATTTGCGCCTTTTTTCATTCTCCCTCAGATCCAAAGCTAAGGTGTGGTTGAATTCCCTCCCACGAGGATGTATCACCACCTGGGCCGAGCTTGCGGGGCGGTTCTTAACGAAGTATTTTCCGCCCGCCAAAACTGCAAAGTTACGGGCGGACATTTCTTCGTTCGTGCAGAACGATTCTGAGTCTCTTTTTGAGACTTGGGAGCGCTTTAAGGAATTCCTCCGCAAGTGTCCGCACCACGCGCTGCCTGCGTGGTTGCAGCTCCAAATCTTCTACAATGGGCTTAATTATCAGACGCGTCAAATGATTGACGCGGCTGCCGGGGGTACCTTGAATAATAAGACCCCCGAGGCTGCCCAAGCTCTTATTGAAGAGATGGCTATGAACGCCTACCAATGGAACGTCCCTCGGGGACGTCCCAAGCAGGCGGCCGGCCTCTTCGAAGTGGATGTCACTGCCCACTTAGCCCTTCAAGTTGAAAGGCTGACAAAGCAGGTGGCAGAGATGTCTGCTGCCTCCACCACTCCTCCTTGGGCGATTCCCCCTAATGCCGGCGTAGCAAATGAATTCGTAGACTACGTGGGAAATGCTGGGTGACCTTCCTTCAACCCCAATAACAACCCTTATAGCAATAACTATAATCCGGGTTGGAGGAACCACCCCAACTTCTCATGGAGCAATCCGAATAATGCGCAGCGCCCCCCCCCCCCCCCCCAATTCTTTCGCGCCTGGATTTTTGCCGCCTCCCCCTCTTCCAAAACCCTCCCCGATGGAGGATAATTTTTCTAAATATATAGCTTCCAACGAGTCAAATATCCGGAACATCACCGGATCGCTAAAAAACTTAGAACTCCAGGTTGGACAGCTAGCGCGAATGATGTCCGAGCGCGCGCTCGGGCACTGCCGGGAAACACGGAGCCCAATCCGCGGGAAAATATCAACGCTATAACCCTCCGTAGCGGAAAGGAGGTGATCGATCCAAAACGGACCGATCCTCAGGGTTCCTAAACTGCGCCTTCCCCACCTCCTATCAGGGAAGCTTCTACCCCCCCCCCCCCTCATTTCTTTCTTTTCTTTGTATATATTATCTTATCTGTTTTGTTCCGCATACTTACGTTACAACATTGGGGACAATGTTGGACTTAAGTATGGGGGTGTTTTCTCGCTTTCTTTTTCATATTTCTACTTTCTGCACTGTCTTTCTATTTAAATTATGAACAAAAACTTACAAAAAAAAAACCTTGTTTTATGTCTTTAAAATGTTTTTGTTTTATGTCTTTTTAAACCAAAAATCCCAAAAAAAAAATGCAAAACAATATATAAAACCAAAACCCCAAAAAAAATTATAAAACCAAAATTCCAAAAATATTTTTAGTTTCATTTTGTAAAAATCTGTGTACCTATTTTTGTAAATAATCTTCTCTCTCCAACTTCTGTTTCTCTCTCATGCTTGTGAATACCGTTTCTGTTTCTCGCACTTTCTGCAAAAACTAAAAAAACCAAAAATATTTTGAAAAAAAAATGTTTTAAAAATGTTTTAAAAAAAAAACAAAAAAACCAAAAAACCAAAAATATTTTGAAAAAAACAAAAAATGATGATATAAAAAAAAACTCTAAAAAAAAACCAAAAAATATTTTGAAACAAATAAATCAAATATACCATCCTTAATTTTCTTGCTATCCAAATATTTTGCTTTGAGTTTATTTATATGAGAATTTTATTAATTCTTTGTTTGATTCGTTTGTTAATTATTGATTGAAAAATTTAAATATTCGGGGTTAAGTTTTAAAGAATTCATTATGCTTTGTTAAAAATAGCGAACTCGTTTTAGGCACTACTTCTAATTTTTCATTAATAGGAGCACGTGTATTATGTTAGAAAATAACGATTATAGGATTCAATTATGTTTACTTTTAGCTTTCTGAAAACTTGGAACTTACAATTTATTAAGGTTGCTCTCAAAATTGTTTTTTAATAAAAAATCTAGTTTTCTTTTCTCACCGTCCTTATCATGACTGACTTGGCATGATAAAATTGTTGTCCTTAAAAGATCCTATGTCCATGGGAATAAGATTTCGTTCCGTAAACATAGGCACCCAATAGATTAAAAGATTATATGCTATGGAGTAAGAGGATAAAATTCATTACTCCTACACATATACATTGGGTTAACATTTATTATGAAGTTGAAAAAAAATCAATATTAGGAAAATAAGATTTCGTTTTCCTAATAATCCAAAAAAACATGGAGGTTCGAGAAAAAAATTACCTCGCCTCAAAAATCAAAACTCTCTTCATAAACCAACATCAACCCCCTTAGTCAATTTCACGATTCTACATTTAATTCAAAAATCGTTTTGAGAGCATAATTTGTAAATTGCATTATTTCCAGTAAAATTCCTATAGGCTAAAAGTTCATATAATTCCAAACTATTCTTGTTAATCTAACCTTTACAATTATTGTTTTCTATTTGATTATATCAAGAAGTCTTTTGGCCAAAACTTTTGCGCTATTTAAATCATCTTCATAGATTTAGGACTTAACTCTTACGCCCCGTTTATTTATTTAGATCTCTCTTATAATTGATTAAGCGGTAGCTAAACTTAGAGTTTTTTTTATTCCTTATAAGTTCATCTCAAACTTTTGCTCTGGAATAGCAAAAGCTTAAGTATGGGGGTATTTGATGAATTGTAATTATACCTAATTTTATGTACATTACTTAAGTCGTTTTATTTATTTTTTGTCATTTCTACTTGTTTTTATTCAATAAAATGCTCCTATTTTTGTAAATATTATACTAACTTGCTTTATTTTATTTGTCAGGAAAAAAAGTCAAAATCTGCAAAAATAACATGTCACGCCCGTGACATATTGGTCACGCGCGTGACCAGGGCGTGACAGCTCAAAATCCCGAAAAGAGGCCAATTTTGAAGAGGAAAGGCTGACACGCCCGTGTTCCATAATTCGACACGCCCGTGTCCATACGACACGGGGCGTGACCAAGCCGTGTCCATCCCGCTCGACGATTTCAACTCAACGTTCGTCGACCCAAGAGGGCCACGCCCGTGTCTGATGTGCGACACGCCCGTGGCAGCCCGACACGCCCCGTGCCAGCCAGGTCAATGTTTCGCGCTCAACGTTCGTCGAACCCAAGAGGGACACGCCCGTGTCCGATGTGCGCCACGCCCGTGTCCGCCCGACAAACTGCCGCCGGCGAATCCCAAAGTCAACATCGCCTTAAAGTGCCGAATGACACGCCCACCGTCACGCCCGTGACCAGGGGCGTGACCGCCGCGTTTTCGGCCGGAAAGTCAAATCGCCGTCAATTCCGTCAGATCGCCGAATCCCGCGGTAAAATAGTGCTGACACGCCCCCCGACACGCCCGTGTCGGAGGGCGTGTACTTGGAAATTTTTGCCTATAAAAAGGCAGCTGCTGTATGAGTTCAGGGTTCCCAAAATCCGAATCATTTTGATGTATTAGGGCTGCTGTTGGAGTTGCTTTAGTGCTATGTAAGGATCCCCCCTCCCTCTCCTTTTTAAGTTTGTATGTTTGAACTCTTGTAATCACCCTTTTTTTGTAATAAAAATCATTATTATTTCATCTTACATGCTTTGAAATTTCTCCAAATAGCCTCCTTTTCATCAATCTTATATACTTTCATTTTTACTTTCATTATGCGTGTGTGTGTGTATGAGCTTAAAATTGCAAAAATTATGTTTTAAAACGCAAATGTTCACGTTTTCTTTTCAATTTTAACAAAATTTATAGCCGTTATTATGGCCGTTTTCATTCTCAAACTCTTTAAATTTGGTTAGACTTAGGATTTTCATGCTTCAAAATGCGTTTTTATGAACTTGTAAAACATTAAAAAAGTAGTTTTCATTCCTCTTAACTTAGCTTTTACTTTGTTTTAACTATAAAACTACTGCTTCTTTTTAGCTTACTCCCTCTTTTTAAATCATTTTACAAGGCTATAGTAATGTATAAATTGTTATTTTTATTTTTCATCAACTTTCATTTTAAGTAGTTACAAAAAATATTTTCGCTCGAACAATTTTTATTTTCACTTTTTTAGCATTTCTGTCAAAATCTAACGGTAAAAATGTAAACGTTTTAATTTTTCGGGCACTTGCCTTTCTCTCTTTAATTTGAAAACTTTTTCCTCAAACAATTTTTATTTTGCCTTTTTATGCATTTCTACTGCATTCCAGCGGTAGAAATGCAGTCATTTTAAATTTTTCGATAACTTTGATTTTTGCAATTATTTTAACCCGAGTGCGTGAGTGTATGAGATAATCTTTATCGTCTTAGTTAATTCATGCTAGAGTGTGTGTGTTCATTCAAGTAGAGTGCGTGTGTTGTTTTTATTTTTCCGCCTACTCATTTGAGTTAATTGGCTGGATTTTATTCAAGTAGAGTGCGTGTGTAAGTTTTATTTTTCCGCCTACTCATTTGAGTTAATTGGCTGGATTTTATTCAAGCAAGTGTTTTCATTTTTTATTTTTCCGCCTACTCACTTGAGTTAAATGGCCGGTCTGTATTTTCAGTCCTACTCGTTTGAGTAGGACTTGTAATTTTCAATCTTTATTTTTTTCCGCCTACTCACTTGAGTTAAATGGCTGGATTTGATTTTCCGCCTACTCGCTAGGAGTTTAATGGTCGGACTTTATTTTGATGTAAATATTTAAGAAAGCCCTGTAATCGCATTTATTTTCTCCTACTCGTTTGAGTAGGACTCGCTTTCATTTCAGTCCTACTCGTTTGAGTAGGACTTGCACTTTTCAGCTTTTATTTCCCGCCCCCACTCGTTTGAGTGGGACTTGCAAATTTCAATTATGCACTTTTCAGCTTTTATTTCCCGCCCCCACTCGTTTGAGTGGGACCTGCAAATGTCAATTATGCAATTTTCTCTTATGTGTAAATTAGTTTTATTTCTTCCTTTTGTTATATGTTTGAATGAGTGCGGGTGTGTTTATTTGTAACAACTTTTCTAAAATTAGGTTATTTTGTTTTTCTTCTTATTTTCTTTATAACCTTTCAGCGAATAGTTTAGGACGCTCGCATAACTAAACATATAAGCTATCCCCATTCCGATGAGTGGCTAATTTCTTTTAGCCCTCAGTATCGAAGAGCTTTGGGATCTAAAATGTTTTAAATAACCAAATGTCTAATTTTTCAATTTAATTAAAAACTTAAGGTTTACCCAGGGTTAACGACGCGTAGACCCACATATCGATGTGTGGGCTCTATTTCCGTTATCCATACGCTAGCTAGCCGAGAGGCCGTGCATATGGACAGATCACCCCTGGGTAGATAGAGTTCCGCACTAACCCTCGAGAGAGGAGGCGCGCTAACTCTACCGGATCGGGTTCCCCACCCAATAGCGGGGTTCTTAGCGTACTGCGGGCATTAAGGGGAATCCTTCGTCGGACGAGAGCCCGGTCGAATAGCCTTAATGTCTAGGTGAGCGATATTCCTAGAGATAGGTGAGCTCATTATTTTGAACCTCCACGGCCAAGTTTCCGCATTAATTAAATTGAAACTTTAGATATCTAGTTATTCAAATCTATTTTTAATCCTAACGCAATTCGATACCGGGAGTTATCTCTTCATCGACTACTTTCTTAAAATCTATTTTCGTTCCTATTTTACTTAAAACCCTCAACTTCTATTTCGGTAAAATAATAGTGTTTTCGGAGGAGTAGGGGTAATCAACCCGTTCCCGGGAATAATACGACCTCGGTATTCTCCCGAATATCGAGTACTACTTGCGATAGGTGCACTTGCCTACCCTAGCAAGCCCGCGGCGATCGACTCACCGAACCAACCACAGTAAGAGTCTGTTCGCGGGCCAATCAAGCATCATCCATGAACCGCTTCATGATGCCATCCAACTCCAAAGCCTGCCGAATCCGATCAGCCAGGGCATACAACACTTCCGCTCGGCTCAACTGTGCTGCAGCACCAGACATCTTATCAACATAATAGATCTATAAGGCTTTTAAATTTCGAACGAGGCGCTCAGCATGCATCGTTAACCAATTGGCCTGCGCGTAAGCTCCGCGACTTAATGCATCTGTAACCGCATTACCTTTCCAGGTACATAGTGTATCTTGAAGGTGTAGTCTCCAAAAAACTCCATCCACCTTCATCAATGCATATTCAAATTATTTTGATCTGATATGTACTTCAATCTCTTATGGTCTGTGTAAATGTTGACCTTCACACCATATAGGTAGCGCCTCAAAAGCTTCAACATGAATATCACGGCCTCCAATCACCAATTCATGGACTAGATAATTCCTCCAAAGCTTGGGAGCGAATGCCACGGACGCCAACTCCAAATAATGGGCCGGGTAGTACCTCTCAAGCACCTTTAACTGTTGTGATCCATAGGCTATCACCGATCTGTGCTGAAGCAGAACGTAGCCTAAACCACTCCCAAAGGCGTCACTATAAACCTCAAAGCCCTCGGAACCACAAGGCAAACATAAGACGGTGTCGTGGTCAAGCGACACTTTAGATCTTCGAAAGCTTGAGCGCATGCTGGCGACCAAACAAATTTCTGATCCTTCCTCGTCATGGTCGTGAGAGTCAACGTTATCCTCGATAAGTTCTCTATGAAGCGCCTGTAGAAACTGACAAGCCTCAGAAAACCCCTGACTTCCACTACAGAAGACAACTCAAGTCACTCACGTATTGCAACAACCTTTGCTGGATCCACCACGATACCCTGACCACGACTATATGACCACGGAATGCCATAGAAGATAGCCAAAACTCACACTCAAAGAATTTGGCATACTCAGATTACTTCTCTTGGTCTCTGAAACATTACGCAAGTGTTCCACATGATCATACTCAGTTTGGGAGTACTCTAGGATATCATCGATGGACACAGTCACGAACTAATCCAAATACTCCACAAACGTCATGTTCATTAGATTGATAACCACTGATGGCACGTTTGTCAGCCCGAAAGGCAGGACAGTGAACTCATAATGCCCATAACGCGTGCTGAATGTCGTCTTGGGAACATCACTCTCACTGATTCATGGCTGAAAATAACCATACTTCAAACCCAGCTTCGAATACACAGTCTATCCAAACTAGGTGAACAAACAAATTATCGATCCTCGGAATCGGGTACTTATTCTTCTCTATTAGATTATTGAGTTTTTGATAATCGATACACAGTCACAGACTACCGCCCGTCTCCAATAAGAGGACCGGGGTACTCCAAGGTGAAGAACTTGGATGCACATGCACCTGCTCTATCAATACTTGAAGTTGCGCTTTCAACTCAGCCACTTATCTCGATGCTAATCGTTAAGGAGACCGCAACACGGGCTTGGCACCAGGAACCAACTTAATGGTGAACTAAATCTCTCTTTCTCAGGAGGAGCTCTTGGGAGAGTTTTAGGAACACATTGGAAAATTTCGACACCACCGAAACACTAACCAACGCAGGCTTGGGGTTCTTAGTCTCTAGTAGAGTTAATAACAACTCTGCCCCCCTTAAGGACTGCTAACTTGGTCTCACATCCTGCGGGTTTTACCCTAGTGTTACCCCACTTAGGTTTATAGCCAACCTATGCATGCTGCTCCGAGAGCCACTCCATGCCTAAAATCAAACCACCTACAATCTTTAATGACAATATTTCTGTTTGGTTTGAATACCCATAATCGGGAAGTACTAGGACAAACCACAAGAACATCTTGGGTGCTAAGGAGCGAGAAGTCCTGTAACAAACAGTACTCTCCACCACCAAGAGTGGGACAAAGTCCACTTACACAAATCATATGCCAGTAACTAATCATGTCATGAGTATAAAAGCTATAAGCTAAACCGTACCTGTCATCTTGTCATATTGCTTATGGTCTTCTGCCATTTCCTTTTTCTTCGGAAACCTATCCCAACAGTCATGGGCCATATATCCCGGCTTGCCATAATTATAACATGTAAGTGGGAATTGCCCTGCAGCTTCTCCTGAATTAGCTTTCTTTGTCTTTGGGGCATGAACACGACAATCACGAGCAAGGTGTCCTGACTTGCCACAAGTATGGCAAGCATAAGGAACTTGACCGGTAGAGGTTCTAGACCTCTTATGCCACCTCCCGTGGTATTCAGACTTTGTAGAATCTGCAGAGTTCGGTACCCTGCACACTGGCATCTGGTGGACTTTTCCCAAATCTACTTCCAACGATCTAGCCGACTCCACCAATGCTCGAAATCCCAATAACTTTCGTCCTACCAATAGGAGTCGTAAATCTTCATGCAGACCGTTATAAAACCTGTTTACCATAGTCTGCTCATCTTCCAACTCAACCCCTGGGTAGCGCTTTAACATGACAAATGCATGCAAATACTCGTCAACAGAGTGTGTCCCTTGCGCCAAAAGCATGTTCAACCGATGATGGGATGATCTTCTAAGTCCCACTTTCTCTAGAGAACCAACCGGCATTGGAGCCACCCCGGGGATAGGGGGTGCACATGCCTTCTCTGTTGGGCATTGATCATAACAAACACTACTTCTGCTACCATTTGGATGGTTTCCGCATAAGGAGGGTCGTAGGCACATCGTTAAGCGCACTTCCCTCCACAGAGTGCTGTCCTTGTGATTGCACTACACCACTCCTAATCAAATAAAATCGGGAAAATGCTCAATTAGGTGACAAACAAATGCCTAAAAGCAATCATAGGAACACTAAGGTTCCTCAAACATGTGTATTTTCATTCCTAAGTGGACATTCATGGGTTCTTTTCATGTTATAACGATGACGCACATGACTGTGCTCACCACCCCTGAAAAAGAATTCGACCACGAATTCTCCTAAGAAAGACCGACACCGTAGTTTGATACCAAATTATAACACCCTCTTGTGTCACATGTGATATAATAGAAGGTCCGGTCGGGGCCCCACGCTATATTCCACGGACATTCAGCGGAGATACATATTAATACCAAATTGTTATGAAACAATATAGAAATCTAACATAGATCATTCTAGTGGAAGCTTTTAAATAAGTTAGAAGAACTCATAAACATAACATGAATGTCCACCAGAGCCACAGTATGAATGAAATAACATACACAAAAGTCTTGGCCTTATGGCCTTACAACATTCAGCTTGAATTAAAGTGTTTTACATACATCGGCTCGCAGGTCGGCCATACATGAGTATCAAAAGAAAAACACTTTGCCTTGGTCTTCAAGGGCCAGCACAGCAACAAGGGCTTCAGCCTGCTATTTGTCACTAGACTCACCTATTCCCGCATAAGAACAATCCACTGCACGGTGGCAAAACAAAGCAACGATCAGCCAAAGCTAACCAAATTATAACGACCCCACACCTTACTCGGGGCAGCGGTTGTAACACCCCCATCCGTCGCATGGCATATAACAGAAGGTCCAGCTGGAACCCGACGCCATATACCACAGACAGTCGGAAGGGTTACTAAATGAATAAATCAAACCAACCAATTAATACTACACGTCCTAAACACATAGCATTCTAGCGGAAGATTTTAAAGTTGAAAGAACCCAAAATTAAATCCATCAATATGAATGTCCACAGCTACAACAATAGGAATGAAAACTCAAATACATAGAAACGGGTACATGGCCTTATGGCCTTACAAATGTTCACTTCATAAATAGTGTTTTACATACATCGGCTCGCAGGCCGGCCACACATGAAATATATAAAAACATCTATTCTACGGCCTTCTAGGGCCAGCACAGCAACATGGGCTCCAGCCCGCTATTTGGGGCTCGGCTCCGCAGCACCTGCAAGCACATACCACCGCACGGTGGCAAATAAAGCAACGGTCAGCTAAAAGCCGACCAAATTATAACGACCCCGCCCCTTACTCGGGACGGCGTTGCTCTTTCCCTGCAAAACATTAGCCCAACAATATATATATATCGCAATTATAATTCGCCACAGGCGTAGGCTCGCACGGCCAAACACCCCGTGCACTCAGGGCACATTCATGGTGAACCCTGACAAATCAGTGCATTCACCACCATCCCCAGGATGGCAACAACATGTGAGCATTTAGCCTTTCTGACCACCGTCTAAGGCTCCGACTATGCCAACGGCCAGTCCCCGTCTTCGGGTCTCTCGCACCGAACCACATAGCCTAGGTCCAATTCCACTTGCCCGTTGCTCACGCCGCATGTCCAATTTAAGGAACTTTGCGCGGGCCAAGCTTCTCTCGGATCCCAAATTTTCCAAAACAGTCTCATAACCCAGTTATGATCAAGGCCGGTTCCCAGACCGCCAAGTTAGCAGAACACGTTTTCGCTCAATTTTCCGGGTGCGCCTTGAAGCTAACCTTCAAGGATCCCTGCTGCAATCTACCGCGTGGAAACCCGAAAAATCCAAAGCACGGAGTCTTCTCCGGCAAAACCATATCAAATGCAACATCACCGATCCAGACAAAACACGTCTGGGTAGGCTTCACACACAATGCCTATGCCCGTACTTACGATTCCGAGCCCTACATGCAACACAAGGGGGACTATTCCCGTCAACCCCAAGGAACACCACGCACTCACCGCATACTCGCGGGAGCGGGATTCCTTATGCAGAAAGAAAGAGATTCAAGCGCTCGAGTTGAGAATCGTTACCCTTGTAGTCCGTTTTGGCGCCATGGAAAAACTACGCGGTTAGAACTCTTCGCAATGACCTTCCCTCCACGGATCCACTCTCCGATTTCGAAACGGCGCTCCGATGCTCCGCCGGCGGCCGGAAACCTCCTTCTTCTTCCTCTCCTCTCTCACTTTGGAAGGGGAGAACTTTGGAAAGAAAATGAGGGAATAACTCCCTATTCCCGGCCTTAACAGAGCAGGATTTAATCTGGGTCATTGGATCCTAATTAAAGAAAATGAACGGCTCGGATCTGCACAAAATTCCCCAGACCTGGGCCGCACACGACTTGGCACACGGCCGTGTCCAAGGCCATGTGCCTCGATCCAGGCACGATCGTCGAACTGAGAAATGCACACGGTCCAAGACACGCCCGTGTCTGACCTGACACGCCCGTGTCGGGTTCCTCGACACGCCCGTGTTCGTGGGCGTGTCACGCATAACCGCCACGGCAACGGACACGACCCATCAGGACACGGGTAGGGACACGGGTTGGCACACGCCCGTGTCGGATGACACGCCCGTGTTATCCGGCCGTGTTCCTGGCCGTGTCCTTCTCGGGTTGGAAACGGCCAAAAATCACCAGCCAGACACGGCCTTGGACACGCCCGTGTCCTAGGCCGTGTACCCCTACAGGCACCAAAAACTCTTTTTCCGTGACCGACTCGCACACAAAATTCGGGGCGTTACAAATCTCCCCCACTTAAGGAATTTCGTCCCGAAATTAAGCAAAGGTACACAAAAGCTAAATGATACCTGAGTGGAATAACTCGGGGTATTCCTCCAACATAGCTTGCTCTCGCTCCCAAGAAAGCTCCTCACGTCCGCAATTATCCCAACGGACTTTAACCATTCTGACCTCCTTGTTGCGGAGTCGTTTGACTGCAACATCTTCAATTCGTACTGGTCTGACCCTTGTTGTTAACTCATAATCAACCGGTACCTGATCGTCTGCAATGATCTGCGAAGCCTCTTGAACTGCCTTATGCAACACCGATACGTGGAATACGTCATGCAGCCCACTCAACTCCGTCGACAGCTTTAATCTATACGCCGCCTCGCCAACACGCTCCAGGATTTCAAATGGTCCAAGGTATCTCGGACTCAGCTTCTTCAAGCGTCGAACCCGCGATACACCCTTGAACGGCTTGATTTTTAAATATACCATGTCGCCAACGTTGAACTCCACAATTCTATGTTTGGCATTGTAGTACTTTGACTGTATATCCTGAGCAATCTTCAGCCTTTCCTGAATTGTCCGTATCATTGAAGTGGCATCTTCCACCGCTTGACGTTTATACAACTTTTGATTCGCCTGCCTCCAACCAAGACAACGGCGTACGGCACTTCCTCCCATACAAAGCTTCGAAAGGCGCCATTCCAATGCTTGCCTGAAAGCTATTGTTGTACGCAAACTCCACCATGTACAGGTGATCCTCCCAATGCTTCCCGAAATCTAGGACGCACATGCGAAGCATGTCCTCCATAGTTCTGTTGACTCTCTCGGTTTGGCCATCTGTCTGCGGGTGAAAGGCTGTGCTGAACTTTAGCTTAGTACCCAACAGACCATGCACCAACCTCCAGTCATTTGACGTGAAGCGTCCATCACGATCACTAACAATACTGCGAGGCACACCATGCAGTCGTATAATATTATCCACGTAGAGTTTGGCTAACCTTTCTACTGGATCTTCCTTTCTCATTGGGATAAAGTGCGACACCTTTGTCAATCTATCTACGACCACCCAAATGGCGTCATTTCCTTTCTGCGACTTCGGCAAACCGTGTACAAAATCCATAGATATATCGTCAAACTTCCATTCTGGGATAGGAAGTGATTTCAAGAAACCTCCGGGCTTCTGGCATTCCGCCTTCACCAATGCACAAGTACGGCACTTGGCCACATAAAGCGCCACATCCTTCTTCAAACCCGGCCACCAGAATAATTTCTTCATGTCTCTATACATCTTTGTGCTTCCCGGGTGGATTGAGTATTTGGTATGATGAGCCTCATACATCAACTCCTCCCGAATATTATCCGCACTAGGAACGCATAGACGACCGTCCTTCCTTAGCAACCCATCTTCAACCACAAACTGGGAATTTGACCCATCCAAAGATCCATCTAGGATTTGCTTCATGCTGCTATCCTGAACCAAAGCCCGCCGAACTCTATCCACTAGGTCACACTGCACCTCTGTCCAAAACAGTTTCGCCTCGGCACTAGACTGCTTGTCAATGCAAGATATCTCCAATGCCTCCAACTCTTGGACCAATCTCTTATCATGCACTGATAACCAGTTGGCTTGTGCGGGAATCTTACGACTCAACGCATCTGCCACTACATTTCCCTTCCCAGGCACATAGTGTATCTTGAAGGTGTAGTCCCCTAAGAACTCCATCCACCTCCTCTGCCTCATGTTCAGATCCTTTTGGTCCAATAGGTACTTCAAACTCTTATGATCGGTGTAAATATCTACCTTCACACCGTACAGATAGTGCCTCCAAAGCTTTAGAGCAAAAATCACGGCCGCTAACTCTAAGTCGTGGACCGGATAATTCCTCTCGTGAACCTTCAATTGTCGTGAACCATAAGCTATCACTCTCCCATGCTGTAGCAGAACACAGCCCAAACCACTGCCTGAAGCATCACTATAAATCTCGAACCCTTCGGTACCACTTGGCGAACATAAAATAGGCGTCGTGGTTAACCGCCTCTTCAACTCTACAAAAGCCTGTTCGCACTCCGGAGACCACACAAACTTCTGATCCTTTCTTGTCAACGTCGTGAGTGGTAGTGCTATCCGTGAGAAGTTCTCTACGAAGCGCCTGTAGTAGCCAGCAAGTCCCAGAAAACTCCGGACCTCTGCCACTGTAGTCAAAGTAGGCCACTCCCGTATCGCCACTATCTTCGCCGGATCCACAGCTATTCCTTCACCACTGACAACATGACCAAGGAACGCTATCGAGGATAACCAGAATTCACACTTGGAGAACTTTGCATATAACTGACTTTTCCTCAATGTTTCCAACACCAGGTGTAAATGCTTGTAGTGATCTTCCTCGCACCGCGAATATACCAGGATATCATCAATAAATACTATCACGAACTGATCCAAATATTCTCTGAACGTCCTATTCATCAGATCCATAAACACGGATGGAGCATTCGTCAACCCAAACGGCATGACTGTGAACTCAAAATGCCCAAACCGCGTACTGAATGCTGTCTTTGGAATGTCGCTCTCCCTTATCCTCAACTGATAGTAACCAGACTTCAAATCTAACTTCGAATATACAGTTGACCCAACCAACTGATCAAATAGATCGTCAATCCTCGGGATTGGATATTTGTTCTTCTCCGTAAGTTTGTTCAATTCCCGATAATCGATACAAAGCCGCAAGCTCCCACCTTTCTTCTTAACAAAGAGAACTGGTGCGCTACAAGGCGACGAACTTGGACGCCATAACCTTGCTCTAGCAACTCCTGCAGTTGCACCTTCAACTCTGCCATTTCTCTCGGGGCTATCCGATAGGGGGAGCGTGACACCGGTTTGGCACCCGGTACCAGCTCTATAGTAAAGTCTATCTCCCGCTGAGGAGGGGCTCCTGGGAGATCATCTGGAAACACATCAGGATACTCGGACACAACAGGGATGTTGCCCAAACTAGGTTTAGGCGTCGAAGTCTGCACTAGAGTGACATACAGTTCTGCCCCAGACCGAACTGCCTTAAACACCTGAAGGGCCGATATCAGAACTTTCCTTGACCCCTTCATGCCCGCAAAAGTAGTCTCCCGATCAGTGTCCAGACCCAACTTGACTTCTTTACGGTTGCAATCAATGCATGCACTCTGCTCCGAGAGCCAATCCATACCGAAGATTACATCGAACTCCACTAATGGTAGAACCAACGCCCGCAAATCAAACTCCCGGTCTCCAATCCGAATCTTTACAACACAGATTCTATCCGCACGCATTGAGCACCCATTAGGCAACAACACATCCAACTTGTTTTCTGCCATCGAGAACGGAACTCCGATGCGCGATATAAACTTTTCAGACAAGAAGGAATGTGATGCTCCCGTATCAAAAAGGGCTCTCGCCGGAAACCCAAAGATCAACACAAAGCCTAGCACTAACAAACGTAAGCTAACAAATACAAAAGTAACAACTATAAAAGTTAAACCACTATAATTTAACTCATACCTGTCACTACGTCTGCTTGCTTTATGGCCTCCTGTAGACCAAGGTTGTAGACTCTAGGCTGGGCTGGAGCATGATGGGATGCGGTTGACTCCACCGCCTTCCCTTTCTCCTCATAAGTCGCTCCAGGTCTCCTCTCGGACTTTGGACGTCCGCTCCAACACTCCCGAGCAAAATGCCCCGTCTTCCCGTAGTTGTAGCAAGCTCCGGGGACTCGACTTGTAGTTGCCCCCGATGCATCAGCCGAAGGGGCTGAGTTTGAAGTCCTCCGCTTCTTGTTCCATCTGCGGAAAAATGTCTTGTTACTTGGCACCTTGAACTCGGTCTTCCTTTCTCCTGGGTCCCTCTTCTCTTGAACTTTCTTCGCAACCTTTTCCAACGATCGGGCCGAATTGACCAAGGCTAGGAAGCCCTGCGCCTTAGGCCCAGCAAGGAGTAACTGTAAATCGCCACGAAGACCCTCATAGAATCGGTTGGTCTTCCTCTCTTCTTCAGAAAACATAGCACTAGCATAACGACCCAACCGTGTGAACTCATGCAGATATTCGTCCACGCTTCTGGATCCCTGAGTCAACCCAAGAAATTGATTCTCCATCTCCAACTTCTGAGCAGAAGGTACAAATCTGGCTAGGAACAATCTTGAAAATTCTTCTATCGGCACATCCGCAAGTTGCCTTCCCACTAGAAGATGAAACTCCAACTCGTCCCACCACAGCCTCGCCTCACCTTCCAAAAGAAAAGTCGCTATGGTGGTCTTCTGCCACTCCTCAGTCATTGTGGCCGTCAACACCCTCTTTATGGAAGAGAGCCAATCCTCAGCTTGAGTTGGCGTTCCAACCCCATTAAACCTCGGAGGATTAAAGCCCATCACGTGCTTTAGCTGCCGCTCCGTAATTCTCCTCGGCTCTACTAACTCAACTGCTGCGCGTTCAACCACTCTCGGCTCTGCCGCCCTAACCGGTTCTTGCTCATCCGCAGGAGGTGCGCGATGCATTTGCCCCGCAGGTTGGGCATTTATCATTGCGAACACGGCTTCAGCCACCATCCTGATGGTTTCCGCTGAAGGAGGTGTAGCAGGCACGTCCCTTGGTGCACTACTTTCCGCTGATTGCGGACGCTCTGACTGACCAGCACCGCTCCTAGCTGCCTATAATAGCAAAGACACACGATTAGACGACAAACAAATTGCTAAAAGCAATCATTGGAACACTCAGGTTCCACAAAACAAGTGTATTTTCATTCCTAAGTGGACATTCATGGGTTCTTTTTAATGTTATAACGATGACGCACACATGTGCTCACCACCCCTTAAAAGAATTCGCCCACGAATTCATTTAAGCTTGATCGTAACCAGAAGTCTGATACTAAATTGTAACACCCCCATCCGTCGCATGGCATATAACAGAAGGTCCAGCTGGAACCCGACGCCATATACCACAGACAGTCGGAAGGGTTACTAAATGAATAAATCAAACCAACCAATTAATACTACACGTCCTAAACACAGAGCATTCTAGCGGAAGATTTTAAAGTTGAAAGAACCCAAAATTAAATCCATCAATATGAATGTCCACAGCTACAACAATAGGAATGAAAACTCAAATACATAGAAACGGGTACATGGCCTTATGGTCTTACAAATGTTCACTTCATAAATAGTGTTTTACATACATCGGCTCGCAGGCCGGCCACACATGAAATATATAAAAACAGCTATTCTACGGCCTTCTAGGGCCAGCACAGCAACATGGGCTCCAGCCCGCTATTTGGGGCTCGGCTCCGCAGCACCTGCAAGCACATACCACCGCACGGTGGCAAATAAAGCAACGGTCAGCTAAAAGCCGACCAAATTATAACGACCCCGCCCCTTACTCGGGACGGCGGTGCTCTTTCCCTGCAAAACATTAGCCCAACAATATATATATATCGCAATTATAATTCGCCACAGGCGTAGGCTCGCACGGCCAAACACCCCGTGCACTCAGGGCACATTCATGGTGAACCCTGACAAATCAGTGCATTCACCACCATCCCCAGGATGGCAACAACATGTGAGCATTTAGCCTTTCTGACCACCGTCTAAGGCTCCGACTATGCCAACGGCCAGTCCCCGTCTTCGGGTCTCTCGCACCGAACCACATAGCCTAGGTCCAATTCCACTTGCCCGTTGCTCACGCCGCATGTCCAATTTAAGGAACTTTGCGCGGGCCAAGCTTCTCTCGGATCCCAAATTTTCCAAAACAGTCTCATAACCCAGTTATGATCAAGGCCGGTTCCCAGACCGCCAAGTTAGCAGAACACGTTTCCGCTCAATTTTCCGGGTGCGCCTTGAAGCTAACCTTCAAGGATCCCTGCTGCAATCTACCGCGTGGAAACCCGAAAAATCCAAAGCACGGAGTCTTCTCCGACAAAACCATATCAAATGCAACATCACCGATCCAGACAAAACACGTCCGGGTAGGCTTCACACACAATGCCTATGCCCGTACTTACGATTCCGGGCTCTACATGCAACACAAGGGGGACTATTCCCGTCAACCCCAAGGAACACCACGCACTCACCGCATACTCGCGGGAGCGGGATTCCTTATGCAAAAAGAAAGAGATTCAAGCGCTCGAGTTGAGAATCGTTACCCTTGTAGTCCGTTTTGGCGCCATGGAAAAACTACGCGGTTAGAACTCTTCGCAATGACCTTCCCTCCACGGATCCGCTCTCCGATTTCGAAACGGCGCTCCGATGCTCCGCCGGCGGCCGGAAACCTCCTTCTTCTTCCTCTCCTCTCTCACTTTGGAAGGGGAGAACTTTGGAGAGAAAATGAGGGAATAACTCCCTATTCCCGGCCTTAACAGAGCAGGATTTAATCTGGGCCATTGGATCCTAATTAAAGAAAATGAACGGCTCGGATCTGCACAAAATTCCCCAGACCTGGGCCGCACACGGCTTGGCACACAGCCGTGTCCAAGGCCGTGTGCCTCGATCCAGGCACGATCGTCGAACTGAGAAATGTACACGGGCCAAGACACGCCCGTGTCTGACCTGACACGCCCGTGTCGGGTTCCTCGACACGCCCGTGTTCGTGGGCGTGTCACGCATAACCGCCACGGCAACGGACACGACCCATCAGGACACGGGTAGGGACACGGGTTGGCACACGCCCGTGTCGGATGACACGCCCGTGTCATCCGGCCGTGTTCCTGGCCGTGTCCTTCTCGGGTTGGAAACGGCCAAAAATCACCAGCCAGACACGGCCTTGGACACGCCCGTGTCCTAGGCCGTGTACCCCTACAGGCACCAAAAACTCTTTTTCCGCGACCGACTCGCACACAAAATTCGGGGCGTTACAGCGGTGCTCCTTCCCTGCAATTGTATGAGCAAAATCCAACATAGAAATGAAAGTGCAATTTAAGCACACTTCACCACAGGCGTAGGCATGAATGGACACACACCCCGTGCTCTCAGGGCACATTCTTAGTGACTCTGATCCAATCCGAGTCTTCACCACTGCCCCCAGGATGACAACAATCGTGCGCATTTGAGTATTTCCGGCTGAAGCCTAAGACACGTCCTTCTATTTCAACGGTAAGTGTCACGTACCTTAGGTCTCTTTAACCAAACCATATAGAGCGGGTACGGTTCCACTCAACCCGTTGCTCACACCGTCATGTCAATTTAAGTCATCGACGTGGATCAAGCTTCCCCGAGGCCCAACATATCGATTATATAATAGTACATAAATCCGGTTATGTGCAAGGTTGGCTCTCAGGCCACCAAGCTGGGCTCCCAGAGCACGCATCCCCACACACTAGCCCACAGGTCCCCGCGAGACAGGCCTTACTGAGCTACCACCGGCGATAACAGTACCGCAGCGCGGTAACTGGCAGAAATGTGTTTCTGTCCAGTTTTCTGAGTGCTCCTTGGGGTTAGTCCTCAAAGTTCCCTACTACAATCTACCGCGTAGAAACCTGAAAAACAAACGGCACAGAGTCTTCGCCGGCAATACATGCATAATGAAAACATCACCAATCAAGACCAACCCGTCCTGATGGGCTTCACACACCATGCCTATGTCCGTACTTCAATTCTGAACTCTATATGCAAAACTACGGGGATAATTCTCGAAGGAATACCACACGCTCACCGCACACTTGCGGGAGAGGGTTTCCTATGCAAAAGAAAGAGGACTTCACATGTCCAAGTAGAGAATCATTACCCTTTTCGATTTCTTTGGTGCTATGCCCAAGATCTAGATGGATGGACGCGACCGCAACGACCTTGCCTCCACAAATCTGGACTTGGCTTGTGAATCAGAGCTTCGGAACTCCTATGGTGGAGGGATCTCTCCCTTCTTCTTCCTTCTTCACTCTCCCTTCTCTCTAGTACTTAGAAAGAGAATGTCAGTGAAGAAATGAGTTGGGAAAACCTAACTCCCGGCTATATACCCGCAGAGGCACGCACCAGCCATCAGATCTCCAAATAAAACCAGTGGACGGTCTTGATTCCTCCAAGAATATAGTTTACGAGAGCCACCACCGCGCGATAGGAAGTTACAACCGCACGGTAGACCAATCATTCGGCTTCTGGAGGACGCCACTGCTCAGTCATACAACTGGGCCGCAACAAGTGAACACGTCATAACAACTATGCTACCACCACGCGGTAGAAAACTATCGCCACACGGTAGTTTAAACGTTTGGAAGGAAACGACAAAGCTACGCTACTGCCTACGGTAAGGTTAACATCATGTGGTAACAACCCGAGAGCTCTATCAAATAAATCATCAAGCTACCGCTTCGCGCTACCGCTATCACTGCGAGCTAGCGCTTCTCGAGATCGTTGAGCACTGAGTGCCCTGACCCAAACGTCGAGCGGACTACCGTCGTACGGTATACATTACCGCCCGGTACTAGCATGCGCTGAGACATCGTGAGCATCGAGAACACCTACCTACCACCAGCCATAGCTCTACCGCCGCGCGGTACCTTCCAAAAAGTGTTTCCTGAACCTGGGATGTTGCAGCATGGGCCTTGATCGAGAGGCGGGGAACGAAGGATACGTCAAACTCGCTCCACTCCACCGAACACTTCGCCAGCCTCCCTGAGTGCTCCACTCCCTCAAAGATGTTGCGAAAGGGGGTGGTCAGTCACCACTTGGATGAAATGTTCCTGCAAGTAGGGTCAGAGTCTCCGAGCCGAGATGACCAGAGAAAAATCCAACTTATCTAAGATCGGATACCGGAGCTACGCCTTACTCAAGACCCTGATCACATATTAGATTGGTAACTATTTCTTTGCTTCTTCCCGGACCAGGACGGAGCTCAAGGCCTCGACTCCCACCCCAAGATATAGGGACAAGTCCTCCCCTTCCTTCGGCCCTTTGAGGAGTGGAGCCTGGGTCAACTGCCTCTTCAAGGCTTGGAATGCCTCCTCGCACTCCTTAGACCACTCGAACTTTTGACCCCCCCCCCCCCCCTCAACGCTTTGAAGAAGGGGAAGCACTACTCTCCCGCCCAAGAGAGGAACCTGCTCAGCCCGGACAACTTTCATGTTAGCCTCTGGACCTCCTTGGTGTTCTGAGGCGATCCCAACTCCATGATTTCCTTGACCTTATCAAGGTTGGGCTCTACACCTGCAGGAGTAAGGAAATGGCCTAGGAACTTACCCATGCCCGCCCCGAAGACACATGTCCAGGGTTTCAGCCTCATCTTGTACTTTCACAGGGTGTTGAAGGTCTCTTCCAGATCTCGGAGGTGAAAGTCAACATCCTGACTCTTGATCATGAGATCATCTACATACACCTCCAGGTTCCTCCCCTTTTGCTCTCGGAAGACCCGGTCCATCATCTTTTGATATGTTTCCCCCGCATTCTTCAATCCAAAGGGCATCATTTTGTAGCAGTAGCACCCGTCCCCAGTGATGAAGGAGACATCTTTTATTTTGGGCGGGTGCATCCTGATTTGATGATAACCTGAAAAAGTATTTAAGAAACTCATCACGGAAAAACTGACGGCTGAGTCAACCAGCACGTCGATCCGAGGCAAGGGATAACAATCCTTATGACATGATGAAAGATATAGTACCTAAACACCTAGAGGGGGGTAAATAGGTGACCAAATTCTTTTTAAACTTTAATGGCAGCAATCAGTTTTTAACACAGCATCTAATCTACTTATGCACAGCAATCACACAGCATTCACAGCAAATCACAGCACACAGAAGACACAGAGTTTTATAGTGGTTCCCCAAGCTTTGGGTACATCCACTTTCCCCCTTCGCCTATCTAGCAGTGTACTAGATTCGGCCAAACTCCTTCACTATCTCAGAACCCAAACTGGTTCCTACACCTCAGGCCCAAGGCCCTACAACTCAGCTTTTCCACAAAGCCTACACTCAGCCACAAAGGCCTACACTCAGCCACCAAGGCCTACACTCAGCCACCAAGGCCTACACTCAGAGATTTCAATCTCCTACACTCAGGCTCTCAAGCCCTACACACAGCCTTTATAATTACAGGCTTACAAAACTCAGATCCAAAGGATCCTACAAGATAAAAATGATTAAACAATTGTTAACTCAGCAACCCAAAGACAAGAGAGGGGAGTTGTGAGTTTCTTGATGAGTTCTTGGAAGAACTCAGCTGGAATCAATCTGACTTAGCTTTCTTCAAAGCTTCTTGAAAGTAGAACTCAATAAGACTGACTCCTTCTGCAGTTGATCCTTGATCTCTGCTTCTTAAGATCCAGAATAAATCTGAACCCTTCTTCTCAGCCTAGTTCCAATGGCTGATTTCTTGGATGGAGCTCTCTCTCTCAAACTTCTTAGATCTGCACTTGAATCTTCAAGGAATAGCTAGATCTTCTTTGTTGAATAATTTGAACTTTGACAACTTCAACAACCTTTTTTATCAATCATATTCAGTAGACAGCATAGGCCTATTTATAGACCTTCTTCATGGTAACCGGCTGGTCCGGTCCATAACTGAATTCTGACAACTCTGACAGGTGCTGTAGACCGGCTGGAATGGCAGCTGTCAAGTCATCCAGTCAGTTCTTGAAAATTCATTAACTGTCTGATAGTGTCGAGACTTTCTGTCTTTAAGCGTCGACACTTATAGACCAAGTGTCGACACATGTTGTCTAAGTGTCGACACTAGTCTATAAGGTGTCGACACAACTCCTTGTGTTGTTGATTCTTTATCTCGACACTACTTCTTCTTCATGTGTCGACACTGAGATTGAGTGTCGACACAAGTACTTGTACTTCTGTATCTTTGTTGAATTCTTCTAAGTGTCGACACAACACCTTTGTGTCGACACATCTTCATGTGTTGAATCTGTCAAGTGTCGACACTGCTTCTTGGTGTCGACACATGTCTTCAGTGTTGATACTTGCTGAGTGTCGACACAGCTCCTTGTGTCGACACATTCTTCTTCTTGTTGAGACTTCAGCTGAGTGTCGACACATTCCCATAGTGTCGACACTTGTACTTAGAATAATTTGTTGAACTTTGCTGTTCTTTGCTAAGTGTCGACACAGCTCCTTGTGTCGACACTTTCTTCAAGTGTTGAGTCTTCAGCTAAGTGTCGACACATTGTTCTGGGTGTCGACACTTACTTTAAGTGTTGACTCTTCTGATAAGTGTCGACACATTGTTCTGGGTGTCGACACTTACTTCAAGTGTTGACTCTTCTGTTGAGTGTCGGCACATTGTTCTGGGTGTCGACACTTGTACTTAGTCTCTGCAGACTTTTGCTGAGTGTCGACACAGCCTCCAAGTGTCGACACTTTCTGGTGTAGACACAGCTTCACTGGGTGTCGACACAACTGTTAAGTGTCGACACAGCTTCACTGTCTTTTCTTCACTGAGTGTCGACACAGCTCCTTGTGTCGACACTTTCTGTATGGTGTCGACTCAGCATCCCTGGTGTCGATACAATGACTCCAAGTGTCGGCACTGCTTGCCTGGGTGTCGACACAAGTCTTCTTAAGTGTCGACACTTTCCCTCTAGGTGTCGACACATGGACTTAGAAACTTTTCTTCTTTCCTACAAATACTTAACCTGCACATGTAACTCAAAATACATCAAATACATTTTGATGTATATCATTGAGTTGGGTGAGGCTTCTTCAAATCAGGTACATTTAGACCAATGTACCCAACAATCTCCCCCTATTTGGAGAAGTCATAACCCTTAGTCAATGATATACACCATTCATAATTAAATTACAAAATGATGTAAAGCGGGATTATATACAGCAGGGTAAACATAAACATGTATTAATCACACATGTATACAAATACATCATCACAGAACAAATATGAAATAGACATAGACATCATCACAGAACAAAGATGAAATAGATTTAACATATAACACATTGTTCTAATATCTGTCATATTCTTTTTTAGAAGTTCACAAAATGTTTTACATCAAAAAGATTACAAAGTAAACTTCAAGAAAATTCTAATTCTATTTCAGTTCTGGCTCCTTAATCACAATTCCTTTTCCAACTTGAACTTTAGCTTGAATAGGAGCATCAGCAACTTCAGCATCAGCAGGCTTCTTGCCTTTCAAGTCTTTCTTCTTAAGCTTTTCTGCTTTAATCTTCTGCCTTTCAAAGTAATGGTAAGGCTTAGGAAAATATTTGCTAGGCTCCAGAGCAGTAGGAGGTAGCTTTCCCATCTTGGCCTTCCTTCTATGTTGAACTATGGCCTCCTGCCTTATTTCGTGTTTTCTCCATTCAGCTTCAGAAAACCACTTATTCCTGTCTTGAATGTTATCTTTGGCAGCTTTCCAGGCAGTTAAAATGATATTCCTTGAGGTAGGGCTCCACTGCTCAAAGTCTGGCGTTTGTTCTGCTTGTTCCTTAAACCTCTTCTTAGAAAGTCTAGTCTCTTCTTCTTTCTGTAGAGCTTCTTCTTTTTTCTAAAGAGCTGCTTGCATAGCTGCAGATATAGGCTGAACCACTTTTTCAAGAATGACATTAGACTTCCCTTCAGTTGGGCTATACATGTGATGAATATTAGCTTGCACCATTTCAAAATCTGGAGGAGGATAGATAACTTGAGCCACTTATGGTTGCTCCCCTCCTAAATATGCAGGCTGAATTCCAGATTCAGCAACATTGTCATCATCACAAAGTGGAGGATAGCCCAGTGTAGCTCTGATGGAATTAGATATCCATTTGGCATGATCAGAGCTAGCTTTGACTAAAACTCTCTCCCCCTTTATGACTTCTCTAGCCATGTGATCTCTGACATCATCCTTCTGGAATCTGATTTGACTATCCAAGTATCTGACTCCATCTTTAAAGAAAGGTTTGAGCTTTGTAAGTTGTTCAGATATGGCCTTCTGGGAGTCTTGAATGGCAGTCTTAACAGCAGAGATTTCTTCTTGAAATACTTTGTCAAATTCAGCTTTAATAATAGCAGTAGAGGTAGAAGGTCCAGCAGCTATGTTCTTTAGTTCTGTGATAATTGCATTATGAGATTCTGTCAAATTGTCATTCATTCTAAGTTGATTTTCAAGGACATATCCTTGCTTCAGGGCTATGTCATCAACTTGTGCTTTTATCTTCTCCTGGTGTGTAGCCAAATACACCACTGCATTTCCACCCTTGTGGAAACATTCAGTCATCTCCTTCTTGTTTAGATTCATCTCAAATCTTATGGATTTAATATCCTGTGCCAGATCAAATTGTAATGATTTCTGCCCTTCATCTACATACTTCTCAATTGCCTGCCTGTGCTCATCCAGTTTAATTTGCATTGCCACCATCAAAGCACTATAATCAACTGATGGTGTTTGCTGAACTATAGACTGTGGTGCAATAGATTGTAGAGCCTTCTTATAACTTTGACTCCTTCTTTTGAATACATAAAGTTTTTGTTTCTTTGCTCTGGCAGCCTCCTCATCTTCAGATGCTGAGGAGCTGGCTATATATACCCTTTCCTTTGGTAGTTCTTCAACAGGTTGGGGCTTGTCAGTCTCATGCCTTACAAGCTCTTCAACAAGTATAACTTGCTCCCCCTCAACTGGAGCATTCTCCTCTTCAGCAGCAGTTTCCTTATCAAAATCTTCTTGATCTAGATTTAGGAATAGATCTTCCATGGTATATTCTTGGGGTGAATGAGCTGGAGAAAGTCTTGGCTCTTCAACCACTGAATCAGAAACTATTGGAGCTGCAACAGATATGTCTTCCAAGACAGCATCTGGGACTTGATTATCCAGCTGAGTTTGCTGATGAACATCAGACAAATTAGTATCTTCCATAGGAAATTCTAAAGTATTGAGTTCAGTGATTACCTCTAGGATAATGTTGGTTGCTTGTTCACTTTCCAGTGTAGTGGGTTCATCTACAACTGGTAGCTCCCCCTGGCTTTGATCCTTGTGTATGGGGAAAGCTTGAGGTAGCTCCCCCTGGATCTCAGCATCATCTTGAGGAGCAGGAGATTTCACAGCAGGCTCTTCCTCATTTTCATCTGGAGTGAAGACAACTTGTTCTTCACTGTCTGAGCTTCTAGTGGACTCTTGAGCCACTGGGGCAATTTTCCTTTTCTTCTTTAATGGAATCTCCTTCTCAGAAACTATCTTCTCAGGGGTTGGCATCTCCTTAGTCAACACCCTGTCTCATCTAGAGAACAACCTCATATCCATTTTTCTCATATGATTTATTTTGCTTCCAGCAGCTGTACTCATAACTTCAGGTATTATACCAGTAAGGTAAAGACTTAAAATCCTGCCCAGGTTGGGCTTCTTCAAGCTTTCTTTAATCTTCTCATAAACTACCATAGACCAGTCAGTTTTTAGAGTGAAGATTATCCTTGTCATTATACTAAACATATGGGCAGACACTCTGTCATGCCCTCCTGGCTTGCTGAGTATAACTTTGCCAACAATCTCTGAGAGGAATTTCCCTTGATTGTTCATGCCTTTTCTAAGAAACACTGATCCAAGCTTCATCTTAGGATCCAGTCCACACCAGGTTAGAGCTTCCCTGGTCTTTGAAGCTGTAACCTCATCTTCCTCTTTAATTCTTGGTAGCTGTAGAATCTTCCTCAGACTTTTAGGTGACACCTTCACCTTCTCACCATGAACCCTGGATTTGATTTTGAATCCATTTTCGTCTATCTTAGCTCCACTGAGAAATTCTAGTACCTCTTTCTTCCAGATTTTAGTAGGTTCAGAAACAAGATATTCTAATCCTGAATCGACTACTAGGGTTACGACAGCCTTAATTTCTTGATCGGCATCCTCAAAAGCACCGCGCACCAGCTCGTATCCTTCATTGACATTCTCCTCAAGCTTAGGCGTCATTAGGGTTTGTAGAATTTGTCTTGAGAGAAGAGAGGTGTCGACACAGAAGCTTGGTCTCGAAACTTTGAAAGCGTGTCGACGAACAAAGACAAAACCCTATTTATACCTTTCTAATTTTGAAGATGAACAGGCGGGACAGCTAACTTAAATTGTGTCGACACTGGCAATAAGTGTCGACACTGACTTATAATGTCTCGACACATAAGTGTCTACACAAGTTTAGTCAACAGATTTTATGTGTCGACACTTGTTTATGTGTCGACACCACTTAACTCGACACATAGTCGAGACTTTACTTAGAGAATTCTGAGTAAATACTAAGTGTTGACACCACATTGGATGTGTCGACACCTACATGTCATGTGTCGACACTAATATTCTGAAGTGTCGACACTAATTTCCTAGATGTGTCGACACCTTTTCCCTGAAGTGTCGACACCTACTATCTGTGTCGACACAGAAATCTCTATGTGTCGACACCTTTTTACTTAGCCAATTTCAATACTATAAACTTACTCTAAGTTTATCATTCCTAGTTCAATCTTAAACCTATTGAACTTAGCTTCTTCTAGGGGCTTAGTATACATATCAGCTAGTTGGTCATCTGTTTTAACATATTCAAGTAAAATATCTTCTCTTTCTACATGCTCCCTAAGAAAATGATATTTAATTTCAATATGTTTTGTTCTACTATGGGATACAGGATTATTAGCTATTGTAATAGCACTAGTAGAATCACAAAAGAGTGGAGTTCTACTTACCTGAAATCCATAGTCCACAAGCTGATGTTGTATCCACAGAAGTTGAGCACAGCAACTTCCTGCAGCCACATACTCTGACTCTGCAGTGGAGATAGCCACATTTGTTTGCTTTTTGCTACTCCATGAAATTAGTCTCCCACCTAGAAATTGACAGGTTCCAGTAGTGCTTTTTCTATCTTCTTTGCATCCTACAAAGTCTGCATCTGAATAACCTGTTAGATCAAAATCCCCATTCCTAGGGTACCAGAGGCCTAGATAAGGAGTGCCCTTAAGATATCTCAATATTCTCTTGACTGCTGTCAAATGAAACTCTTTAGGGCAGGCTTGATACCTTGCACAGACACATATAGCATACATGATATCTGGTCTACTTGCAGTCAAGTATAATAGGGAGCCAACTATCCCTCTATACAAGGTTTCATCTACAGGCTTCCCTGCATCATCCTTGTTAAGAGACATACTTGACCCCATAGGAGTCTTCATGGTGCTGGATGAATCCATATCATACTTCCTTATGAGTTCTAGGGTGAACTTGGATTGGCAAATGGATAAACCACTCTCAGTCTATTTAACTTGGAGACCCAAGAAAAACTTTAGCTCTCACATACTACTCGTTTCAAATTGACCTTGCATTAGCTTTGCAAACTTTTTGCAAAGGCTACTTTCAGTAGACACAAATATAATGTCATCTACATATATTTGGACTAGTATTACTTTGCCTCTAGATTCCCTAAGGAATAGAGTCTTGTTTATTTTCCCTCTTGAGAATTTATTCTCAATAAGGAAACTAGACAGGGTATCATACCAAGCCCTAGGGGCTTGCTTTAACCCATATAAAGCTTTCCTAAGTCTATAGACATGATTAGGTAAAGTTGAATCAACAAAACCTGATGGTTGTTCCACATAGACTTCTTCTTTAAGATTACCATTTAGAAATGCTGACTTGACATCCATTTGGTAAACTTGAATCCTTGAAAAGTTGCATAGGCCAGGAACATCCTTATGGCATCCAGTCTGGCTACTGGAGCAAAGGTTTGATCAAAATCAAAACCTTCTTCCTGTCTATATCCTTTTGCAACTAATCTTGCTTTGTTCTTAATGATGACACCTTGTTCATCCATCTTATTCATGTAGATCCTCTTGGTTCCTATTATATTGTGGTCTTTAGGTTTAGGAACCAGTTCCCAGACCTTGCACCTCTTGAACTGATTCAGCTCTTCTTGCATTGCTTCAGTCCATTGTGGATCTAGAATGGCTTCTTCAAACTTCTTAGGTTCAACTTGGGATAGAAAGCTGGAGTAGACTGCTGCATTCAGGTTTTTGCTCCTTGTTTGTACCCCTTGTCTTGGATCTCCAATAATCTGCTCTACTGGATGATCTCTAAGATGCCTATTGGCTGGAGGCATCCTGACTTCTAGTTGAACCACTTCAGTTTCATCATCTTGTTGTACTCCTTGTACTTCTTCTGCATTTGGTACGTGTAGTACTCCCCCTGGACAACAGCCATTGTCTTCTACTTGCTGTCTTGCAGTAGATTCTTCTTCTAGAGTGAGCTTGTCCATCTTCTTTGTTAAACCTGTGGGGATGCATACACTACTAGACAACTCATTGTTAATAAGTTTAGTCTTATCAAATATTACATGTACAGTTTCTTCTACAACTTGAGTTGACAAGTTGTAGACTCTATAAGCATTACTATTGTTGCTGTACCCAACAAAAATTCCCTCTTGGGACTTGGCAGCAAACTTAGTTAAGTAAGACTTCCCATTATTAAGTATGAAGCATTTGCAACCAAAGATCCTGAAGTAGGATAGGTTTGGTTTCCTACCTTTCACAACCTCATAGGGGGTCTTATTTAGGCCTTTAGTTATGGTAGCCCTATTGATAACATGGCATGCAGTATTAACTGCTTCAGCCCAGAAGTATTCTGGTAGTGATGTATCACTTAATAGGGTCCTACCTGCCTCAATCAAGGTTCTATTCTTCCTCTCAGCAATGCCATTTTGCTGAGGTGTTCTCGGTGAAGAAAACTCTTGAAATATCCCAAAGTCTTCACAAAGTTTTGTCATGCTATCAGACTAAAACTCAGTACTATGGTCACTTCTTATTTTGACCACTGTACTATTTAGTTCATTCTGAATTTGCTTGACAAAGTTATAGAAGACATTAGGTGTTTCAGATTTCTGTCTTAAGAAGAACACCCAGGAAAACCTTGAGTAGTCATCTACAACTACAAAGGTATAGACCTTCCTACCTAGGCTGTGAACTGGCATTGGACCAAAGAGATCCATATGCAGGAGGTATAAACACCTCACAGCATCTTTGTTTTCTATGCTTCTAAAGGTGGATTTAGTCTGCTTGTCATTTTGACAAGCTGAGCAAATACCATCTTTAACATACTTAACTTGAGGACCATTCCTCACTAACTCTTTGCTAAAGAGTTTGTCAATTGTCTTGTAGTTAAGATGTGTTAGCCTCTTGTGCCATTTGACACAATGTGAGACTGTCTCATCAGCTACAAGACACACTTGAGAACCATTGGTCTCACACATAATGTCTAGGCAGTAGACATTCCTCTTTTTATAGCCAGTCAAAATGATCTCTTGATCATTTGACCTCTTGATATGACAACCATCCTTAACAAATGAGATGTCATACCCTACATCACTTAATTGACTTATACTTATTAGTTTGTGTTTCAACCCTTTAACATAAGCCACTTGAGTAATGGTAACCAAGTTGCTAGAAATGTTACCAAATCCTTTGATGATTCCTTTTTCAGAACCACCAAAGGTGACTTTTGGACCACCTTTGATTGGAATGTGGTCCTTTAGTAGTCCCCTAGTTCCAGTCATATGTCTGGAACATCCACTGTCCAAGTACCATATTGGGGCATGGCAACTTGGACTCACCTGCAAAACAGATTAATGAACCTTAGAACCCAAAGTATTCTTGGGTCCTTGGTACTTGTTAGTTTGCAACCTGACAAAGCTACCTACTGGTTTTCCAATAGGCAGTTTGCTACTCACTTTGGCACTAGCATTGTGCCAACAATCCATTGCAAAATGGCCAACTTTGCCACAACACCAACATTCAAACTTATTGTACCTTTGCTTAGGTATTGTCTTTGCTGTCTTATCTACAGCTGACTTGTTGAATGTTGGGGCTTTGCCCTTGGACTTGGACTGGACAGCCCTTGCAGGTTTAATAAAACCCAGTCCAGCTTTACCCTTGTGATGAACAAATTCATCAATTATGGGTAACACTGACTTAGGTTTGGAAAACCTAGCAACAAGCTCTCTCTCTCCTTCTGAAGATTGATCTCCAGACTCTTGATTTGATCATTCTTATAGGTGATAGTCCCCATCTGAATCACTGTTATGTGCTTCAATCTGGCTATCTCATTAAGCTTTTGATCAAATAACTTCTCAGAATCTGTTGCAGCAGCTTTAAGAATAGCAATTTCCTTTGCCTGACTTTTGGCTAGGGTCTTGCTCTTCTTGTAAGCTTGCAACAGAACCTTGTATTCATCTATCAATTGATGAATATCTGCTTCACACTCAGATGCACTCTCATCATTTGATGAGGATGAATCTGATTCTGTACTGGCACAAGAAACTGAACTGGAAGTTGAACTTTGTACCTTACTAGGTCCTGGCTGCTCCAGGATTTTGTCACTTTCAGTCAATGTCATTAGTCCTTGGCACTGACAGTCTTCTTGTTCATAAATAGAATTCATAATCTGCATGAACTCTTCTTCTTCTTCTTCAGCAAACAGCCCTATGTATGCCTCAGCATCTGACTCAGTTTCTGAAGAAGAAATATCTGACAGAGTCTTCTCCTTTTTGGCAACAAAAGACTTCTCTTTCTTGCCTTTGAAATGAGTCTTCTTCCT
The DNA here is from genome assembly GCA_039583875.1 of Platanthera guangdongensis. Taxonomy (NCBI): domain Eukaryota; kingdom Viridiplantae; phylum Streptophyta; class Magnoliopsida; order Asparagales; family Orchidaceae; genus Platanthera; species Platanthera guangdongensis. The sequence goes on along the minus strand of CM077159.1, from coordinate 135,381,687 downwards.
GTCACCAGACTCCTTTCTCTTCTCTGGACAATCTACTATCACATGACCTTGTCTATTACAGCAATAGCACATAATTTTTGATAGTGTAGCTTTGCTAGACTTTGACTTTTTCTTGTCTTTCTTTGAAGACCTCTTTTGCTGATAAGAATCTTCCTTTCCCTGTGATGTAGAAGGTCTTGTCCTCCACTGTTTCTTCTTCAAGAACTTCTGAAAATGTCTAGTGAAGGCAGCAAAGTCCTCATCACTTTCACTGCTTTCTGACTTTGTACTAGCTGACTCATCTGACTCGGATTCAGCAACCTTTGGAGGTGGAGTAGGTGACTTACATTTGTACCTCCTGGGGGCTTCTGTCTTGAAAGCTACTGTTCTTTCCTTATGTTCATTTTTTGTTGATTTCTCCTCCTCTTTCCTCATTGTCAATTGCATTTCATATGACAATAATTTGCCAAACAGTGTAGGTGGAGGAATTTCTCTCAACTTAGTCATTTCTCTAATGGCACAGATCTTGGTGTCCCAATCTTTAGTTAGGGACCTTAGAAACTTGTCATTGAGTTCATAATTACTGAACTCTCTTCCATAAGACATGAGTTCATTCACTATCCTATAGAACTTCTTATAGCACTCAGTTATGCTATCACCATTTCCTTGTCTAAAACTTTCATACTCTTGATTTAGCAAGGATTTTCTGTCTTGCCTAACTTCTTCAGATCCCTCCATATAGACAATGAGAGTATCCCACATCTCTTTGGCTGTCTTACAGTGTATTAGATTCTGAAAAGTGGCATCATCTATGGCACTTACAATGATGTTTTGAGCCCTTTTGTCCATGGTGTCTAGGACAATCTCATCCTTAGTCATTTCAGAGAAATCCTTTGGTGTTCTCTGATTAGCATCTAAGACTGACACCTTCATGGGCACATAAATTCTTGGGTCTGAGGCCTCCATAAACAGCCTTACCCTTTCCTTCCAGATCCCAAAGATTTCCTTTCTGCATATAGGTAATTTCATGGATCCCAATTCCTTGTGATTATCTGTGGAACCCATGGTTCTTGATTTTCTTGAATCTGTAATTTGACTTAGACTGAAACTGCCAATCAGGATCTCCTCACACTGTTAGTCCTTGTTGAGGAACCTCCCTCTGATACCACTTGAAAGATATAGTACCTAAACACCTAGAGGGGGGTGAATAGGTGACCAAATTCTTTTTAAACTTTAATGGCAGCAATCAGTTTTTAACACAGCATCTAATCTACTTATGCACAGCAATCACACAGCATTCACAGTAAATCACAGCACACAGAAGACACAGAGTTTTATAGTGGTTCCCCAAGCTTTGGGTACATCCACTTTCCCCCTTCGCCTATCTAGCAGTGTACTAGATTCGGCCAAACTCCTTCACTATCTCAGAACCCAAACTGGTTCCTACACCTCAGGCCCAAGGCCCTACAACTCAGCTTTTCCATAAAGCCTACACTCAGCCACAAAGGCCTACACTCAGCCACCAAGGCCTACACTCAGCCACCAAGGCCTACACTCAGAGATTTCAATCTCCTACACTCAGGCTCTCAAGCCCTACACACAGCCTTTATAATTACAGGCTTACAAAAACTCAGATCCAAAGGATCCTACAAGATAAAAATGATTATACAATTGTTAACTCAGCAACCCAAAGACAAGAGAGGGGAGTTGTGAGTTTCTTGATGAGTTCTTGGAAGAACTCAGCTGGAATCAATCTGACTTAGCTTTCTTCAAAGCTTCTTGAAAGTAGAACTCAATAAGACTGACTCCTTCTGCAGTTGATCCTTGATCTCTGCTTCTTAAGATCCAGAATAAATCTGAACCCTTCTTCTCAGCCTAGTTCCAATGGCTGATTTCTTGGATGGAGCTCTCTCTCTCTCAAACTTCTTAGATCTGCACTTGAATCTTCAAGGAATAGCTAGATCTTCTTTGTTGAATAATTTGAACTTTGACAACTTCAACAACCTTTTTTATCAATCATATTCAGTAGACAGCATAGGCCTATTTATAGACCTTCTTCATGGTAACCGGCTGGTCCGGTCCATAACTGAATTCTGACAACTCTGACAGGTGCTGTAGACCGGCTGGAATGGCAGCTGTCAAGTCATCCAGTCAGTTCTTGAAAATTCTTTAACTGTCTGATAGTGTCGAGACTTTCTGTCTTTAAGCGTCGACACTTATAGACCAAGTGTCGACACATGTTGTCTAAGTGTCGACACTAGTCTATAAGGTGTCAACACAACTCCTTGTGTTGTTGATTCTTTATCTCGACACTACTTCTTCTTCATGTGTCGACACTGAGATTGAGTGTCGACACAAGTACTTGTACTTCTGTATCTTTGTTGAATTCTTCTAAGTGTCGACACAACACCTTTGTGTCGACACATCTTCATGTGTTGAATCTGTCAAGTGTCGACACTGCTTCTTGGTGTCGACACATGTCTTCAGTGTTGATACTTGCTGAGTGTCGACACAGCTCCTTGTGTCGACACATTCTTCTTCTTATTGAGACTTCAGCTGAGTGTCGACACATTCTCATAGTGTCGACACTTGTACTTAGAATAATTTGTTGAACTTTGTTGTTCTTTGCTAAGTGTCGACACAGCTCCTTGTGTCGACACTTTCTTCAAGTGTTGAGTCTTCAGCTAAGTGTCGACACATTGTTCTGGGTGTCGACACTTACTTTAAGTGTTGACTCTTCTGCTAAATGTCGACACATTGTTCTGGGTGTCGACACTTACTTCAAGTGTTGACTCTTCTGTTGAGTGTCGACACATTGTTCTGGGTGTCAACACTTGTACTTAGTCTCTGCAGACTTTTGCTGAGTGTCGACACAGCCTCCAAGTGTCGACACTTTCTGGTGTAGACACAGCTTCACTGGGTGTCGACACAACTGTTAAGTGTCGACACAGCTTCACTGTCTTTTCTTCACTGAGTGTCGACACAGCTCCTTGTGTCGACACTTTCTGTCTGGTGTCGACTCAGCATCTCTGGTGTCGACACAATGACTCCAAGTGTCGACACTGCTTGCATGGGTGTCGACACAAGTCTTCTTAAGTGTCGACACTTTCCCTCTGGGTGTCGACACATGGACTTAGAAACTTTTCTTCTTTCCTGCAAATACTTAACCTGCACATGTAACTCAAAATACATCAAATACATTTTGATGTATATCATTGAGTTGGGTGAGGCTTCTTCAAATCAGGTACATTTAGACCAATGTACCCAACACATGATTTATTTAATAAAGAGAAATCGACAGACATCCTCCACCGGTCGTCTCCTTTTTTAAACATTACAACATTGCAGACCCAGCCGGGGTATTGGATTTAGGATACGAAGTCGGCCTTGAGGAGCTTGTCCATCTCCTCCCTGATAGGCTCGGCCAACTTGTCTGTCATTGACCTCTTCTTCTGCTGGTGGGGCGGGCTTTTAGATATAGGTTGAGGCGGTGGCAGGCGACGCCTGCATCGATCCCCAACATCTCTGTCGCGCTCTACGTGAAGATGTCCATGTTCTTCTGGATGCACTTCAGCATCCTCCCCTGGTCCTCCGGGCTCAGCCCCCCCACTGATCTGCACCTTCTCCACCTTACCTCCCTGGGTGAGAACCTCCATCTCCACCACCTCCTCGACAACCTCCACTCGGGACTGCTCTCCCCACTCTCCAACGACTCCCTCACCTGGGATCGGGACCTCCTCCTCAGCTTCCTCCATGGCCATTACCTCGGCCGGCTCCTCCAGAACTCCTTCTGCCACCTCCACCTGGGTGCAGACCTCTTCCTCCACTTCCATCCCCACTTCTCCCTCGTCCTCTTACCTGGACAGCTCCTTTATCCTCCTTTCCATCTCCTCGGCTCCTGCCTGCCAAGATATGGAGTTTACCGCGATGGCATAGCACTCCCTTTCCACCTTGGGGTCTCCCCGGACCCGGACCTAGATGCCCTCAGCGTTGAACTTCAAGAATTGATGGAAAGATGAGGGCACGCAGCGGAAGGCACTGATGAGGGGTCGTCCGAAGATAGCATTGTAACTGTTAGGCACGTCCACAATGACGAACCTACAGTTTTTAAACTGCACCCCCCCCAGGTAACATGGAGTCTCACTCCTCCTTCTACCTCCTTCCTCTTTCCCGAGAACCCAAAAAAGGTCCATCTGAGGCTAGCACCCTTCGGGCCTCCACCTTCATTGCGTCAAACACCTTCTTGAAAATGACGTTGACCAAACTCCCGTTATTGATAAGGATCTGGGAGACAGTAAAATTCTCAACGGCGGTCTAGATGGCCAGCACGTAGCAAAAGGGATCCACATGATCCGGCATATCCTTCCAGGAGAAGGTGATCTTATCCTCCGGGGGTGTGACTAGAGATGTGGAGGCGATGCTCCGGCGATACATAGTATGGAGACTCACCTTCCGGGCACCCTCAACTCCCCCCCCCTCCCCCGTGGATCACTCTGATCCCTCCTCGGGCTCAGACATTGGCCCGGTCCTCACACCTTTCCTCCTCTCCCCTGGGTAGTACTTCCTCGATCTGTATCTCCTGACGGGGTTGTTGTTGCTGCTCCCTGTTTCCCCTCATCTCGAGGAACTCTGGGCGCGTGGTCGTAGCGTGGCCCTCCTCCTGGTGGAAGTCACAATAGGGCAACTCCACCCTGAGTTCTCGTCTTCTCCTTTGCTGGCCTCTCCTCCTTCGGGCTATCTCCATAGCCTGATGTTGATCTGGGAGAGGAGGCCTTTGGCCCTGCCTCCAGCCTGGAGGGTTGAACTGATCTTGGCCCCCCTAGCGGTTGTCTCCTCCATGGAAACCTCTTTGCTGGACTTGGTCTTGCCACTCCTGCTGCCTCCAGCCGAGCCGATTGTTCGGCTCCTAGCGGCCCCACCTCGGCTGCTGTTGTTGTTGTTGTTCCCTCTGCCGGGTTTCAGCTCTCCTCACCTCCTGACCTCTGCTACCTCCTTGCACCTTCTCTTCCTTTGTGGCCCACCTGGCCAACTTCCTCGCAAACTCAGGGTTTGAAGCCTCCTCGTCGACCTCTCTTGTCGCCCTCTCCATCAGCTCCTCATATGAGAGAGGGGGCACCCTCTTCAGCTTCATTCTGAAAAAGCCCTGCTACAATTCCAAGGTGAAGGCCATCATCAGGGTGTGCCTTGGCATCTCCTGTACCTGGGTGACCTCGTCCTGAAATCGGTCCACGTAGCTCCCCAGGGTCTCGTTCCCTCCCTACTTGATGTGGAACAGGGACTCGGACTCACTCTTCCTCTTCTTGGAGGTGGTGAACCTTAACATGAACCCCCGGTGCTGGACCTCAAAATAGTATATGGAACTGGCCGGCAACTGGTGGAACCAATCTCTTGTCTTCTCCTTGAGGGAGATGAAATAGAGTCCGCACTTAAAGTCAACTGACATCTGTCTTATCAAAACCACATCGTCGAACCACTGGATGTCCTTAATCGGGTCATCCTTCTCAGTGTAGTAGGACATCTCCGGCTCCCTAAACCCTTCTGGAACTGGGGCAAAAGAAACCAATTCACCGAAGCGGCTGCCTCACCTGTTGGGCGAGCCGGGGGATCTTTCACACCCATCTCGTCGAACCGGCCTCCACTTGTCGAGCCGGGGAACAACACTCGCCCCTGCAGATCTCGCTCCCTCCCCTCCACTACTATCTCCTTCCCAGCTCGCCGAACCGGGGCGTCCTCGCCAAGGGCTGGGGTAGCGGTGACTGGGACTGCTGGCGTCGAGCACTCGGCGCGCGTGTCGAGTGCGAACTTGACGAGGCTGATCACCTCCTGTCAGAAATCCTCGAACACCCTGAGGGTGGCGAGAGGGGGAGGTGGTGGCGAGTCGGCCCTGTCGGATCCCTGTCCTTCACCTCCAGTCATCGAGCTCGCAGAAGATTTTCGGTGCTAACCACACTCCACGCTCACCGCACCAAAATGTTGAAACCAAAGAATCGGTTTCTGTGGAGTTCGACCCTTGGCAAAGGGGTGATCGCACACTTACTTCTCCCTCACAAGTCGAACAATTAAAGACTTAGCACAAGGAACAGACTCAAGGCTCCAGCACGGAGGTCCCACCACACACCCGTAAGATCTTAGAGAGCTTCCCCTCCTTAGTCAGGTACTGAGCTAAGGATACCTTAGAAAGCGCAAGAAGACCAGGGCACACGTAAACATGATGGTATGAAAAAGCCTGCCTTCTAAGGTACTCCCTTGGGTTTATTTATAGTTTTTTGAAAACGGTTTGCAAACAGCCAACCTCCGCTGTCCCAAACAGCTATATGTAGTCCAGATTGCCTGCCAACAGAATAACTCCTTTATTCTGAAGGGCTAAGGGCAGGCCAGTGGGGGCAAAATGGTAAAAAATACATCATGCAACACTGGACGAGTGGCTCTAGAAAACCTCTGCTCGCATGGGGTGGCGAGTGCCCGATGGTGCTAGTACTCGCTGCCTCCCTATGGCCCTAGGTGAGTGCGAGCCCGAAAATGCCCCACTCACCAACTGCCTGCCAAGATCCCTGGGCGAGTGCGAGCCTGCTGCTCGACTCGCCAACTGTTTCACTCCACCATACTTGGGCGGCCCGATGGGTGATGGCCCGCGAACAGACTCTTGTTTAGGTGGTTGGTTCGATGAGTCGACCGTCGCGGGCGGGCTAAAAAGCGAGTTTTTAACGAAAGGAGGCAAGTGCACCTATCGCATGTAGTACTCGATATTCGGGGGAATACCGAGGTCGTATTATTCTCGGGGTCGGGTTGATTATTCCTACTCCTCCAAGAGGACTATTATTTTACTGAAAGTAAGGTGGAGATTTTAATTAACTAAAGACGGAAAAAATAAAAGAGCGAAAAACGATTTAGAAAAATTCGATGAAGGGTTAACGCTCGGCACCGAATTAGATTAAGACTAAAATAACTTTTAATAATTATTGAACTTAGTTTTCAATTTAATAAAAGGCAACTTGGCCGTGGAGGTTCCATAAATATGAGCGCGCTTATCTCTAGGAATATTGCTCACCTGAACGCTAAAACTATTCAACCGAACGTTAGTCCGACGAATGATTCCTCTTAACGCGGCTAAGAAACCCGCTATTGGGTGGGGAACCCAATCCGGAAGAATTACGCTTGTCCTCTCTTGAGGGTATGCACACAACTCTCTTTACCCATGAGTGATCTGTCCATACGCACGGCCTCTCGGCTAGCTAGCATATGTATAACGGAAATAGAGTCCACACATCGATATGTGGTCATACGCGTCGTTAACCCGGGGTAAACATTAAGTCCTAAACTTAAAGTGAAAATAAAGAACTTTAATTATTTCAAATCATTTTATATGTCTCAAAGCTCTTTGATGCTGTGGCTAATAACGATTAGGCACAAATCGGTATGGGGGCGGTTTTATAATTTGATGAGGTGTGAGTTCGTAACTAATCTCTAAAGGGTTATAAGAAGAAGACCTAAAAATAACAAACATTTAGAAAACTTGAAAAGTTAGCTAAAAAGAGAACTCATGCACACTTCAAATTATAAATAAAACAGAAACTTAGTTACAAAAAAAAGAAAAAATTACAAGTCCTGCTCAAACGAGTAGGCGGGAAATAGGGGCGTCCCATTTAACTCTTAACGAGTAGGCGGAAATAAATGCAAGTACAAATCCTACTCAAACGAGTAGGTGAAAAATAAAAACACGTCATTTAACTCTTAACGAGTGGGCGGAAATAAATGCGCACACGCACACACTCGACATGAAATAAACGCACACACTCACTCTACTGAAAATGAAAACACACACACACTTGCATAAATGAAAAACACACACTTACTGCAAAAGAGTAAAACACACGCACGCACTCTACATAAATTGAAAGAAGGCAATAAACATTATCTCCTACACTCACGCACTCTACATAATTGAAAGAAAGCGATAAAATAAAGCATTAAAATTTATCTCCTACACTCACACACTCTACATAATTGAAATAAAGCATTAAAAATTATTCTCATACACTCACACACACATGAAAATTAAAAGAACAAAATGAAAATTATACTCATATACTCACACACACAAATTAAAAACAAAATGAAAGTTACCTAAAAATTAAAACAACTACCTTTTATACTTAGATTTTATCAAAAATACATAAAAAGAACAAATCAAAATAAAAAGAACAAAAAGTTTTTCAAAACAAAGCAACAAACTAAAGCCTTTCAAAACATAAAATTACAACTTTTTCATTCTTAGGATTTCATAAAAATGATAAAAAAGGTGAAAAGAAAGTGAAAGGAACAAAAATGTTTTACAATCCTACAAAAAAACTAAGTAAAAAAATATCAAAATCACTTTTAAAACCTCTTTTATAAATTCTTAAGAATGAAAACATAAAACTCTAAAAAAGACATGGAGAAAAAAGAGAAAAAGTTAACACAACATTTCATTTTGAAATAAAATCTATACCAAAACCTAACATGGAGACAAACCAAAAAAACATAAGAACTAAACAACTTACACTCATACACACACACACACTTTTCATAAAGAGAAAAACAAAGAAATACAAAGGGATAAAATGAGAAAGAGATAAGCCACCCAAATGAATTTTTCATGTCATGTTGAGAGAGAAAATCTAACATTTTTATTATCATAATCAAACTATTACAAAGCTAAAGCTAAAGCAAAAACAAACATGAAAGGGAGGAGGAAGAAATCGCCTTACATAGCAAGAGAATACACCAGGCCAGCCCACAAAACACACTAAAGTGACTCAAAAATGTGAACCCTTGGTCATTACAGAAATGGGGTATTTATAGGAAAAAAAATCAAAGTACACGCCCTCCGACACGGGCGTGTCGAGGGGCGTGTCAACACTATTTGCGATGTGATCCGGCGATTTGACTGGAGCATTGACTTGTGGCTGAACACGAGGATGTCACGCCCTTGCTCACGGGCGTAACGGTGGGCGTGTCGGGGAGGTAGATCCGGGCGCGGGTTGCGTAAAAAGTCGTCGGCAGCGTCTTGTCGGGCCAGGTGAAGGAGTCACGGGCGTGTCGGGGCTTGACACGGGCGTGCCGGTTGGGTCGACGAACTTCGAGCGCATTTTTGTCGACTTGGGCGTGTTGATTGTCGAACGGGAATGACACGGGCGTGTCAGGTCATGGGACACGGGCGTGTCCCGCTAGGGTTGACGAACTTCGAGATGGGTCGACGATAGCTGATCGTCGAGGGCGTGACACGGGCGTGTCGAGTCTGGGACACGGGCGTGTCAGGTCGATTTTTGACTTTTTCCTGAAAATTTCAGAAATCCATATTATGGTTATGTTAGGTAAATATTTACAAAAAGAAACATATTTATGAATAAATATAAATAAAAACTTTGAATAAGAACTAAAACGATATAAATAAAGTACTAAAATATGTGTATATTTACAACTCATCAATGGGGCTGCCGAGATCTTACTCAAAGACAAAAAGGAAGCGTTGAGTGTCTAGGATTCACTCAACGCCAAGGAAAAAAGGAGCGTTGAGTGCCTGGGCTTCACTCAACGCCAAGGAAGAGGAAGCGTGGAGTGAGGAAGCCTCACTCGATGTCAGGGCGAATGGCGTCGAGTGGACCCGACGCCAAATACGAGTAGACCTGACGTCGGGAGCTTGGCTTGCCTGGGACTTGGCTGGTCTGGTTCCTGTCGAACTTCACTTGCCAGATATGGGGTTGTACAGAACATATGATGGTGTTGGACTTATATAAATATAACTGCTTTGTGTCGTTATTTTGTTTTGTAGTTTTGCTTTAAATATGAAAACTCATGTAGATAAATTGTAAAAAAGGTGTATTGTGTACTAAAATGTTGGCACATTATTACATGATGAAACATATGTAAATAACTGTATGTGTTGGACTTGTGCCTGTTGTATCATACTCATTGTGATTAGAAATTTTATTAATGCTCTTTGATGATCATAAGAAGAGATTGTTATGAGTTGTGCAGACTACGGGCCGTTACACGGCCCCCGCCCCATCGGCGCCTCGCAGACGCTGGAGGCGGCTGCGAGAGGAGGGGTGGCCGGGCGCGACCGTCCGAGCCGTGGCAACGCCTCCGCTCGCTACCGCGAGAGGAGGGGAGGCCTGGCGCGGAGCGCCCTGCGCCGGCGGGACGACGTCGAAGGTCGGTTGTGATGTCGGTGTGCGCGTAGTGGAATCGCGTGCGGTGATCAGGTGTGGCGATTGTGTGCGTAGAGATCAAACTCATGATCTTCACTAATTTGATGGAGATCGTGGAGGAGTGGGCTAAGTGCACATCAATTCCTCCATAAAAGGGTTTTCCTCCCTATCAATTATTACATGAATTTACGGCTCATGCAAAATTTTAACTTTTCAATATAGATCAATCTTATTATATTTTGATATTAGTCCCAAACATTTAATATACATCTTGGCTCCCTCTAATTGTAATTAAAAATGACTTAGCCTCTGTTTGGAGGGACTTATTTTCACCGGTCAAGCGGTTACGACCGCATGCGGTGGAAGCCGCTTGACCGGTGAAAATAAGTCCCCCAAACGGAGCCCTAATGTTTAGTGAGAAATATATGTTGAAAGGGGGTCGGCCCACTCATGTGAGTATCCCAAACCGCCCCAGCCGGACTGTAGTCCACCAACCCAAACCCTCTCTCCACACAACCGCGTGCGGTCAATCTCCCAAACCAGGCTGACCTCCCTTAAACTAGTTTTTGGCGGGTTGTTGAGGTCGGCGAGGCGTTATGCTTGCCCGGCCTCGTTCCCCCGGCCTCCTTTCGATGAGAAGTTATCCAATTAAGCGCTCCTACGAGGACTTCCCAGGAGGTCACCCATCCCAGGACTACTCTCGCCCGAGCACGCTTAACTATAAAGTTCTTTCACATGAGTGGTCCTGGGATGGGTGACCTCCTGGGAAGTTCTCGTAGGGCGTTTAACTGGATCACTTCTCATCAAAAGGAGGTCGGGGGATCGAGGTCGGGCAAGCGCAACGCCTCACCAACCACAACAACCCACCACAAACTAGTTTAAGGGAGGTCAACCCGGTTTGGGAGATTGAACGCATGCGGTTGTGTGCAGAGCGGGTTGGGGCTGGTGGATTGCAGTCCTGCTGGGGACGGCCCGAGATACTAACATGAGTGGGTCAGCCTCCTTTCAATAATATAATTTCAAAATGACCCTCTTGTTGGGGGTTAATTGAGAGGAACACCAAATGAACACAAGCATCTTTTTTCAATTTGTCTTAAGAATGTCAAAATTTAGTTATTTGCATATCAAATTTGAGAATTCATGGATTAAATTTGAATATTCACAAACCCAAATTGAGAGGGTACCCAGAAATTAATTTAAAATATTTTATGTACAATTATATTTGAAAACATATATGCATATTTATCTTTAATTTCTTATATGCGAGCTAGTGTATGGCTTAGGGCCCATTCTCTATTCTATTAATAAAGGGCGTTGCTATTCGCACCGCAGTTTTGGTTATTCGCACAACACTTTCTCTTAATTTTTCGTGTCTTTTGAAAATACATATTTACATGCATTTTTAAGAAAAATGTTCATCACGAAAGTTGTAGATCTCGACGATATCTACAACTTTCGTGTTGAACACTTTTCCTAAAAATGTATGTACAAAGTGTATTTTCAAAAGGCGCGAAACATGAACGTATTTCCCAAGTACGCCTTATGCATGTATTTTTAGGAAAAAAGTTCAACATGAAAATTGTAGATCTCGTCGAGATCGTGAACACTTTTCCTAAAAATGCATGTACAAAAGACGTATTTGCAAAATGCACCAAAAATTAGAAAAAAGTGCAGTACGAATAATCAAAACTACGATTCGGATAGCAGCGCCTTTAATAAATGAGCAACAAACACTACATGTGTTTATCTCACCAATTCGTAGCAAACAATTTAGAATAATATAATTTGTGGGATGCATTAATGCAACTATAATTGGTAATAAATCCTAGTACCTACCTCCTTTATTAAATAAAAATGTTCATATACGTTTAGCCATTCATGGCAACTTGACCTAGCGGTCCCACTGTAGCCGCCTACCCGGTTTCTTAGCTTCTTTTGGTTAGGAGTTTCGCACTCTCCGTTTGGAGCAAATGCCGTTAAAGGGTGGGTAAATAAATGGACGTTGGCGTATGCTCCGTTTGCACCCGCAGTAAAGAGAAAACGGCCCCGATCCGCTCCTTTACGACCCCCCCCCCCCCCTCTCCCTATCTGGTTCTAAAGTGTCGTTTCGATCCACTGAATGCACCCGCCACCGCCAAATCAAATATACCCATAATGGCGGAGACAAAGTCATAGCTTTTGGCTCTGCCGCACAGCCGGAAACAAATGGGTGGCATCTCCTCCGGCCGCTTCTGCTCCTGCCATGCCTGATGAACGGAGCGAAATTTTTTATTTTGAATCCCTACCTCCCTCTCCAACTCCGAACAACGTGACGTTTTCATGTGCCCATCTGCCCCCTGCGGATATATACTCGGAAAGTTATAGCATAATGAGTTAATAACCTTGGAATTCTACTGTTGATTATTGTTTTCTGACCATATTTCTTCCACTGAGCCGTCCAAGTGTGGTGCGGCAGTGACTCTCATCCTAGGAAAATTTTTAGGAGCGCTTAGCGTACATGTGCCGGAGAATGGATGATCGTCCGATATTACTTGGTATATGGTGCATTGCTTTTATTTTTATTTCCTTTTTACAGCTGCTGAATGAAGAGGTAAAAGCCCCAAATTTTTCCCGCTCCCACCTCAAGGAACTCTATAGGTACATAATTATTTTTCCTCATCCTATGCTCCAATGCGTTTCTTCTGCATTTTAAAAAAGCACATATTATTTGCAAACAACTATTTTTAAAAATTACTTTTAACTTTTTTTTTTGAGAACTGAAAATCTAAAAAAATGAAAATAAAATCAAGAGAATTAGGTTGATATAAATAAACTTTTCAAAATGCCTACTTCGCCCTATCCTAGCAGAAAAATCACCCTAAAAATGGAGGAATAGCAAAGAAATGAGAGGATGTTGTTGAGAAAATGGTAAAAACGGAAGGCATGCCTAAGAACTGCGGGCATCCTTCTTCGCCGGTCGTCCGCTGGCCAAAAATCTGGCCGAATTATGTGGTCTGGTGAGGCCGAGCAGTGGGAAGGCGGAAACTCCAGGATTTGCAACGGGGACAGGCACAGGAAATATACAAGCGGCTTCGAGTTGGGAGTGCGGTTAGATTTTTTGGAATGCTCTAAAAAGGAGCAATTTTTGGTTAGGGGTATCATACACGTACATAAGATACGTGGGGGTGAAATCCTGTCCGCTTTTTTGGTCTGATTTTAACAAATTCTGATGTCCGGCCTAATCTTATTTTTAAAATTCATTTTGTATGCATAAATATGATTTTAAAATATTTATAAAAAATTTTTATTTAATATTTTTTATAATTTTTTATTAAAAATTACTATTTTTGTCATAAAATATATTTTTAGGAGTTCATGCGTGCTATCCCTTTCCAAAAATTTCCCATAAAAAAGAACTAAAGGCAAATGCTCATAGCTAAACCAATAATGCTTATAACAATTGCAAAAAAAAATGTGTATCTTTTCTATTATTTTGTAATAGAAAAGATACATGCAAGACATAGATTATATGCAAGACATATATGTAGTATAATTTCGATTATATGCAAGACATAGATTCTGTTTGGGGGGACTTATTTTCACGGGTCAAGCGGTTATAATCGCATGAATCACATCTTAAATAAGGTCTGATTCATGCGGTCATAACCGCTTGACTGGTGAAAATAAGTCCCCCAAAAGAACCATAATTTCATAATCATCTATATGGGTTCACCACGTCTCATAATATTTTAATTTGAACTTCATTTATGCTTGGATTACACATATCCGAAAATGATCCGCGTATAAGATAACATGAGTCTTTTTTTTTTTGAATATTATAATATTTGTGAAGGAAGGAGGTGTTGAGACCTTCCCTCGACATCCGCGCTGGAAGCATGGACCAAAGAGGAGTGCTGGGTCTTCTTCCTTCCCGAGAACTTTGCAGCCTTGCTCTTGCCTCTATCAGAGCGTCGCTCGACGGTCAACGGAAAGCGATCGCAGTCGCACGGCGCGAGCATCCCGAGAGCTTCTCTTGTAAAAAATAAAGCTTGCTGAAGCAGCAGCTCGGCGAGCTCCGGCCCATCTTCCAGCAGCATCAGGCATTGCAGCTGAGTCATGACCCACTGGCCTTTGGCCACCTCCTCTGCCGCCCTTTTATGCGGGCATGAATACTGAGTCTCAGAAGCCATATTCTCAAGGATAAGCAACACAAGAAAAAGAATACTCTGATCGATAACAAGAGTTTAAAGCATGCAGCTGCGGACATCCAGCGCTCTCTCTCTGTATATATATGAGCACAAGTGATCATACGAGTGTAAGGCTGATGATGTGTCCACGTGGCACCGCGTGGGTTAATAACGTACGTGTATGATTTCTCGAAGACTGTGATGATCACGGCTGGGAATTGAATAGAATTTGTGGTTAATTACTTGTGTTTGGGAAGTAAAAATTCGGTCCGTGCGGCGGACTTTTCTTTAGGTCCTCATTAATGAGAAGGAGAACCTTATATTAAATATAATAAATATGTATATATATCTCATAAATGTAATTAAAAGTTCTCAAAATAATATTAGATATAGTATAATTGCGTAAATCATCAATTTTTATAGCTTGTACATACTAAAAAACATGAGTACGAAGAACTAACAGCGCATGTATATAATAATAAAAAAAATAATAAAATTTAAATCAAATTCTTTATAATTTTAACGAAAAAAAGATACTTACATTTGAAGCACATTTGTTTTAAAGAAACACCGCTAAATGCATTTATTTTCATAAAATTATCTTTTCCGAAAGTCACACAAAATTCTTTTGTTTACTTTATAAAACAAATTCTATCACAATATGCAGAACCGGTGCATCCGCCGAGTATCGGGTACGTACCGGTACCAGATACTTATCCGCCGAGTATCGGGTACGTAACGGTATCAGATACGTATCCGGTATGGGTACGTGCAATGACCCTCATGGAAATATCAGTGTTTCATAGCTTGTAATTTTGTGGGGTCCGCAATGCACAGTAAAATTGTGCACATTGGCCTCACCTGCTCACAACTTTTTATTGGTAGAGCAGACCTTTCTTTAGGTGGATTAGGATCCCCTGGAGTTCGTATGAATAACTCCAGGGTGGAGTTTGATCCATCTCAGGTGTTGGATTGAAATCCAACATGCGAGATTTTCCCTTTTTTAATTATTTTTATTATTTTTTAGTGTTCATTTTTTCTCTTTTAGCGTCTGGATTCATCTCGCAGTAAGATTGGCGAGATGAATTATTCTTGCGAGTTAGATCGAACTCTACCCTGAAATTCTCTGTACGAACTCCTGGCAATCCGAATCCTTTTTACGTCTGCTCGGCGGACCACAAAAAATTTCTTGTTTGGGAGATTGATGGGGCATGGCCTCGTTGATTCAAACTTCAAAGGGAAGGCGTAGAAGTTCTTATGTTCTCACTCCCTACTCTCTCTTCTCTCTCCAACCCAATATAATATATATATAGAGAGAGAAAGTGAATCAAATGTTGCGTTTGGGTCAATGGAGGGAGGTCGGCAATAGCGTGTTTGAGTGGGACTGGTCAAAGGAAGGACCGTCTTCATGGCTGAAGCCTGCATCTTAACGGTATTGAATTTAATTTTGGCCTGCTTTCTGAGAAAGAACAGTCCTATATGCTTTTTTTTTATTAAATTGTCATTAGTTAACGTCTATTTAAAGAACTTCCACTTTTATGTTCAAACGGATGATGTTTGTTAGGTGATCATTAACGTATGATGGTTTAACTCACGAGTTCAGTTACAAGAGATTTCTTATCTGCACTCGGATCGACAGATTTTCATAACACATCGTGTCAAACGGAATCCAAGGCTCCGTTTGACACAGTGGCGGCGGTGATGAGCATGGAGATTAAATTGTCATTTATTAACGTCTACCTAAACAACTTCATCCACTTTTTTGTTCAAACGGATGATGTTTGTCAAGTGATCGTTAACGAATGACAGTTTAACCCATACGTTTATGACCGCCACCATCATTTCAAATGGAAAAAAAATTTCGCTAAGGGTAGCGTTCCATGAGGAAGGAGCGTGAGTAGCCTGCTCACCGTTGGATCAATCATGCTTGTCGTCCGATCAAAGCGTGTGCTCGCTTTTTAAAAAAAATTTCTCACCTTTATTGCTCATGATTAGATTGGTCATCCAGTGACTCTTTTACTCGCTCCCAAAGCTAGAAACGTTACCCAAATCCAAAAATTACTCGTCGAACGGAGCCTTATAATCATAGCCTATACTATTCATCAGAAGAAGAAGAGGAGGACTGTTATTAAGTGTGTGCTTTATTTAAGTATTAGAATCAGTTGTGTTCAGTTACTAAAATTTAACGTGAGACTGACACGTATGTAGTGTCAGTTTTAATTTGTCTCGAGTGTGTATTGCACATTGGTGACTATAAATTTTGTTGAATGTTGTTATGAAAATTGAGGTGCACAAGAATCTGTTGGATCGTTTGACCAATCTTACAGGGGGTGAATAAAGTTTTATGCGTTAATTGAAAATTTGAAATATTTCGGTGCAGGAAAATCAGTTCTGTAAGCTACCGTGTGGCGCTAGCTTGCTTGCGCCCGGCGGTAGGTCACAAATCTCGTTTTCCTTGACAAATTTCTCTTTGGAGAAATACACCCTTTCAAAGATCCACCGGAGAACAACCAGGACGTTATACGCAGAAAATAAGAACACACAAAATTCTATTCAATTAAAATCGAAAAGTTTTTACAATTACAAAACTTTGATCTCCGTAACGTCGGAGATCGGAGGCGGTGAAACTCAAAACTCCTTTGATTTTCTATACCGACCCACTATCCGGACCGGTTGGCTCTCTCCCCTTCCCTCCAAGAAAGGTCTTCGAGCCGGCTCTTCACCTTCACGCGAGAAAGTGTCTTAGAGCCTCGCTAGATCACCCGATCTAGACGTCCCTTCCCCGAGACGATTTCTCACGGAATCCTCCCCGTGTTTCGACAACCTTCACCGGTCGATCTTTTCCTCACCACAAGAACGCAAAAACAAAAAGCAAATGTACAAAAAGGATTAAAGAAGAATTTAGGATTGAATCTCCATCAAAAAATTTTTCCGTTGAGCAATCTGTACGTGATCGGTGCTAGCGATCTTCGTTTGGCTGCAACTGATCAACTCCTCGTAGTTGTTGTAGTCTTGGCTCATCGAGATCTTCGTGCACAAACGGGAGGGAGGCGATTTTCATTTCCTTCGACGGTGACGTTGTTTCGGTGCTCCAGAGGCGGCACACGAACCCTAGGCTTGAGAATAGGTGTCTCCTTCTCTCTAGAACGAAAAATGAAGCCTTTTATACGTTTTTTGAAAATAGGCTACTGTCAGCGGTAGAGCTAGCGCCCGACGGTAGATCGACACGCTTGATGCTGACAGCTGTCACTCAAATTTGGAAAATTATTCAAAAAGAATATTTTCCGCTTTTTCGTGCTAGCGCGGCGTGGTACCAAGCTATCGTTTGGCGGTATATCTGTCTCGACGCTCGTTGAGTGAGCTAGAGCTGTGTGGTATTAAGCTATCGCTCGGCGGTAGCTCTGTCTCGACTCCTCCGACTCGACACTCGTTGAGATAGCTAGCGTTGCGCGGTATCAAGCTATTGTTCGACAGTAGTTCTGTCTCGACGCCTCTGTCTCGACGAGCGCTGAGTGAGATAGTGCGGGCGGTAGAGTTGGCACGACACGGTAGCAACCCGAGCGCCATGTCAATTTAATTCAGGCTACTACCAGGCGGTAATGGCTACCGCGCGGCGGTAGGTGTAGAGGAGAGTTCCTCGCTTCGTTTGAACCTATAAACCTGCACACTCTACTAAACACAAGATGTGATCAAATACAATATGAGAATTGATATTATCAAACTAAGGAAATGTGAAACGTCGACTCCAACAAACTTCTCATTTTGATAATATCAAATCTCGTTCATGAGATATAATAATTGAGATGCATGATATAGTGCAAATAAGAGATAAGCTCTAGATAGTCAGGTTTCAGGTTCCTGGTAACTCCCCCTACACACACGCTCAACTTATAGACATGCCCTACTTGCTCCCCATATCCACATGCACACAGTTCAACAAGCTCCCCCTACATGTGATCTCCCTAGCTCATGATACATGAACATTCTTTTCTCCCCATTTTGATATTAGCGAAATGGGTAAGCTAGATGGAAAATCGACTGCATGCATGGACGAGGAAGAATGCAGTCAAGATACGTGTGATAAAGATAAAACAATACACGTGATAAAGTAAATTTAGAAGAAAACACAATTGGGGTGACCAAACATACATCAAAGAGAATAATGCGTACGGGTCAAATATACGAACGGAGTACACATGAGCAGATCATATGAGTTTGTAGAGTAGAAGGAATCAGACAACATAGGTGAGACTAAGTACACAACGGTTTGGAGTACTGTTGGGTATTGTATCTACAATAACCCTAATTTGAAGAAGGGTCCCCTTAAGCTAAGATGAATTGAGAGTGCATTTGATGCTCTGTTTTAGTTATGTGCTTGCAGAACTGTATTGCAAAGTACAACTCAATGTCAGGTTACAGTAGGTCATGAAATACAGGACTATACAATGTAATATTTCATTGCGTAGGACAATGTGTTGACTCACGTATAATCTCTCTATTGGGGTGTACTTTTATCTCAAGTGCATTAGAAGGATCAAGGAAGGGCAAGAACTTGAAATCAGAAGGACAGGAATTTTACCCAAGTAAAATTCGTCGAGTATCATAAGAGATATTCGTCGAATTCGTCGAGTATACTCATAGATATTTGTCGAATTCGTCATGTATACCTACTGTCACTCGTCAAATTCATCATATTTAGTTAGGGTAAAATCTCTGAGAGTTGGAAAATTTGTTAAGTAAAAATCATCGAGTATCATCAAGTATACTCGTTGAAATCGTCGAGTGTATCTTCTGATACCCGCCCAATTCATCGAATATACATGTCTATTCACGCTGAATTTGTCGAGATTCATTGGGTATACCCTTGAGTTTAAGAATTTACTTCTCTAGAATTTTCTAAGTCATATTCGTTGAATATATCTTAGCTCATGTGACAAATGCGTCGAGTGTATCAGCCAATGCTCGTCGAATTTGTCTAGTATATCAGCTGATACTCATCGAATTCGTCGAGTTTGTCTTTGATAAGCTTTGAGTTATAATTTCGACTGAACTGAATTACTCCAAGTAAATTTCATCGAGATTCATATGCAGATCGACGAGTATACTCGGCTATACTCGATGAATTATACTTAGGGTAATTTTGTTCCTGATTTCAAATTTCCGGTTCGTTCTTCCCGATCTCCATGTATAGTAACCCGCGACCTTCGCAGTATGGAATAACTTTTCTAGCCGTTGCAAAGTAAGATTCCTATATATATTTAGGGTTGATTTTCCATTAACCCGAATCATGCTCAAATCAAATCTAGAATATTTCCGAACGAAGAACGTCAGTCGGCTCCCGTATGAACTTCACGATTTCCGCTCGGCCGATGACTATGCTGCATGATTCAATCGTCTTGAAGCAAATCGACTGGATCGTTATTCTCTAAAGTATCTGATTCTGTCAGATCTAGTCGATCCGTGATCAAAGTTTTCAAAGCATTCAGATTTTTCGTGTTCTCCAAGACATTCAAGATCAACCTATTCGAAGAACGACAAATTGAAGACTTTAGACCCGAATAAGATTACTTGTAATCTTTATTGTGTAAATCTTTCTTTACATTTGTATGAGGTTTTTCCCTCTGAGTAGTAGATCTGAGTTTGGATCGAGAATTAGATCCATGTTTGGATCAAGTTGTAGGAGAGGTTGTTCTCCGAGTGGTAGGAGCGTTGTCTCCGAGTTTTAGGAGTTGAGGCTCCGAGGTATAAGATTTGTTTAAATCTGAGAAAGATGAAGTAGCTGAATCTATCCCTTCGTTGTAGATAGGCGAGGCGGGACAGTGGGCGTACCCAACTCGAGGAACCACTATAGATCTCTGTGTCATGTGTGCTTTATTTTTTAAGTTGTTTCTATTCCTCAAAAAGACACAGACCTCACTTATTCACCCCTCCTTTAGGTAATTTAGGTACACACAAGATACTTTCAATTAGTATCAGAGGGGTGTTGTTCAGCAGAAGATTAACACCTTGAACAAGATCTCCTATCTAGTGTCAAGAGATTCCGCTCAGTTATAATGGACAGAAGCAAGGATATGCCTTCTATGAAGTTACCTGTGTGCACAAAAGAGAACTTTTCCATGTGAAAAGAAAGTGTCAGATTTTTCATCGAGGCAGCAGATCCCAGGATATTTCCGATTGTTGAAGAAGGACCTCATATTCCTACACAGCCGTTTGCTCTGAATCCTGCGGTCATGATTACAAAGAAGATGATGGATCTGACTAAGGTTGAAATTGCCTTGGTCTCTTTGGATAAGAAAGCAAAGAATATCATAGCCAGTGCAGTGGACAATTCAATGCTTCAAAATTTATTTCACCATGTACAACCTCATATTCGCAGGGTGAGACCAAGATGCCCCAAGGACCCGGATTAGGCTAGCTTTGGGCTAAAATTGGATTAGATAAGAAAGTTGGCGGGAGGGCTCGCGCCATAAGTGGGCGGGAAGTCTCTCGCCTAGGGGTCGAATAACACCATTTCATCGAATGCTATTCGTCGGACTCTAATTCATCGAATCGTGAAGGTCTAATTCGGCGAACTAAGAAGGTTCAATTTGTCGAGCTGAGAATGTTAATTCATCGAGCACCATTCGTCGAACGCCATTCATCGAACGTCATTCATCGAACGCAAATTTGTCGAACTGAGCCTTCGACTTAAGTTATTTTCATCGAGCAGGCTTAGGTTTAGGCCATAGCTGAACCCGGGCAGGCAGGAAGGCTCCCGACCTGGGCAGGCGAGAGGGCTCGCGCCTTGGGCAGGCGGAAGCCCTTGGCATTGAGTGATGCTTCTCCACTCAACGCTCCCGCCAGCCCTTGGCGTTGAGTGATGTTTCTCCACTCATCACTCCCGCCAGCCCTTGGCATTGAGTTATGCTTCTCCACTCAACGCTCCCGCCAGCCCTTGGCGTTGAGTGATGCTTCTCCACTCAACACTCCAGCCAGCCCTTGGAGTTGAGTGATGCTTCTCCACTCAACACTCCCGGAAGCCCTTGGTGTTGAGTGATGCTTCTCCACTCAAGGCTCCCGCTAAACTCAGACCTGAAATTACCTAAATACCCCTGGATCTGCATTTAGCTCCTCAGAACAACGGAGTTTGGCTATTGGCAGACAAGTCCATGTGCACTTTAGTAATTTTAGGGCAGCAGAATTATGCTTTTTGCACACCGGATATTGAAAATCTATAAATAGACCCACATGATACCTCAGAAAGCAGAAAATTTATCATACTCTCATTTTTACTTTTAGAGCTTTCTGAGGTACTCCTAGCCCAACAATTGGCTTTGGAGGGAAAGCACTTAGAGAACTTCCGGGTTAGAAGAGGGACCTCCCAGCTGAGGCTTCGGGTCAGTTCTTAGTCCTTTAGCACTAGTCAGGAGTTGAGGTTTGGGAGAAATAGGTGTCAGCTACACCCCTAGGTCTAAACTCTTGTTGAGGCCAGTTTTTGGCTTCAACATTTCTGGTGCGGTGAGCATGGACCGTAGCTAATACAGGAAAATCACAAGTTAAGTCTCATGGCTAGGGATGAAGGAGAAGAAGCAAACTCGGGGGAGGGGGGGGGGGGGGTTCTCTGTAACGACCCTAGCCGATCCAACGTGATAATGTCACGGCTCCACTCTAGGCGACACTACCGGGCTGCAGCCCAAGCACCCCAACCCCTCTCCAGGCCACTGGCGGGTTGTTGGTGGCCACAACCTCCCTTTGATGAGCGAACTCGATAGTCAAGCCCGCACTACGAGGACTTGCCAGGAGGTCACCCATCCCAGTACTACTCCAGCCCGAGCATGCTTAACTATGGAGTTCTTTCAACTCTCATCACCAATTGAGCTGCAACTCAATTGGTGATGAGAGTTGAAAGAACTCCATAGTTAAGCATGCTCGGGTTGGAGTAGTACTGGGATGGGTGACCTCCTGGGAAGTCCCCGTAGTGTGGGCTTGACTATCGAGTTCGCTCATCAAAGGGAGGCTGTGGCCACCAACAACCCGCCAGTGGCCTGGAGAGGGTTGGGGTGCTTGGGCTGCAGCTGGTAGCGTCGCCTAGAACGGAGCCGTGACATTGTCACGTTGGATCGTCTAGGGTCGTTACAATAAAAGTGCACTTTTATTGTAACGCCCCTAGTCGATACAACGTGACAATGCTACGGCTCCGCTCTAGGCGACGCTACTGGGCTGCAGTCCAAGCAACCCAACCCCTCTCCATCCACAGGCGGGTTATTGGTGGCCACAACCTCCCTTTGATGAGCGAACTCGACAGTTAAGCTGGGTCGTACGGGGACTTCCCAGGAGATCACCCATTCCAGTACTACTCTCACCCATGCACGCTTAACTATGGAGTTCCTTCACTTCTCATCACCAATTGAGCGTTGAAAGAACTCCATAGTTAAGCGTGCTCGGGCTGGAGTAGTACTGGAATGGGTGACCTCCTGGGAAGTCCCCGTAGTGCAGGCTTGACTATCGAGTTTACCTCATCAAAGGGAGTCTGCGGCCACCAACAACCCGCCTGTGGAGGGAGATGGGTTGGGGTGCTTGGGCTGCAGCCCGGTAACGGTCTAACGGAGGCCTAGTGGGCTGAGGCCCACAGATGACCCAGGGGACGTTACATTATATATGTGTGTATGTGCTGTGTGTTGTTTGGTTTGTGTGGTGTCGTGGGGCGAGACAAGCTGCGGCCTTTGAGCTCTAACCCGGCTCGCTTATTTGAGTCTTCAGTTTCTTATGGTGTGGTGTAACGAAGAGTGTTTTGGTGAATGTCTGGAGGTGAGCCAAATTTCGGCGACGAAATTGTTTTGAAGGAGGGGAGGATTGTAACACCCCAAAGCCCACTTTGGGTTTAAGGTTGGGTGACACGGCCTGTGACACGGGTGTGTCCCAGGGCATGTCATGCTCGGGTTGAGTAGTTGGGTGTGTGGTCGACGAATTTTGGTCGACGGTCGTCGAGTGCAGAATATACGGTCTGTGACACAGGCGTGTAACAGGGCGTGTCCCTTGCGGGTTTCGGGCGGGACTGCGTGTACTAGTGGACACGGGTGTGTCCTGGTGTACACGGCCTGGGACACGGGCATGTCCCATGGCCGTGTCCCGCTCGGGTGAAATGGAGATTGTGCTGTGTGAGTACACGACTACTGGACACGGGCTTGTCAGGCATGACACGAGCATGTAGGGTGTGACACGGGCGTATCACATGGCCGTGTACTGGTTGAATGTGAGTCGGTTGACTGCCGCTTAAGTGACATGGCCGGTGACATGAGTGTATCACAGGTTGTGTCGGGCCATGTTCAGCCTATTCTTGGGCATATCTGAGCCGTTCGTTTCCCTTATCCTGGATCTACGGGACAGGCTTCTTCCTTGTGGATATAAGGCCGAAAAATGAGGACTTATCTCTTCATTTCATCTTCTTCTCACTTTCCAAGAGAGAGAAAAAGAGAAGGAGAGCTAGGGAAGTATGGAAACCACCCGTCACCACACATCTTCCCAAAACCCCGAGGTAGTAGGAAGGGGGGACGGGGGTACATGAACACAAAGGATCGCCTGCTGCAAGCGATGTGGGACTAACCCCAACCACAGGACCGCGAGGATATTCCGCCACACAAGGGGGCCCACCGGGGTCAACACCCAGACCTGAAACGCGATGGGGAAAGCCCAAACATGCGGTCCCACACACACGCAATCCCGCTGGACCTTAGTTCACAACACACCCCCGCAGCGGGATGGCTTTGATACCATGTGGAAACCACCCGTCACCACACATCTTCCCAAAACCCTGAGGTAGTAGGAAGGTGGGACGGGGGTATATGAACACAAATGATCGCCTGCTGCAAGCGATGTGGGACTAACCCCAACCACAGGACCGTGGGGATATTCCGCCACACAAGGGGGCCCACCGGGGTCAACACCCAGACCTGGAACGCGATGGGGAAAGCCCAAACATGCGGTCCCACACACACGTGTCCTGCTGGCTAATATAATCTCAACACCCCCGCAGCAGGACAACCTCCCTCTGATACCATGTGGAAACCACCCGTCACCACACATCTTCCCAAAACCCCGAGGTAGTAGGAAGGGGGACGGGGGTACATGAACACAAAGGATCGCCTGCTGCAAGCGATGTGGGACTAACCCCAACCACAGGACCGCGGGGATATTCCGCCACATAAGGGGGCCCACCGGGGTCAACACCCAGACCTGGAACGCGATGGGGAAAGCCCAAACATGAGGTCCCACACACACGTGTCCTGCTGGCTAATATAATCTCAACATGTTAAAGTAGCGAACAAACGACCAAAAAACAAGCCAGAGTTTTGAATAATTGAAAGTTTTATTATCCAAAAAGATATATATTACAAAGGTATGCCCTCCCTTATATAGAATGGAGGAGAGATGAGAGAATACAAATAAGAGATGTGGAACTAAAAATTTATAGGACTAAGCGGACTATACAAAACAAACCGCACAAGCCGCGCGGTTAGACAGAAGGGCTAACCGCACGGCTACCACCAGAGAGAAAGAGAGATTGTCAGAGTAGACCGCTAGACCGCCCGGTCTCCAAGCCGGCTGAGATAAACCGCCAGACCGCGCGGTCACCAACTTCAACACTCCCCCTCAAGCTGGAGCATATATATCGATCATGCCCAGCTTGTCACAAACATGAAGAAACGAGGCGGAAAATGGCTTGGTGAAGATGTCAGCCAGATCTTTATCAGAAGTGACAAATGGAGTGCAAATTTGTTCCTTTAAGATCTCTTCACGAATGAAATGACAGTCGACCTCAATGTGCTTTGTTCTTTCATGGAAGACCAGATTTTTGGAGATGTATATGACGGCCTTGTTATCACAGAACATAGGTAGAGGATGGTTGTAGACCTCTCCTAAATCTAGCATGAGAGCCCGCAACCATTTTAACTCACAAGTGGTCGACGCCATACTGCGATACCTAGCTTCTGCACTGGACCTAGAGACAACAGACTGCTTCTTGCTCCTCCAGCTCACCAGATTTCCCCCAACAAAGGTGCAAAAACCTGAGGTTGACTTGCGATCCCCTTTGTCATCAGCATAACTTGCATCTGAGTATGCTTCAATTCTCAGATGACCATTCTTCTGAAAAAGTAATCCTTTCCTAGGCGCTGCTTTGACATACTCCAAGATCCGCATGACGGACTGTAGATGGCACTCCCTAGGTGCTTGCATGAATTGACTCACCTTGCCCACAGCATAGGAGATGTCGGGCCTGGTCACTGTGAGATATATGAGCTTACCAACCAGACACCTATACCGCGAACTATCTGAAAGAGGAGGCGAATCATCTGTCCAGGTTTTGTCTTCTCCAGTTGCCATGGGGCATCGGGCAGGTTTTGCTCCAGTCAATCCTGCCTCTTTTAAAAGATCAAGGGCATACTTACGCTGAGAGAGAACTAGGGAGTCGGGCTTCCGAGAGATTTCGATCCCCAGAAAGTACTTTGGAGAGCCCATATCTTTCGTGATCAGATGTTGGCGAAGATGTCGCTTTATCAGGGCTACCCCTTCCTGGTCATCTCCAGTGAGAAGAATATCATCGACGTACACAGCAAGAACAACCAGCCCCGAAGGAGTTTTGCAAATAAATAGAGAGTGATCGACAGAGCTTCGCGCAAAACCAACGGCCGCCACAATGCCGCTGAACTTGTCAAACCAAGCTCAAGGGCTCTGCTTGAGGCCATAAATTGCCTTCTTCAGCCGGCATACTCGTGTCTCCCCCTGAGCAACATACCCAGGAGGTTGCTCCATGTAAACGGCCTCGTGAAGATCACCATAAAGGAAGGCATTCTTGACATCCAGCTGGGAAATCGGCCAATCCCTATTTACCGCCACAGAGAGAAGGACCCAGATAGTGCTGAGACGATCCACGGGGGAAAAGGTGTCAAAGTAATCAACCCCATAGGTCTGAGTAAAGCCCTTAGCAACAAGGCGAGCCTTATAACGATCCACAGTGCCATCGGGGCCAAATTTGACCACAAAGACCCAGCGACAGCCAACCACATCAGTGCTGAAGGGAGGAGGAACAAGAGTCCAGGTACCCCGCTCAGTTAAGGTCGCCATTTCCTCATCCATGGCCATCTTCCAATGAGGAATATCAAGGGCCTCCTGATAGGAGCGGGGTGTGGCAGTGGCAGAGATAGCCAGTGCAAATGTCCTACGAGAAGGGGTAAGACGATCATAGGAAACAACAACAGCAAGGGGGTGTAGGGTACACGTCCGCACCCCTTTGCGAAGAGCTATAGGAAGATCCAGGTCAGCGGGTCCCGCGGCATCCGGAGCATCCGTGGTAGAGAAAGCTGGCCCGGGAGTAGAGAGCGACGGCGGCGGAGATGAGGGAGAGGGTGGCGGAGGAGGGAGAGAGAGAGGTGGAGGGAGAGGAGTGGATGGAGACGGTGTAGGGGTGGAGATCGTAGTAGGAGGCGAGGGAACGAAGGAAACAGCAGGAGAATCAGAAGGTGGGAGAAGAGGAGAGGAGTCATCCGAGAAGTAGGAGGTATTCTCGAAGAAGGTGACGTCAGCAGAGACGAACTGCTTACGAAGGGCGGGATCAAAGCAACAATAGCCTTTCTGAGTGGTGGAGTACCTCAAAAAGACACATTTGGTGGAGCGAGGGGAGAGCTTATCACTAGTGGCAGAATGGGTATGCACAAAGGCAGTGCATCCAAAGATTTGGAGAGGTAGAGGAAACGGCTCCTTGCCCGGATACAAAATGGAGAATGGGGTTTTGC
This sequence comes from Platanthera guangdongensis, assembly GCA_039583875.1. Lineage (NCBI taxonomy): Eukaryota > Viridiplantae > Streptophyta > Magnoliopsida > Asparagales > Orchidaceae > Platanthera > Platanthera guangdongensis. The sequence goes on along the minus strand of CM077159.1, from coordinate 135,354,582 downwards.
CGTGGAGAACCGTGGAGGGAATGCGATTGATAAGGTAGCAGGCAAGGAGAACAGCATAGACCCAATAGGAGCGAGGAACATGCATCTGGGTCATCAAGGTGGGAGCGACATCGAGGAGGTGACGGTTTTTGCGTTCGGCCACACCATTTTGTTGTGAAGTATAGACACAACTAGTTTGATGAATAATCCCATTTTGCATGCAGAATGTAGAAAAGTCATGACTGATATATTCTTTGGCATTATCAGATCGAAAAACTTTGATAGAAACATTAAACTGAGTTTGGATCATGAGATAGAAGGACGTCCATACAGAGAATAATTCGGAGCGATCTTTTAATAGATACACCCACGTACAGCGAGAGAAATCATCAATGAACGTGACAAAATATGAACTACCCTGACCAATGGTAAGAGTAGGAGAGGGACCCCAAATATCGGAGTGGATGAGATCAAACGGACGGGTAGACCCACGAACGTGCTTTGGAGGGAAAGAGGAGCGGTGATGCTTGCCAAGCTGACAGGCCTCACAGTTGAGAGGAGGACTTTGTGGAGGAAGGTGGGGCAGAAGTTGACGAAGAAGACGTGGAGGAGCATGACCAAGGCGGAGATGCCATTGGAGAATATCTGTGGAGGTGGTGGAGAAGGTGGAAAAAGCAGAAATGTTGTCCAGGAAGTATAGGCCGCCACTCTCAGTCCCAGTAGCAATCGTCCGTTGGGAGTCCGGATCCTGAAAAGAGCAAGAAGTAGAAGTAAATGTGACTAAACACTGTAATTGCTTGCATAGAGAGGTAACAGATAATAAGTTGCACGGGAACTGGGGCACATATAGAGTATCCGCCAAGTGAAGAGACTGAGTGACATGAACTATCCCCGTCCCATGGACCGATGATGAAGAGCCGTCAGCGAGAATAACCGGGGGCAACCGATCATGTGTTTCTAGGAGAGAAAAACACTGGAGATTGCCGGTCATATGATTTGTAGCACCGGTGTCGATCAGCCATTTTCCTTGAGTAACAACGTGGACACTGCTAGAAGACGTGACAACCAAGGCGAACGGCTTGGAGGAGTATATGAAAGCCATGAAGGGAGGAATAAAAACTGCAGCAGTCTCGGTGACAGCACACCAGTGGCAAGAAGGGCCACGACCAAGGTGCAGAGCAAGGCAAAGGGTAAGAAGAGGGAAGCACAAGCCGCGCGACTTAACAAGAGGTCGCGGCGACTAACATGCAGGAGCGGCTAAAGGAAGAAAGGCAGAGAGGCTGCCGAAACAAGGAAGAACTCGCACGAACATAGAGAAACGCAGCGGTTAGAGAAAGAGATCTGCAGCGGTCACGATGATAGATACCAGCGGCCAGAAAAACCACGACCAAGCCGCAGAAGCAAGCAGAGGGAAAGAAGTCGAGCGGCTAGAAATCAGCCCCCGCGAACAGAAGAAAGAGACACCACGCGAACAGAGAAAAGTCCGCTGGGAGGCAAACAGGTCGCAGCAAGAAGAAGAAGAAACAAAGAGGTCACACAAACAAAGGGCAACGACAAGGAGAGAAGAAGCCGCGCGAACAGGGCGCAAGCAGGCGGAAGAAAACAAGCCGCGGGGACAGTCCGCAAGAAGAAGAAGCAAGCCGCGCGGACAGGTCACGAGGTCAGAGAGGGCGCACAGAATCAGGAGGAGAAAATCGAGTCCTCTGATACCATGTTAAAGTAGTGAACAACGACCAAAAAACAAGCCGGAGTTTTGAATAATTGAAAGTTTTATTATCAAAAAAGATATCTATTATAAAGGTATGCCCTCCCTTATATAGAATGGAGGAGAGATGAGAGAATACAAATAAGAGATGTGAGACTAAAAATTTACAGGACTAAGCAGACTATACAAAACAAACCACATAAGCCGCGCGGTTAGACAGAAGGGCTAACCGCACGGCTACCACCAGAGAGAAAGAGAGATTGCCAGGGTAGACCGCTAGACCGCCCGGTCTCCAAGCCGGTTGAAACAAACCGCCAGACCGCGCGGTCACCAACTTCAACAGGAAGGAAGGGAGAAAAGAGGAAACCAGCTGCTGGAGGAGCTGTGGAGTGCGGAGCTAAGATCCGAGATCAGATTCGTGGAGGCAACACCGAGACGGTGACTTCCATCCGGCTACTTCATGGCTCTAAAGAGATCTTCAAGGATAACGATCTCCTTCTTGGACATCGAAGTCCTTTCTTTATGCATACATGGAATCCTCCACCAAGAGGTGAATGTCGTAAGTGATTCCTTGGTTGAGTCTGCATCTAGAGCCGGAAGTGTACAGTACGGCATAAGCATGATGTGTGAAGCCCATCTGGATGGGTAGTCTGGATTGGTGATGATTATGGGTAAACCGGAGAAGACTCCGTAGATTTGATGATATGAAAGGTTTATGCTTTGTATGGATGTATGGATGTGCTTATGAATGTATGGATGCTTTGAGTATGCTCCTGGTTGTGATAAGAGATCAATTGGTAGCATGTTTGGGGAGCGCGGGATAAACTCGACCTGCTACACCACTAGGGTGGGTTGATCTGTATTAGTTGAGGGGTCGATTGGTGGCAATGCCTGGGGAGCCGAGTTAAACCCGGCTTGATGCACCACAGGGGTGGGGTGGATCGGAAATCGGTGAGGGGTCAATTGGTGGTAATGTCTGGGGAGCATCGATAAACCCGACTTGCTACACCACTTGGGTGGGTCAATCTGCATTGGTTATGTTTGTGGATGTTGTGAGGTTAGTACCTCTGAGTGGTATGGACGAAATGTCGCTAGCCTGAGGGATTGGTAGACTAGGATGGACCCGGCCAACCAACAAGTGAAGAACCTCTGATCGGCGGTGTACGACTGGAACATCCGATACACCAATAGGGTGCCCTGAGTGCACGGAGCGTCTGGTGTATACCGGCGTTTGTGATATGGTTGTGATTGGTAGATTGATAGAGATATGCATAGAGGGAAGGAACCACTGCCCCGGGTAAGGGGTAGGGTCATTATAATTGGTCAGCTAATGCTGACCGTTACTTTGTTTGCCGCTCTTGGGTGGATATCGAATTACAGGTGTTGATGCTAGAATTGACTTGAGCGGAATGACGGATTGCTGCTAAAGGACCTTGAAGGCCGTGCGAAGCGTGGTTGGATTTCATGTGTGGCGGCCTGTGTGTCGATGTATGAAACTATACATGTGTAAAGAGGAACCTGTAAGGCCTTAAGGTCATGGGTGTGTGTGTTGTATAAATTCATGATTTTGATATATAAATGTGGAGTTTATATATTAGTGGACATTCATTGAGCTGAGTTCATCCAAATTAAAATGTTACGCTAAAATGTTTTGAGTTAGGAGACGAGTAGATTTAGATTTCCACAGGTATTCCGACGCTTGTCTGCGAAATATGGCGTGGGCCCCCGGCCGGACCCACCGTTATATTCCATGCGACGAGTTGAGGTGTTACATTCTCCCTCTCAGAGAAGTGGGGTGACGTTGGGGATGTTGGAGGACTTCAGGCGGGAAGTCCTCCAAACCATCCACTTGACCTTCTCGGCAAGGAGCGAGTGGGCCATGCCACAGGTCCAAGTGGTTCCCGCCCCGTCATTGGGCGAGAACGCTCCCGGGCAGGGCCCTGGGAAGGAGGTTCTGGCAGAGGCTGCAGAAAGGGATATCCACAGGAGGGAGTTGTTCCCTGGATAGACCAGTGCGGATAGGGATAGTGAGCCGAGGTTGCATGACGAGCCCTCTCAGCAGGTAGGGGGCGGGAGCCCCTTTAGTGATCTCATCATCTCATCTCCGGTTCCGAGGGGTTCCGGGAGCCAGACATGACCTACTATACGGGGAGGGATGACCCCACGCAACATGTGCAATGGTTTGAAGATGTTGTTTCCATAAGGCAAATTTTAGATGCCTTCAAGTGTAGGCTCTTCGACATCCCTCTGAAGGAGAAGACTAGGACTGTGTTGGAACCATAGTTCTGATTTGGGTCAGGATCACTATTAGGAATATTAGATTGACCCAAAATGTATAGTCATGGGTCATAGGATTATTTCCAGATTTGGTCATTCAGAAAAATTCCAGAGAAGTTCAGATTTGAAGTTCAGAAAATTGCTGGAAGAAAATCTCTGACTCAGTTCAATGATCTCTGAGCTGAGATCAACGATCTCTGAGCTCAGCTCAAAGAAAACTGTAAAACTCAGATGTAGTTCAAAATCTCTGAACTCTGCTCAACGATCTCCGAGCTGAGTTCAACGATCTCCGAACCCAGTTTGAAGAAGCTTTGAGATTTAGTTTGGCGATTTCCTGTGCCGTTTTTCAGACCTTCTTATTTACAGCTTGCAGATTTAATTAAGGCTTAACTGCAGGCATTTATAGCTCTCAGATTCAATGCTATATATTCTTATCAAATATAGCCGTTTGAATGACAGTATAAAATATGGCTTATTACAGAGATTAAATGTCAATTGATTTCTCAAGACAGATTCCATTCTCGGGAATTGATTTAGCCATTCCAAGATAGAAAGAATTCAAATTCTTGAATTCTTCAGGCATTAAATATACAGATATTATATCTTACAGAGAACAAGAGAAGAGTAATACAACACTCGACAAAATAGAAGAGATAGAGAGAGAATATTCAAGAAGGCTTTTTCTCTCACAAAAGAAGAACTCAACTACAAGTTTTCTTACAGCAAATCAACATCATCTTCTTCATCTGCTCCAGGCTTTCAAGAGACAATCAATTCATATCAGTCTAAAAGCTTATTGGAGAGAACATCAACTTGAAGGCCTACACCCTGAAGCAAAGCTTCCACTCCTGAACTATTCTACATCTCAGGGGGAGCTTTGACAACATCACTGAATCCACATAGTTTTCTCATTGTGATTGAGAAAAGAAGACTTTCATCACTCTCTCATCCCCACCTCTGTAAAGGGTTTTAATCCCTTCAAAATTATTCTGATTCACAAGTCTCCTTCCAAAAGACTTGAGGTTTGGTTTTTGAGCACCTGACCAAAAGCTCATTGGTGTCAGGCACCTGATCAAAAATCTGAGTGGATTCCTACCAGGGTGGTAAAAGAGTGGATGTACCCAAGTTTAGGGGAACCACTATAAATTCTTGTGTCGGCTGTGTGCTTGCTTTTCCTTCTTTATCTTTGTGCTGAGACTTTTTACATTAACTCTAGTTTAGAAGAAAGTTAAGATCTATCCCCCTTCTTCTTTCAATTGGTATCAGAGGAGGTTTTTTTGGTTATACAGACTAACACCTGAACCAAAACGATCTGATAGATCTTATATTTCTTAAGAGTTTCTCATGGCATAAAATGAAGAATGTTCAAGCACTGGACCTCCTAAGTGCAACCTGGATAAGCTTGCACTATGGAAGGCAATGATTAGGCTGTTTATGAATTCTATTGATGAAGCCACTTACAACTCTATTTTGTCAGGTCCCATTACACTATCTGCAGCCTCAGAAGCCCGAAAATTGCTAAAAATTGCTGATGCAAGAGCAATGGACATCCTTGCTCAATCAATGTCTGATGACATTTTTCAAGAAGTGGCTGAATGTACTTTAGCAAATTAAATCTGGGACTCCCTCACAGCAATGGCTTCTGGATCAGCAAAAGAAAGAACATTTAAAGCTGAATCTTGGAGTGACTCTGAAGCTTCATCCTGTACAACTGAGGATGAAGAAGAAATAAGAGCAGAAGAATTCTGCTTGATGGCAATCAATGCATCTTCCAGCAGCTATGATGAAGAATCAATAGCAGAATCAGAAGAGGATCAGGTTATTTCCTCCTTTGATTTCTCTTCAGAATATTTTAAAGAAGATTTTTAAATTTTATGCAATGATTTGATTCTATCTGAGAAGGAGATAAAACTTCTCAGAGAAAAAGTAATTAATTTATCTTCTGAAAACATTCAACTCAAAGAAGACTTAACAATTACTTCAAAAAAATTAGCTTCATTAGAATCAGTTAAATGCAAAGAAAAGATAATAGATTTAGACAAAATAACTGAATTTTTACCAAAACAAACTAAAAATATTCAAAAAAATTTTGTTCAAAATAAGTCGTCGAACCAAGATCGACGATCTCAGTATTACTCGTCGAACGACGATCGACGATCTCTGAACCCAGAGGTTGGGTTTAACTACTCAGCAAAAGGGGATCGACGATATCATCACTTTTCATCGAGCAGATATCGACGATCGTGGAACACAGATAGTAGTCATTATTACTCTGTGAACCGATATCGACGAGATCAATACTGGTCGTCAAACGCAGATCGACGATCTCAACATAAATCATTGAACTCAGAATTTCAAAACAAAAATTTGTATCCTTTTGAAAATTATAATCAAACTCAAAATTTTGTCAATCCTTTTACCCAATGGTTCATCTCTCCTAGGAAATTTCATCAATTAGGTCACAAAGATCAACATGAATATTCTTTTATTTCTGATTATTATGAAAAAGAACCCAGACCCAAGGTAATCTGGGTCCAGAACTTCTAACCTCTTATTTCAGGAAAAGACCCTTCAAAGCAGGGTAGCTGTATAGGGGGAGACTATTTTAGAGGTTACAGCAGCAACAGTTTCAATTATTCAGAAATCTGGGGGTTGATATCAAGGAGTTTGTTGGAACCATGTTTCAGATATGCTGAAATGAACTCAGTTATAGACAAGCAACAGAACAACTACATAGCCCTTTAGAAGCTTTTGTTCTCATTTTTTTTTCAAACCATTGTTGCTCTTTTTTTTAAGAAATCATTTTACACTAGCTTTGTATTTTTATGTGAATAGTGTCCTCACCCAAATAGGGAGAGATTGTTGGAACCATAGTTCTGATTTGGGTCAGGATCACTATTAGGAATATTAGATTGACCCAAAATATATAGTCATGGGTCATAGGATTATTTGCAGGTTTGGTCATTCAAAAAAATTCCAGAGAAGTTCAGATTTGAAGTTCAGAAAATTACTGGAAGAAAATCTCTGAACTCAGTTCAATGATCTCTGAGCGGAGATCAACGATCTCTGAGCTCAGCTCAAAGAAAACTATAAAACTCAGATGCAGTTTAAAATCTCTGAACTCAGCTCAACGATCTCCGAGGTGAGTTCAACGATCTCCGAACCCAGTTTGAAGAAGCTTTAAGATTTAGTTTGGCGATTTCCTGTGCCGTTTTTCAGACCTTCTTATTTACAGTTGGCAGATTTAATTAAGGCTTAACTGCAGACATTTATAGCTCTCAGATTTAATGCTATATATTCTTATCAAATATAGCTGTTTGAATGACAGTATAAAATATGGCTTATTACAGAGATTAAATGCCAATTGATTTCTCAAGACAGATTCCATTCTGGGAATTGATTTTGCCATTCCAAGATAGAAAGAATTCAAATGCTTGAATTCTTCAGGCATTAAATATACAGATATTATATCTTACAGAGAACAAGAGAAGAGTAATATAGCTCTCTACAAAATAGAAGAGATAGAGAGAGAATATTCAAGAAGGCTTTTTCTCTCACAATAGAAGAACTCAGCTACAAGTTTTCTTACAGCAAATCAACATCATCTTCTTCATCTGCTCCAGGCTTTCGAGAGATAATCAATTCATATTAGTCTAAAAGCTTGTTGGAGAGCAACATCAACTTGAAGGCCTACACCCTGAAGTAAAGCTTCCACTCCTGAACTATTCTACATCTCAGGGGGAGCTTTGACAACATCACTGAATCCACATAGTCTTCTCATAGTGATTGAGAAAAGAAGTCTTTCATCACTCTCTCATCCCCACCTCTGTAAAGGGTTTTAATTCTTTTCAAAATTATTCTGGTAAACAAGTCTCCTTCCAAAAGACTTGAGGTTTGGTTTTTGAGCACCTGATCAAAAGCTCATTGGTGTCAGACACCTGATCAAAAATCTGAGTGGATTCCTACCAGGGTGGTAGAAGAGTGGATGTACCCAATTTTAGGGGAACCACTATAAATTCTTGTGTCGTCGGTGTGCTTGATTTTCCTTCTTTATCATTGTGCTGTGACTTTTTATATTAACTCTAGTTTAGAAGAAAGTTAAGATCTATCCCCCTTCTTCTTTCAGACTGGTTCCACCAGTTGCATGCGAGTTTGATCTACTGTCTTGAGGATCTACGATGCGGGTTTCTTGCTGAGATTCTCAACGTCCAAGAAAAGGAAGAAGGGAGCAGAGTGCTTGTTTGCCATCAAGCAGAGGCCGGAGGAGACGCTGGGATACTATGTCGATAGGTTCCAAGAGGAGATTCTGCAGGTTCAGGAGATGTCGGGGTACATGGTTATGCTTGCCTTCACCCTTGTGTTGAGGTCCAGCTTCTTTAGCATGGAGCTAAAGAGAGTTCCCCCACCCCCTCTCCTTCGAGTAACTGATGGAGAGGGCGGCAAAAGAAATTGAGATTGAGGCGGCCAATCCGGCATTTTCCAAAAAGTTGGCCAAGTTAGCGGAGGAAGATGTGAAAGAATCAGGAGCATGAATGTAGAGGGAGCAGAGGGAGGAGAGAAGAAGAAAAGAACCCCGAGGGAAGGGGCAGCAGCAAGTTTGGCGGCCGCGAGAGCCAAACAACAGGTTGGGTTGGAGGCCCAAGAAAGGTCACCCTCAGGGACCGGGAGGAGGTTTCCAAGGAAGTGACAACTTCCGCAAGCAAAGGAGGTTATCCAGCCGGCGTGGAGGTAGGGACATAGGGTCCCCTACCGCTACAGCAGGACGTTATGAAGATAGTGAGGAGAAGAGGAGGAAGGAGAGGAGCTCAGGGAGGAGTGAGGAGGAGAGAAGGTAGAGTGGCGTTTCCCTTCTGTGACTTCCACAAGGAAGTGGGTTACGCAACAGACACCTGCCCAGAAATTTTTGGAGATGAGAGCGGCCAGGGGGCAAGTCCAGCAGCAGCCGCCCGTGAGGATCGAAGAAGATCCGTTAAGAGGAAGAGAGGATAAATGTGAGGACCGGGTAGACGTAGGAGCCCGAGGAGGGATCGGGGTAATCCATGGGAGTGTGGGGGATCGAAGCCACTCATAAGGGGAGCTTCCAAACCATGTATCGTAGGAGCGTCGCCTCGACCTCCCAGACACTCACCATAGGAGGAAAAAAATCACTTTCTCAGTGAAGGACATGCCCGATTATGAAGACTGTTCAATGACGCCTTGGTGTTCCAGACGGAAGTAGAGAATTTCACAGTCTCTAGGATTCTGGTAGACAACGAGAGCTCCGTGAATGTAATCTTCAAGAAAGCCTTTAACGAGATGAAGGTGGAGGCTCGGAGGGTTCTGGCCACGGTTGGATCGTTGTTTGGGTTCTCAGGGGAGCAGAAGGAAGTTGAAGGAGGGGTGAAAGCTGCATGTGACGTTGTTGTTGGGGGGGGGGGGGGTATCAAGGAACTATGGATTCGTCATCGTTGACGCTCTCGAGAAGCTATAACGCAATCTTTAGGGGCGGCCTCTCATCAGCGCCTTTCGTTGCGTCCCCTCCTCGTTCCATTAGTGCCTAAAATTCAGCAGTGGAGAAATGCAGGTCAGGATCAGGGGGGATCCAAAGGTGGCGAGGCAGTGATATATGACTGCCGTCATACCATTTCCTGGATAGCGGAGGCAAATGAGCTGGAGAAGGAGATGGTGAGGGAGAGGAAGCTACAGAGGAGGTAGAGATGATCTTAGGAGAGGATGGCAGGAATATAGCGGGGAAGGAGTGATAATCCTAGGTGAGGGCGGAGAGAAGACTGAAGAGGAGGTTGTGGAGAGAGTAGTGGTGAGCCTAGGTGAGGCTAGAGAGAGTACTGCGGGGGAGTAAGGGGTAGAGGGAGAAGTTGGGGGTGAGACCCAAATGGGTGAAGAAGTGGAGTTGTCTGGGGAAGGCCTGTTGGAGGCGATGGAGGTTGAGAGCGTAGAGGGTGAGGAAGAGTTGGGAGAAGAGGAGGAAAGAGCCGGCAGAGAGAAGTCCCGGCTGGAGCCGGCAGAAGAAGTCATGGAGATGGAGGTCATCAACAAGGCAGGGAAGACGAAGAGGGTAAGGGTCAGCGGAGGCTTGCGCCCAAAAGACCAGGCAAGGATGCGGGAGTGCATCCAAAAGAATGTTGGCATCTTTGCCTGGAGCGCGGCTGACATGTCGGGCATCGACGCAGATGTGGCTTGCCACCATCTGAACTTGGACCCCAAGACGCGTCCCATTCGCCAGAAGATGAGGACCTATCCGCGAGGAGGTCAAGAAGCTTCTTGATGTAGGTTTCATCTCGGAGATCCAGTACCCAGGCTGGGTCTCCAGTGTGGTAATGGTAAAGAAGGGTGATGGGAAGTGGTGCATGTGTGTAGATTTCTCTTTTATTATATAAATCATGCCCTAAGGATTGCTACCCCCTGCCTCAGATCGACGCGGTGGTTGATTCAGCCATTTTTTTTTCTATTATGAGCTTTTTGGATGCTTTTTCAGGTTACCACCAGATTCGTATGCATCACCCCCCCCCCCGATGTTAAGGATGTTTCCTTCATCACAAGGGAGGGATGCTTCAGCTATAAAATGATGCCCTTCGGGCTAAAGAACGTGGGGGCTATAACAGTGAATTATGGATCGAGTGTTTAAAAATCAGAGGGGTAGGAACCTGGAGGTCTACATAGATGATCTCATGGTAAAGAGTAGGGATGTGGGTTCACAACTACTTGACTTGGAGGTGATGTTTCGCGACCTTGCGAAAGTTCAAGATGATGCTAAACCCCCAGAAGTGTGCCTTTGGAGCAAGCCGAGGCAAGTTACTTGGGCACCTTCTCACCCCGGTGGTGGTCGAGGCTAACCCGAATAAGGTGAAGGCAATCGTGGAATTGGAATCACCTCGCAATGCCAAGGAGGTTCAGCGCTTGACGGTAAGCTGGCCGGGTTGAGTCAGTTTCTCTCCCTTGGCAGGGAGAAGTGCTCACCCTTCTTCAAAACGCTTTGGGAACAAAAGTTTGAGTGAACGTAGGAATGTGAGGAGGCTTTCCGGGCCTTGAAGGCTCAACTATCCCAAGTGCCGCTCTTATAGAGCCCAAAGGAGGGAGAGGACCTAGCCTTGTACCTTGGGGCAGGAGCAGAGGTTGTGGGTTCTGTTTTGGTAAGGCAAGAAGGTAAGAGACAGTTACCCATCTACTATGTTAGTAGGATATTGAAGAAGGTTAAGCTACGCTATCCCATCCTAGAGAAGTTATATCTTTCTCTCTGATCGTCTCGACAAGGAAGCACTGGTCATACTTTCAAGCTCACTCAATCAAGGTGGTGACCGACCACCCATTGTGTAAGATCTTTCAGGGGGTGGAACACTCAGGGCGGTTGGCCAAGTGGTACATTGAACTCAGTGAGTTTGATGTCTCCTTCGTGCCAAGTCTCTCTATCAAGGCACAAGCAGTGGCTGACTTCTCGTGGCCGACTACGTCATAGAGCTGGTGGGGAGGAAGAACTGCCAAGGGAAGCGTGGAAGATGTTGTTGACGGAGCCTCGGGGAAATATTCCCATGGGGGAGGGGTATTGTTGGTGAGGCCTCAAAGGGTCACCATAGAACAAGCAGTGGCGCTGCACTTCCCGGTCACAAACAATCAAGCGGAGTATTAGGTTGTCATAGCTGGGTTAAGGTTGGCCAAGGAGCTCGAGGTTCACGACATAGAAGTGCTCACAGATTCACTAGTAGTGGTGTCGCAGATCCGGGGAGAATATGAAGCTCGGGTGCCCACCCTCCAAAAGTACTTATCCAAGGTGAGAGTGATTATCGGTGGGTTGCAAACATTCTCAATCCATCACGTCCCCGGGAGGAGAATGAAGACTACAAGAAAACAAGCTTTTAGTAACGTAAAATTTGGTCACTAAATATTGCGGGTTGGTCACTAAAGATATTTAGTGACCAAATAAAATCCGTCACAAGGTGGTTGCAAAAGGCTTGTCACTAAATACTTTTTTGTGACCAAATTAATTTTCGTCACTAAATGTATTTTCTAGTGACGAAAGAAATCTTCGTTGCTAATTGTTTTTTAGTGAATAAATTTCTTGTCACTAAAAGATACTTTTTGTGACCAAATTAATTTAGTCACTAATTGTTTTAATGCAATAATGACCAACTTGTTTGTCACAAAGTATAATTTGTGACCAAATTAATTTCAGTCACTAATTATTTAATACAATAGAAATCAAAATTTTAGTCACTAAATGTCACATTTAATAACGAAATATTTGATCACTAATATTTTATAATTATTCACATGTACTTATTTTAAACAAAGTGTGGAAACCACCCGTCACCACACATCTTTCCCAAAACCCCGAGGTTGTATTTATTTGCTATTAAATGGGGAAAGCCAAACATGAATCCAAATATATACAAGATAAAAGTCACCACACATCTTCCCAAAACCCCAGGGGGGACGGGGGTACATGAACACAAAGGATAATATCTATTTTGTAAGCGAATCTCAATCAAACAAATTTTTTATTAATAGTAAAAAGAAAGCGGGAGATATATAATCTAAACCCCTCAATACAAATCTATATATAAAACATTTATCTTTATTACTCTCATTACATGAAAAAAAATATATAATAAACAATATGCTCTTGAAGATTAATCAAATCAACTAGTCCATAAGCTAGCCATTAACATGTATCTTTATTCAATGTAGGATTCACCTAATGAGAACTAGTAAGAACCGGCACTGCCACAACTAGCTTGTTGTGTTCCTGCCTTCCTGGTGGTGTAGTCCCTTGAAAACATTGGTGACTCGCTGTGTTGTTGTGCCATTGCTGCTTGAGGACCATAGTAGATGAAACTCCAGCACTCAATGCTCCTACAAGAGCAGTGTACAGCTACAGCGAGCATCGCCGGATTGATAATGAAGGTGGCTTGGTTCCGTCCAGCTGCAGCAAGCGTCGCCAGTAAAGCTGTTTTCATGGGCATTCCCTGCCCAATCAAACCTTGTCCCCAAACATAGCTGCCTGCTGTGCCAGCCCAATGTCTGATGCCGTAAACTAGACACGATAAATAGGGCCACTGAAATGGTAGACCCCATCTCTAATTGATCATCATACCAAGAGATCGAAGGAATCAGGTTCAGCACAAGAGGTGGATGTTGGCTCCAAATTATCCTGCAAGGAGTCCAAAGCAAATTTTCACTCACATGAAAAAAAATAATAATTATATTTATCTAGTTTAGGGTGGACTCACACAAATGATTGGACTGCAGTAGCCAAACATAATGTCAATTTCAGAAATCAAATCAACGAGTCCAGAAGTTAGGCTTGCCAATGAAGCAATATCTTTAGAGTTTGGTGATAATAACTTTGGGTTTGTCTCACAACCCCGCAATCTACTCCATGTTTTTGGAACCAATAGAACTTCCTGAGAGCATATACCATCAACCAACTGACACGGACTGTTCCATGCTCTACTTCATTTTGAAAGCAAAGCGTAAAATATAGTAAAATAGATCTTAAACTAAGGGAATATAATAGAAAAAATATCTTAAACTAAGGGATTATAATAATAATACTAAATACAACAAAATTCATAACTTAAAACAGTTACAATAGTACCACTACTCTTTAAAATGCTGGAAAACAGTATTGGACAGACAAACTACTGTTTGGAAGTGCTGGAACAGTAATTCATCACTCGTAGACTACTGGAACGATAGTTTTAAACATGAAAACAGCAGCTCTAACACTTAAAAATTATTGTTAACCTGTTTGAAAATGCTGAATAGGAGTTTTGGACAGAAAAACTGCTGTCCGGAAGTGCTCGAACTGCAATCCAGACATGTAGACTTCTAGAAAACTGCATTTTGATAGCCAAAATTCTTGCAGTGCTGTTGTGTCATTACTGCTTGAGGACCTATATATATTAGATGAAACTCCAACACTCAATGCTTCTACAAGAGTAGGGTTAAAGGAGAATAATTTTGATAGCCAGAATTCAAGATGCAAGGTTCATAATAAACATTCCGGCAAGCTGAGAGCTAGAAAATTATCACCTAATGAGAACTAGTAAGAACTGGCACTGCCACCACTAGCTTGTTGTGTTCCTGGTGGTGTAGTCCCTTGAAAACATTGGTGACTCTCGCTGTGTTGTTGTGCCATTGCTGCTTGAGGACCATAGTAGATGAAACTCTAGCAGTCAATGCTCCTACAAGAGCAGTGTCCAGCTATAGCAAGCATCGCTGGATTGAAACTGAAGGCTGCTGAGTTTTGTCTAGCTGCAGCGAGCGTAGCCAGTACAGATGTTTTCATGGGCATTCCCTGCGCAGTCAAACCTTGTTCAAACATGTCCGCCTACTGTGCCAGCCCCATGTCTGATGCCGTAAACTAGCCACCATAAACAGGGCCGCTGAAAATGCCCATGCCCATTGTAGCATTAGGCTGGGCAGCAGTGAGACTATTGGCATTGTTGGGAACTGCTCCTAGCTATGGATGGAATTTGCATTAACAACATCTTATTTTTGAAATGGAGTTTTAGGTTTAAGCGCCCTCAAACGAATCAACAAACGGACCCTAAATCTCAATATACCACATGACACTACGTCTAACAATAAAGGAAAGAATTAAGAGGATCAAAAATAATGAAGCTAATTATAGTCATAAATCCTGTGACAAACCAAAAGCTAGATCCAAGAAAAAATGGAGCTATAAACCACATATATTCCAAAACCATTGAAAAAGTTTAATCGAACCAGAACGTGTATTAAATATATTAACCCATTATAACAAAACCATTGAAAAAATGTCTCACCAGAGATATCTTTAAAGCTTGCAACAAGGTCACCTATTTTGAACACACATCAAGATTAGTCGTGATATACAAAAGAAACTCTTATGCCTTTCCTTTCACATATGCCTGCCATTGAGAAAATAGAAATCTAGTATCAAGAGCAATAACTTCCAAAATTTTTTTCCAATTGTTTTACCATAATGGCATGACTAGGTGTAAATCTTGAGATTCTAAAAGAACACAGTGATCCTGTAGAACCAAAATATCATTGGTTCTACAGAACTATTTTTTACATCAACTATCTTTATAGAAAATCTAATAATATTGTAATGAAAGGATGAACCAATGATAGAAATCTAGTAATATTCTACTATGAAAACTTAAGACGAAAGAAAAAGAATCATTGAAGGATGAATCGTTTCAGACAATTGAATGAAAGGATAAGTGCATCAACTATGATAAGTAATCAAATTTAAATGATTCAATATAAAAAAAATCATAATTAACCAAAGTTTCTCTAGTTAGTACTGTCCATCTGATCCTCTATTTGTCTTTGTTCTATGAATGCCAGCATTCGTGCCTCCATTTGCTCCATGTGTGCTTCTCTTTGCTCCACTCGAGCCTCTCTCTGAGCCACTTTGTCCTCCATTTCTTGAATGTTAGGTTATTAACCTCCACATTGAAAACGTGTGCTCATCTCTGCTTCTACTTCAGCTCGAATTTGTGCTTTGAGACGTTTTCCATTACTACTTTTACATTGCAAAGATTTTGGTCCTGGGTCCATGCCAGGAATATAACCCGATCGTTTACCAAGTACGATTGTATAGGCTTCTTTCGTGGTTAATTTGTCTTCTCCTTTTTCTTTTTTGTTCCTCATGAAGTTCCAAAAGCTTATTATAAACCACTTTTGCAGCTTCATCGGTCCACTGATTTTGTTTTCCTTTTTTAGTTTTCTCCCACAAGCGTATGTATATAGGCAATTGTTGATCTTCAGGTGCAACTTGTCTCTGAATTAAGAAAACAAAAAAAACATAAAATTAAAGTATGACAACTAATAAATTAAAACATAATTTTAGGAACATTAAAAATATTACCAGCTCATGTATTGTTCTCGCTATAGACTTTATACCAACATGAGATTTCATTTTTTGTAGGCTCCTATTTTTTTGTTCACATCACTAATTTTCTACAATAAATTATAAGAAAAATCAATATATTAGGAATGTTTAATTTAACAACACTTTATAATTAGGAATAAAAATAATAATAAGTCAATTAAAAAAATATGTTTTCCACACCTTGAATTTAGCGCTTCCCCAATATCCAATTAGCCAACTCCATTGATCTGGATCGATGTCTTTAGGGCAATGTTCACGCCTTTGTGCATCAATACTCCATTTTAAATAATGTTCGATGTGCAAACAAGTGCGCCAAACATTATAGATTCGACGAAGTGAAGATATAAGGTCATATATGACATGATTCTCAGTTGGAAGACTTAATTCGAACTAAAACAACATAATACATATTAAAATGCTGATTTGTAAAAAAAACATGTTCAATTCATATATTTACTTGAAAAAACTTCATTACTTACATAGATGATATCAATTATCTTGTCAATTATATCAACTGGAATATGAGCCCATCTCTCCACATTCAAAGGAGCATAAAGCCTTACAATGCATCCACTCCTCGTGATAAGATCTTGAGATCTATCACCAACAAATCTGCGAAGATCGGCAGGAAGATGAACTTCAATCTTTTCAGTGGAATCATATTTTCTCTTAGACCATCCAATCCCAGTGGTTGGACCACGTGTCCTTTTCTTAATTTCACATGTACCTATTGATTGACATCTTAGAGTTAAAACATCTCAAGTAACTGAATCTAAACAAAAATGAGAGTTGTATCATCGATATTACCATGCCCAAGATCTGTTGGATTTGAATGTAAATGATGATCAGCCTCAGGCTCGAGATGATCAAGTTCATGCCTATGCTCATATGTATTCTCCTTTTCATTTATCAAATCTTGATCTAACTGGAGTGACAATTATGAGTGTATTGGTGGTTGTTGGTAGGACCCAATACTTGTATGTTTTGTTGCTTTATCTTTTATAGTTTGTGGTGCATTATATTTTATAGAATGATGTGTTTTATATTTTATACTGGCTTCATGAGAGTTTTTTCCTGGATTCGATGTTTTGGCATGTGAATCTTTTGTGGAGGGTAAAAGTAAAGGTGGACTAAATGATTTAGCAATAGAAGAAATACGCGCTGCAGTGGTTCTTTTTGAATTGAACATGTGAATCTTTTGCTCCAGGTGTGCTTCTCTTTGCCAATCTAGTGGATTTTTGATTTCTACCAAAGAATCTTTAGCTTTAGCACTTATATTTATCTTCCATGCCATTTATTCTTTTATGGTACCTGAAAAAATGGATGTATTAGAAAACCCCAAACCTAAAAAATCATGAGTAAGCAATTAAGAAAACTGAAGGAAATTAACATTCCCTCCGGAAGAGTTTTACATTCTCTACTTACATTTTTGAATAATCAGGTTGTTCATAGACTATTTGAGATTCTCTCCTGAAGAGATTAACATATCCAAATTCCTCTTCATGCTTTCATAAGTAGAGAATAAAACAAAACAAGTCCTCTTGCTTGTTAATAATTAATAATTAATAATGGCAACAAAACAAGTCATCTTGCTTGTTAATAATTAATAATGACAACAAAACAAGTTAGATTTCTGCAACCATATAAAAATGCAAATTTATGTCATTAAAAAGTACACAAATATGAAAAAAATGATAGAAAAAAGGTATTAAACATCCACATTTTCCGCATCTTCCTCAAAGTCATCAACAATGTCATCATCATGGTCCTCTTCATTCCGAACCCTTCTTTGACAAGATTGATCTCTTTTCTTAATTTTCATAGTTGCTACATCAGTTCTTTGTAATAACATTCCTGTGTCATAGTCATTTATGGTAATATTAAATACTGGGCTTGACCCTACATCTATATCGTACAAGTGAATTTCTTCTTCATTAAAATCTTCACTGTCTTTGGTAGAAAAATCATTAAAGTGACGAGGGATTGTCTTTATTACCAATCTCCAATCTTTATTTTTGTTATCCGCTACATAATATATTTGTCCAACTTTACAAGCTAAGAAAAAAGGTTCATTGTTTCTCAAATTGTGTTTTATATTAACAGAAATAATTCCATTTTTTCCTTCTTGTAGCCTTTGCCTTCCTGGTATGTATCCCACCAGTCACATTTAAACATGACAATTTTGTATTCAACACCATAATCTAATTGAAGAATCTCCTTTAAAACACCATAATATTCTTTGCCACATGAGTGTTCATCACCCTTTACAATGATGCTACTGTTCTGGGTCTTACGCCTAATTTCACGATCATAAGTGTGAAACCTGAAGCCATTAACAATATAACCGGTAAAATGTGTTGCCCCTTTCCTTAGACCACGTGCTATCTGTAAAATTTCTGTGTTAACTCTTGGATCCCCTTCATAGTGTAACTTAGATGCCTTTTGAAAAATGAATATATTATCAGAGAAGTAAATTAAATCATAATAACAATAACGGTCTAAGGTAGAGGATAAATTATATTACACTACTTAGTTACCTGTAGTTCGAACCATCTAACAAAGGCTGACTCATGTCTTCTTCCAGCATCTTTAGAATATATTTGCTCAAGATCCCTTAGATGCTCCCTATAAATAAAAATGATCGGTGGTATATTTGTATTATAATTTGTTAATAAGTTTTTAGAAAGCAAAGTTGTGAGACTTACTGTATAAATGGTTCCACTTCTGGACAATTTCTTAATATGTACAACTGAGCACGATGCCTATCTTTATATGTCAAATTCTTTTCTAATATTTTACCGAGTGGCCTCCCTAACTTTTGAAAAATGGATAGACTTGAATCTTGTACGTCATTTCCTTCATCATTTCTAGTTGGACGAGTCAACTTTGTCTCAAGTTTACCAAAATATCTTGAACAAAATGTCAAGCACTCGTGTACTAAGTAACCATTTACCATTGAACCTTCTGGGCGTGCTTTATTTCTTACAAATGATTTAAGTGTCCGCAAATATCTACATGACAAAGTTCAAGGATTATAAGTGATTATGTTAAAGAAAAAAAAATCAACGAAAAAATAATGCATACCTCTCAATAGGGTACAACCATCAATAATGAATCGGACAAGCAATTTTAGCTTGTCGTGCAAGATGAATTGGTATATGCAACATGATTGTGAAAAATGAGGGAGGAAATATCTTCTCCAGTTTGCATAGTATGATAGGAATATTACTCTCAAGTCTATCTAATACTTCAATACTTAATGTTTTAGAGCTCAACTCCTTGAAAAATAGACTCAATTCAATTAGAGGATCATAAACCTCCTTACAAACAATACCACAAAGAGTTGGTGCAAGTTGATCTTGCATGAAAACATGACAATCATGAGCCTTCATTTTTAAAACCTTACCTTCCTTAGAATTTACACATCTTCTTATGTTAGATGAATAACCATATGGAACTTTAATATTCTCTAATAAATGACATACTGCCCTTCGCTCAGCTAACGTTAAAGTATAGCAGCCTTGTGGCATGATATAATAACCATCTTTCTCTATCAGATGTAATTCTGCTTTCAAGCCCATCTCTTTTAGGTCTAATCTAGCATACAAATCATCTTTTTGGTCTAATCTAGCATACAAATCATCTTTTGTCTTCCCATCAATATTCAAAATAGTTCCCAATATATTTTTAGTAACATTTTTTAGAATATGCATGTAATCTTGACAATGTCGCATCTCAAGAGTTCTCCAATATGCTAACTGAAAGAAAATACTCAACTTCCTCAAGTTATATGGCAGCGATGCTTCATCTTGCTTTTTTTTTTTCGATGCTTTCCAAATATCACATTGTCACATTCTTTTAACTGTTCTAAAATCTCATCCCCTGAAAGGTCCTTTGGTGTAGATTGGGTTTATATTGTTCCATCAAAAGACTTCTTATCTTTACGCCATCTATGACCTGAATTCAAGAAACACCTGCTTCCCATATAACTCATCTTATACCAATTCCTCAATCGACATGACCATGTATCATTATTACAACATGGGCATGCTAGCTTGCCTTTGGTGCTCCATCCTAATAGATTCGCATAAGTTAGAAAATCATTTATTGTCCACAGCAAAGCTGCACGCATATTAAAGTTGCACTTTCCATAAGTATCATATGTACAAGCTCCAATTTCCCATAAAAGTTCCAACTCATCAATCAATAGTTGTAAATACACATCCAAATCATTCCCAGGTTGTCCTGGACCAGGGATAATCAAGGACATTATAAAATTAGGAGTTTTCATACACATCCATGGTGGCATATTATATAGGACTAAAACAACTGGCCATACACTATAATTTGTGCTCATAAGACCAAAAGGATTAAATCCGTCACTCGCTAAACCAAGTCTAACATTACGTGTGTCCG
Source organism: Platanthera guangdongensis (assembly GCA_039583875.1). Taxonomy (NCBI): domain Eukaryota; kingdom Viridiplantae; phylum Streptophyta; class Magnoliopsida; order Asparagales; family Orchidaceae; genus Platanthera; species Platanthera guangdongensis. Next base: position 135,334,324 of record CM077159.1, on the reverse strand, counting down.
ATGAAAATTCTTGGTGTTTTTCATCAAATGACTTCCAAGTAAAGGTATCAGCTAGATGTCTCAACAAACCATCATCGTGTCGTTTTTCTTTATGCCACCTCATATCCTTGGCCGTCCTACAACACATATATAATCTTTGAAGTCTTGGTATCAAAGGAAAATGGCTTATTACCTTGTTTGGTATGTTTTTACTTCTCTTTGCATGAGCATTACATTTCGCATTACTGTTGTCCTTGCTTGATTGCCATCTAGATGTGCCACAAGTGGGACAACTTACATAATCTGCAAATTTATCGTGGTAGAGAATGCAATCATTCAAGCAATCATCTATCTTATTAGACCCCATTCCAAGCTCTTGCATGTATTTTTTAGCTTCATAAAAGCTACTGGGGAGAGTTTCACTAAATGGAATTGCCCTTTTTAGTACTTTAAGTAATTCCGTAAGAGACCGATCAGTCCATCCATAATCTGTTTTAAGTGTGAGCAAAGTAACAATAAATTGAAACTTTGAGAATTCTTTGCAACCTGGATATAATTCTTTTTCAGCATCAGTTAGCAAGTCATAAAATTTTTTAGCTGCTTCATTTGGGTCTTCATTATTACATTCCTCTGTATTCTCATTCATGTTATTATAACCAACATTAACATCATCCAGCATAGCGTGCATATCATCATGCTCTATAATCTCTTGTTCACCTTCACCAAAAATTGAATTATCATTATCACCACCCAGGTTAATGTAATTGTCTTCTCCATGACATGACCACCACTTATAAGTCCTGACAATTCCATTAATAATAAGGTGTCCAAAGACAATATCTCGAGTGTGAAATAAAATATTTCCACATTTATAACATGGACAACGAATATTGTTTCCCCTAGCAGAATGGATAAAAGCGAAATCCAAAAATTCGTTCACTCCATTGATATAAGTTGGTAGTCGTCGATCATTAAGATTCATCCAACTCTTGTCCATTGCACTATTAAAATCCTCGCAATTGAAATTGTTTGCAGAAAACCAAACTGAAAAACAAAACATGCAGCGGAATCAAAGTAAAAAATGTGAAAAGAAATTCCTCCGCCCAAGCATAAAACACAGAATTCAATGCAGCATGTAGATGAAGAACAGGAGTTCGAATTCAAAGCAGAATTTGTTTACGTATTGGAATATTAAGTTCCACTTTTAACACACTATGAAAGTAACAAAAAATTTATCATTCTAACACAAGAAGAAATTGAATACAGTTGTTTAATCTATACCTGGATAAAGATGACACAATTTTGAATTACCTAGCATCAGATCTTTCAACTTGAAATATGTGACATTATTAGGTTCATAAAGACACAATTTTGAATTGAGAAAAGTAATGGCCTTTGTCAAAAATCAATTTTGGGAGCAAGTGCTTCATATTAAATAATAAAAAATCCCGCACTCTTTCGACCATTCGAACTTTTGATTCCCCCGCACTAAATGTACATTATTAGTGGCAAGCATTTCTATATCCTATATAAACATAATGTACAAAACAAAACTTGTTGTTTTATACAGAACATTTATATTTGCTACTCACATTTATCTTGTTTATAATGTACAATGTTACCAAAATAATCTACTTTATGACAATCTGGTGATTCAGAAAAGACTTACCTTATGACACTAATAACATAATAAGCCAATAGAATAATGTTCTTATATTGTATCAACTTCCCTATCAAAGGTGCTAGTTTTTCAAGTCAAACATACTTGTTTTATCAACCCACCTGTTAAGACTAAGGTTGATTACTATACTAGGCTCATGGACATACGTTATAGAAGATGTGAAGAACCTTATACGAAATTATATATATAAATGTACTTCACAAAATAGCATGCCACAACAGATAATAACATACAATGTTATGAGTGCGATGAAAAAATAAGAGGCATAGAGGCCTTAAAAATACCAAAATAATCTACTTTATGTGTCGCTGACAAACATCTGGAACCCTGACCTTTCTAAAAATATTTGATTCGATGACAATGGTGGGATGCATATTGAAGAAACTTTAGAATCAATATGAAAGTATCACTTTGGTGTAATAGCATTCCTGTGTGAAGCCACCAAAAACTACAGATTGTCATTCTATAATCTTCATAAACTGAAACAAGAGCGACCACTGGAAGGAGCATGATACTGAGGTGAACCTAGTAATTTCTCCAAGCACAAATAAATCAAAATGAAACAAAAAATTCATACATGGAGGAACTGTACTTACTGATCAAGCACTAACCAAGCACAAATCGATGCCCTGGTCGTGAAAAAAAACTGGGAATAGATCCGCTGGAAGTTGAAATCAGGAAGAAATGGGCTCTGCAAAAACCAAAAAGAAATTAGTAGGGCCTGCAAAGGAGGGAAGAAGAACAACCAAGATGGAGAGGGAAGAAGGAGATCTCGCCTGTAGGAACTTCTTAAGCTTCGTCACCGAGAATAGATCCGCCAAAATACAACTGCTTCTCGCCGGAAAATGGCGCTAGAAGGAGAGGTACTCCGTGAATAGCAAATGGGAGCGACCACTGGAAGGAGAAGTATTCCAGTGCAGGAAGAGAAGAGTGATGAGGAATAACGGTGCGGGGGAGGGCAGCGGACTCGCAATCGCTGGTTTTACGCGATTCCAACGTGGGGCGACGGAAAAATCTGCTTCCTTTTTTTTTATTTGGCGCGACTTATCTGGCATTCGCGCGATGTCAAACAAAGCATTAGTGACTAAATCAAATGTGCATACTAAAATTTACTTTTTGTGATGTAATATTATGTTTGGTCACTAAAAAAATACTTTTACTGGCCGAAAATTAATTTTAGTCACTAATTAATTAGAAATCATCATCTAGTGACAATATTACATTTTCTTCACCAAAAGTATAGTTTTAGTGACGGGATATATTTCGTCACTAAAAACCTATTTTCTTGTAGTGAAGTGGCTGGCCGATTGGCCAAGTTTGGACCCGTGGGGGGGGGGGCACCTTGACCGAGCTATTTCGTCCAGCGATTGAGGAGGGGGAGTTGATGGAAGTGGATCGGCGACCCTCATGGGTGGATCCCTTCGTGACCTTCTTCACTACAGGAAGCCTTCCCGTAGGGATCAAGGAAGCAAAAGGCCTTCGGCACAAAGCGGCTCATTATCTTATGCATGAAGGGGGGTTCCATCGGAAGATGCTGTCGGGCCTCTTGGCACATTGTGTGGAAGAGGAGGAAACCCCAAGGATTCTTGAAGAACTGCACTCCGGCGAATGTGGTAGCCATTCTGGTGGTAGGGCATTGGAAGCAAGGGTGGTCAGGCAGGAGTACTTCTGGCCCTCCTTGAGGAAGGATGCGGCGGATTTTGCGAAGAGCTGTCCGAAGTGTTAGCTTTACGCCCCCCTCCAACTTCTGCCCACTCAACGGCTCTGAAGCATCATGGCGTCATGGCCTTTTGCCATCTGGGGGATGGACCTGGTCGGGTCATTTCCACCGGCGAGCGGGTAGAGAAGGTTACTCTTGGTTATGATCAACTACTTCTCAAAGTGGCTGGAGGTCAAGGCGTTGGCCAAGGTAACTTCCCAAGTCATCAGCAATTTCGTTTGGGGAGAAATCATCTGCAGGCATGGACTGCCCCAAGCCATCGTTACGGACAACGGGCCCCAGTTTGCAAGCGATGAGTTGATTAGCTTCTTCACTCAGTTGGGAATCGACCTCAGGTTTGTCTCTGTCCACCACCCCAGGAGCGACGGCCAGGTGGAGGCGGTAAATAAAATCATAGTGAACCCACTCAAGAAGAAGGTGGAGAACTTGAGGGGGAGTTGGGTGGAGCAACTCCCCTTGGTGTTGCGGGCTCTACGAATAACCCCAAACACGGCCACTGGTGAGACCCCCTTCAAGCTTTCGCATGGGTGTGAGGTAGTCCTACCCGTGGAGTTCGAGATTCAATCCCCACGGTTTGCGACCGTAGGCAAAGGAGGCAAGGCATGGAGGGAAGGAAATGAAGAGGAGGTACGAATCTCATTGGACATGGTAGAAGAACTTTGTGACGTGGCTGCCGTCAAGTAAGTGGAGGTCAAGTGGCGGATGGCAAAGTACTTTGATAGGCATGTACGGATCAAATATTTTGCCGAAGGAGATCTAGTCCTAAAGAAAGTTGACGCTGCCGGAAGATCGGCCCTCGTTGGTAAACTCAACCCCAATTGGGAGGGGCCGTACATTGTTGAAAAAGTCCTGGGGTCAGGGGGATACCACCTCCAGAATGTGGAAGGGGTATCCATGAGTCACGCATGGAGTGGCGACGACCTGAAGCATTTTTTTCCTTAACATGGGTAAGATTGTATGTTTTACTATGATAGTTATTCTAAAGATTGTTTGAAAGTTATTTAACTTAAGGTTAGCTAATCACCTAGATGGGGGGGGTGAATAGGACTTTGAGCTTTAATAAAATCTTTTGCCAAACTCAAGTTGTTCTAGCTAGAGCTTGTCCTTAAATCCTGCAATAACAAAGAAAAGCAAGCACACAGTAAACAAAGAGATTTATAGTGGTTCCCCAATTGGGTACATTCACTTTCCCTCCCCCTATCCAACTTATTTGTTGGACTCAGCACAAACTCCTCCACTATGCTCCTCAGAGCTTACACCTCAGGCCCTCAGCCTTACACACAGATTCTCCACATAATCCAACTCAGAACCACAAGGGTTCCTACCTTAGAGCTCTGCAGAACTCCTACAGCTCAGTGATCCACTGATCACCTGCCTCAGCCTTATTTCTAAGTCCTACACTCAGGCTCTTCAGCCCTATAGCTTCAGGCACACAACCCTACTCTCAGAGTGCTGCAATACTCCTAAAACTCAGTACCCCAACCAGGTACCAACAGTTCAGCCTCCTCCAAGGCCTACAGCTCAGTGACACACTTGTCACCTACAGCTCAGTGACTCTCCAGTCACCTACCTCAGGCACAAGGCCTACACTCTGGCTGGGAGGACAGCTCTACCTCAGATCCACACTTGGATCCTACCTCAAAGAGCAACACTCTCCTACCTCAGGCACTTAAGCCCTACAGCTCAATCCTCACTTGGATCCTACCTCAGTACCCCAACAGGAACCTACCTCAGTGACAAATTTATCACCTACCTCAGGCACAAAGTGCCCTACACACAGATTCAGATCTACTGAATCCTACAGGAAGTTAATATAAATTGTTTAAGAAAAACAAAAACAACTGACTCAGAGAATTATCTCTGAGTCAACTTTACTGGACTGAGCAGATATCAGTCCAGCCCACATGCTGTAGAAGGAATCAGTCTTCTTCTACAGCTCGAACTTTTCTGTTGCACAGATGAGCAGCTACCAGCTTGCTGAAGAGATGAATCAGCTACTTTGTTCTGATGAGAACAAACTTGCTGAACTTTGAAGTACTTCAGCTATCTTTTTTGCCTTCAGGCTAACTTGGTTGGACTTTAGCTTTCAAGCTTGATGGGATGAAGGTCTAACCACCTCTTTCTATTTCTCTTTCTATATTTTCTGCATTTGATCCTTGTGTATTCGTTAACCCTAATCCCTTTACAGTTTCCATTCTATATGCGTTGATTTGAATCAACGACACAATAGAATGTGGGCCCACCAAGGATTGGTGAGCACCATCTCCATCAGAAAGGGACAAAACATCTTTTGGCGCTGCAGTAGCTTTCCTGCAACGGCTTCCTGCAATTTTGACTTTGATGACGTTAGCAGTGGTCATCAACATCTGGACTTCGAAAATTTTCCAGAATTCCATCAAGCGTTGAGTGATGTTAAGACACTCAACTCCACCAGCCTTGTCTCTCAGCGCTTCTGGACTTAGAAATTTCCCTGGCTTTGTCTCAGTGGTTTTGTCTCAGCGGTCTCAGTGGTTCTTCATTATTAGCTGGGGCATGCCTTTGTCTCAGCTCTTTCTTCTTTTTAGCTGAGACAAGTTTCTATCTCAGCGGTATATTCACATCTGTCTCAGCGGTTCTTTCTTTAAACTATCTCAGCATTTCCTTCTTCATTAGAAGCATTGAGTAAACCTAATTCACTCAATGCTTCTAGACTTAGAAAAAATCCAGCTAGTTTTGTCTCAGCTGTTTACCTCTTAATTATCTCAGCGCTTCCTACTTTATTAGAAGCATTGAGTGAATCTCTTCACTCAATGCTTCTGCACTTAGAGAAATCCAGCCAGTTTTGTTTCTACTAACTCAGCTGTCTCAATGTTATCTTCTCATCTGTCTCAGCTATCTCAGCGGTCTCAACACCTTCTTCTCAGCGGTCTCAGCGCTTTTGCCTAAGACACATTTTCTGGCTATAGCTGCATTCAATGATCTATGGGCTGAGCTTAAAGAACTTTAATCTTCTCAGCAGTCTCAATGCCTTCTTCTCAGCGGACTCAACACTTTTTTCCTTAGTCAATTTTTCTCTGGCTTTATCTTGACTAGTGTTGAGCTGAGCTCGACGGACTCCAAACTGAGCTCGATGAATTTTGAGTTTACTTCCAAACTCATTTTTCTTCACCTATCCAATCATGGACTTCCTGCATACATGAACTATGGTACACATCAAATACATTATGCCCCTTAGCATGAATGGAGATGCCTCTTCAAATTCTGAGGAACATTGTAGGGCACAATTCCCAACAATCTCTCCATATTTGAAGAAGGCAGAACACACATCCATGCTAAGGTGCATCAACACAAGAAATATCATGATAGGTTAATGAAACATTATCATGACAACTAGTCATCCCAGAATAGAAAAACTCCCCCTAGATGAGATGTCTTAACACTATGATTGACATATCAATGGTACAAGTTAATTAACAATTATTTACAATATGATGGTATAATTAACAACACAAGCTTTATTAATCATTAACAAGGTAAACATTATGATCAAGATGAACCTAATCATTAACTTAGCCAAACAATAGCAGCATACTTGTGATTACAGGATTTTTATGAATGAATAGCATATTTATCAATCATTGATATACACAGAGAGTTGCATTATAGATTTATCACCTCAATATGGTCAGGGCCAAAACATATTAATTTTATTGATAAAGATTTGAAAATTTTACAATGTTGATGATCATTACAAGACATAAATCAAACAAAATAAAAAAAACCTAAGTCTTGCAGTCTTTTATCAGTTAGTCTTTGAAGAACTTTTGCCAGCATCCTTGGTTGCAACAGTCTTCTTCAAGTTTTCAATTTTGTTCTTCTGCCTCTTGAAGTAAAGGAATGACTTTGGAATATATCTTGAAGGTATTTTCTTGGGGTTGCTCTTCCTTACCATATTTTTCTTGAATACTCTTTCCCTTATGGAATTTCTTTCCAAATATTTTATCCATTCCTCAGAAGGATATACACTATCAATATTCTTTAGGATTTGTCAATGGCTTACCCAAGCATTAATAATGAGGGATTCAGAGGCATCACTAAGCTGTTCATAGTCTGGATCATCTCTGTTCTCAGCCCTCCTCTTTGCCATTAACTCTTCAGCCATTTGAGTTCCTTCCCTCTTTCTTCTAGCAGCAAGCTGTGCATTCTGTGCAATTCTAGCATGTGCTGGGAAGTCTAAGTCCTCTAGCCTTTTTCTATTCAGGAGGGGCAGGTGTAGTGCCACCCTGGTTCCTTGAATTACATTGAAGGCTTGATCTTCAATGAGTGCTGCTGCCTTAGCATGGCTACTCTCCCCCTTTGTTCCTTCTTCAGATATGTACTTTTACAGTAAGGTGGTTTTGGCTTCATTCATGCTTGATATAGATTTGAGTATTCTTTCATTGTCAGCAAGCAGGTCATCTTTTAGGAGTAGTGCCTCCTTCACTGATTGGAAGGCAACATTGGTGACATGCTAATTTACATGATCTGCTTCACCCTTGATCACCTCATCAGTTGCACTGACATAATTCTTGACATATCCTATGTCAGATGCAGAGAGTTTTTGGCTTGTGTCCAAAGATTCCGCGAGGGTGGTCAGCTTTATTCCAGCAGTTCCAGCCTTGTCAAACCAGGTGGTGACCTGTTTGTTTAAGTGCGATATTTCTTCTTTAGTTTCATTTACTTTAGCTGACAATTCATCCCTCAGTTTGGCAACTGATTGATCAACATACTACTTGAGGGTTGTGGTCTGAGCATCCATGAGTGCTTTAAATGTTTTTAGAAATTCCTCATTGGAGATGGATGTAGATGAAGTATACCTCATAGGAGGAGGTACAACATTCTGGGCAGGGATCTGAGAAGGCTCCCCCTCAACTATAACACCTATAGAATGGAACATTTCCTTAGCTAAAACTGATTTAACATTATTAACTAAGAGGGAATGAGTTTTACCTGTCATGGGTGCAAACTCAACTATTCTATTGACAACTTGATCCAAGTCTATCAACTCCATCTGATAATGCTCCCCCTCAGACAGAGCATCCTTCTCTGGGCTTGACCTATTAAGATAAGTATCTAAAGTCTTAGGAGGCTCCCTGTTATCTTCTATAGTAAGGATATCTTTACTTGCTGTAATACCATAGGTATCACCCATGTCTGCCTCATCTTCTGCAATAACCCCTTCTTCAGCAGCATTCTTTGAGACTTGTCCTGACCTTGGGCTGGCATGGATTTTATCAACATACACAGCAGCATCCTGGAGTTGAATGTTTGCAGAGGATTGACTGAGTGATACGTCAACCTGCAGACTAGCATCAGCTGGAGAGGATGATCCAAGCTCTGGTTCAGAGCTGAAAGTTCTTTCTTTCTCAGTAGGTTTCTTTCTTGTATCCTTAGAGGGGTCCTTTATTCCTGAAGGTTGGCTCATTGGTAGGACTCTAGTGAATCTGTCCAAAATCTTTATGTCCATTCTTTTTAGGTAGTGAATCTTCACCCCATGTTACTGCGTGAAAGTGACAGGATAGGTGTTCACTAGGTATAAGGAAATAATTCTGCCCATGTTTGGAGAGGATATATAGTCTACTATTCTCTAATAGATGAGAGAAGACCATGAGGTCTTTCTGTTCAGGATAATTGTAACACCCCAAATCACAAAATTGGGTACTGGGCAACACGGCCTGGGACACGGGCGTGTCCCAAGCCATGTCCTGTTGTGCACTCGAGTAGGTCTCAAGTGGGTCTCGAGTGTGTCTCGAGTGAGGCACACGGCCTGGGACACGGGCATGTCCGAGGCCATGTCCTCCTCTGGTCGACGAACTCCACTCGAGAAAATGCACTCGATGATTCTCGAGAGGCAAGTCGAGTTGGGTACACGGCCTGTGACACTGGCGTGTCACATGGCCGTGTCCTTCTCTGGATCGGCCAGGGATGTGGGCATGGTCGACACGGGTGTGTCTCGGGGCACACGGCATGTGACACGGGCGTGTCACATGACCGTGTCTTGTTTGGGTTGAGTTGGATGTGTGCCGACTGAGGTACATGGCCGCTAGACACGGGTGTGTTGGTAGGCGTGTCTGGCATATAGCCTGTGACACAGGTGTGTCACATGGCCGTGTCTGGTCGGGTTTGAGTCGGTTCTTTGCCGCTTAAGGAACATGACCTGTGATACGGGCGTGTCACATGCCGTGTCAGCCCAGGAAAGTGCTTTTCTGGGCAAATCGTGGTCGTTCATTTCCTTCAACTTGGATCTAAGGGTCCCGAACCTTCCCTGTTATTATAAGGCTGAGAGTGGATGGATAACCCTCATTCATCTTTAGCCTTTCTCTTTCTAAAAGAGATAGAGAGAGGGGAAAGGAAGGAAGGAAGGAGGAGAAGGATCCAGCTGCCGGAGGAGCTTCAACGTGCCGAATCGAGAGCCGAGTTCAGATTCGTGGAGGCGGGGTCGTGGCAGTGATTTCCATCCGGCTAGATTTTCATGGCTTCAAAGCGATCGTCAAGGGTAATGATCTCCTTCTTGTACAAGTGAAGTCCTTCTTTATACATGAGCATGGAATCCTCCACCATGCGGTAGAAAGCGTAAGTGATTCCAGTGAGTTGATAGTTGATATCCCCGGTTGAGTGTGCTTCTAGAGCCAAAAATATGTAGTACGACATAGGCATTCTATGTGAAGACAATCCGGACAGTTAGTCTGGATTGGTGATGTTTATGTTGTGAACCGAAGAAGACTCCGTTTATTGTGTTGATGTTTGTGAATTGTGAATACTTATGAAGCTCTGTATGAGCCCTTGTGTTGTATGTGTTGAACTGAAAAGCGGCTCTGCGAGAGCTGTGTGCAGAGCAGGAAAGGGAAAGTCGACCCGCGTCAAGATCTGCACTATTGACGAATTGAGCAACGGGAAAAGTCTGACCTGGACCTATTTTGTGAGAAATCGATTGGTGGCAATGCAAATGGAGGGCTGTGGGCCAGACCCGGCTTACTGCACCACAAGGGTGGGTCGATCTGAAGTGTTAATGCTCAAGTTTGTCGTGAGGCTAACACCTCTGAGTGGGATGGGCGAGGATGTCCCCAGCATGCGTGTCGGTAGACTAGGGCCCATGCCAACAAGTTAAAAACCCCTGATCGGTGGTGGTGCCAAGGAGTCTGGTACACTGTAAATGTGCCCTGAGTGCACAGAGCATCTGGCGGCGGTGGGCACATGTGATATTGTTGTGCTTCAAAGCACTTTGTGATTGCGATGCATACAAGGAAGGAACCACTGCCCCGGGTAAGTGATAGGGTCGTTATAATTGGTCAGTTAATGCTGACCGTTGCTTTGTTTACCACCCTTGGGGTGGATGTCCAACTGCAGGTGCTAACAGGCTGAATTGGATTGAGCGGGTTGAAGCCCTTACTGCTTAAATGCCCTTGAAGGCCGTGCAAAGTCTTGGATTTCATGTGTGACCGGCATGCGTGCCGATGTATGAAGCCATATTTGTAAAGAGAAACATGTAAGGCCTTAAGGCCATGAGCGTGTGTGTTTGTATACATTCTTGGTGATATATATAAATGTGTGGTTTATATATTTAGTGGACATTCATTATGTTGAGTTCTTGCAACTTAAAACTCTTTCGCTAGAATGCTCTGAGCTAGGATGCGAGTAGAACGTGATTTTAATATTCATATGTGATTCCGCCGTTTGTTTGTGAAATATGGCGTGGGGCCCCGGCCGAACCCACCGTTATATTCCATGTGACGAATGGAGGCGTTACAATAATTTTGGTTATAACTTCAAACATGAACCTGGAGATGATGTCATGTGATCCAGGTTTGCAAATATGGGCTTTCCCTACAATTTCTGCTAGCAGTTTTCCTCTCTGATTGAAGAATTTCCTTTTAAGAGACCCAGATTTGGCCTCATTGTATCCACACCATGTGAGAGCACTGTCTTTATCTGTGTCGGCGAGCTCATCTTCCTCGATATGGTTGATAGAGGGTATATGGAGGGCCTTTCCTAGTCTCTTAGGGTTTACCTTTATTTTGATATCGTCAATCTTAGACCTAAGAGAGTTTTGAGAAGGGGACATTTTGATGTTTGAGAAGAATTCCACTACCTCTTTTCTAAGAATGGTGGAGGGTTCGGAAAGGGTATATTCCAAGCCTGTGACCTCAATCATCCTTAATACAACTTTAATCTCAGGAGAGGCATGATTGAATCCATCCCTCATAATTTCGTATCCATCCTGAAGCTCTTTAATAATATTTGGCGCCATCAAAATAGTGCAGCAAGACGCTGAGAAGGTTTCGGCCTCGACGGTTATGGTTAAGGCTTTGGAGAGTGATGTAGCTTTTCGTTTCTTGTCGCCTTTATATATTTAATGAAAAGATTTAATTAATTTCATTAAATTTTTCATTTGACTATTAAGTTACGTATTTTTTACTTAATGGATTGCTCGACGAATCCTGTTATGATACAGGGCACTTAGAGCTTTTACTATATCCCTCAGCTTTTCTTCTATTTCTTCCATGCATGTTTAATTTATGGTTTCCATTACCGATTGGTTGTATATTTTACTTGACTTAGTAAACATTTTGTCAAGTTAAATAGAAGGGGGCCTAACATGTCAATGGGCCAGTTCTATTGGCACCCAATTTGTGCATTGTTTTGCCCTAAAGCTTGCTAATAAGTTATTTGAATTTTTTGAGTGAAGACTACAAAAATTAAAAGTGTGAATAATTGAATCACTATTTCTATTTGATGTGCTAGATTAGATTCATCTTGAGCACAACTAACATAACTTAGCAAATGACAAACTTAATCTCTATATAAGAGGGAGAGACATACCTTGAGTCTTGCTTCCTCTAGCTTTTGAGGATTACTTACTTGACAGCCTCAACCTTAATTTGTTTTTTTTATGGAGCATTTTCCAAGAGCAACTATCCTGTCCCAGTCATTTGCCTGGAACACACATTGTCCAAATACCAAGTCTTAATTTGACAGGTACTTGGACTATCCTGTAAAATAGAATTCATTTACCCTTAGGCACCCAATGATAATTGAGTCTTAGGTTCTTGTTAGCATCATAAAACAGCTGCCACACTCTCTGTCTGGGCTAAGCACCTTTCTGTACACTAGTCACATTCAGGTTATGCCAACAATCAATGGCAAAGTGACCCACTTTTTCACAGCACCAACATTTATGAATGCTCTTTAGGACAACATAGAATTGTTGTCCATGAGAGATGTGAGCAACACCAGGCTTTGTTGGATGAGTATTGCATGATGCTGCCCCTTCTTCCTGAGTGAAGGTGCTGAGGAACAAAATACAGTTGGTCCAAAATGGGCCTGATGTATTTTTGGAGCCTGCCATCTAGTGGACACTCTCATTTCCTTAGATAGATGATATTTGGATCCAAATCTAAAGAACTTCTTCTGAACTTTGTGGCTAGACTGGATAGTGTCACTCTTTCTTGGATCATGTGCCTTCACCCGACTGGTGGAGCACACATTTGACTGATCCTTCTGGAGTGGTGCAAACTTGGCAGTTTTAGAAGGTGTATTTGCCTTTTGAAACACTGTCCTCTTATCAGGGAATTTAGATTTGAAATGATGATTAATGTGGTTAATACCCAGCTTCTCAGGGACTTGGCAAGTTGCAGCTTTTGGCAACTGACCCTGTGACTGAGAAGGGTTAATCACAATCCCCAATTTCTCTGTAAACTTTTATTCTAGATATCTAATGTGCTTCTTCTTTTCTTCTAGAAGCATGATCTGAGACTCAAGACTTTTCTTGAGTTCAGACACCTCATGACTTTTCTTATAAAACTCAATAGATTTATTATTATAGAGAGTTTTATAAGGCTTTAGGACCTCTATTTCCTTGGCTTGCCTTTTGACAAGTATTCTGCTCTTCTTTAGAGCAATTAGGAGTAGTCCAAACTTGTCAATCAATTGATTGACATCAGTCACAGATTTATAGCATTCTTCATCGTAGGATGAAGATGAACCAGTATCTGGACTGGATTCATAGTCAGAGAAAGATGCAAAATTGGAGAGAGATTGTACCTTGATTGATTCTGATTCTTCCTGACTTCTTTCTTCTGCAGATATTATCATCAACCCATGACATCCATAGTTTTCTTCATCCTCCTTATTGTCACTGTCTGAGTGTGACAGAGGGGCCCTGATTCTTATCCTGGCAGCAGGATATTCCTCATCTTCTCCTGGATCTGCAGTAGTAGATATCAACCCTTATAGGCTTCTTCCTCTTTATCTTCAGAATCTGAGGATGAAGAATCTGTGTAGCTTCTCTCCTTCTTAGCCACAAAGGACTTTTACTCCTTCTTGCCCTTGTAGTTATGGTGATGTTTTTTCTTCTTCTTCTCATCTTCTTCCTTTCTTTTGACTAGGCGGTCAGCAATGGCATGCCCAGCCTTCCTACAATAATAATAGATGACATTAGAAGAAATCTATTTACTAGTTTTAGGGACATATCTGTCATCCTTGTATGACTTCCTGTGATGAGAGGATGAAGATGGCCTGCTCCTCCAGTCCTTCTTCTTTATGAATTTCTGAAATTGCCTAGAGAAGACAGCTAGATCTTTATCAGACATGTGGTTGTCTGATGAGCTTGGCTCAGAATTTTCTGAGCTAGATTCAGCTTCCTTCCTTGGTGGTGAGGGAGTCTTTCTTTTGCTTCTTCTTGGGGCTCCTACCTTGAATACCACAGACTTGTCCTTAGACTTAAATTGGTTGCTCTTCTCCTCTTCTTGTCTAGCAGCTAGCTGCATTTCATAGGATTGCAGCTTTCCAAAGAGTGTTGGTGGAGGAGTGTCTGCTAGCTTATCCATTTCCCTAATGGCACAGATCATGGTGTCCCAATCTCTAGTGAGAGATCTAAGGAACTTTCATTCAGCTCATAGTTACTGAAGACCCTACCATAGGTTCTTAGTTCATTGACTGTCCTAAAGAACCTTTCAAAACAATCAGCAAATTTTTCAGACTTGCTTTGCCTGAAGGCCTCATACTCTTGATTGAGCATGGATTTTCTATCATCTATAACTTCCTCAGAGCCTTCCATGTAGACCACAAGGGTGTCCCGCATTTCCTTGGAGGTCTTGTAGTGTATAAGATTTTGGAAGGTTGAGTCATCAATGACACTAGCTATAATATTTTGTGCCCTTTTGTCCATGGTGGACAAAATAACTTCATCTCAGTCCATTTCTGAATATACCTTAGGCACTCTCACAGTAGGATCTATGGTGGAAGCCTTTGTGGGAATAAAAGGACCTTCCACTACTGTTACATAGATCCTAGGGTCAGATGCTTTCATGAACTGTCTGACTCTTTGCTTCCAAAGGCCAAATCCCTCCTTCCTGCAAATGGGCAACTTCATGGTCCCTAGATCCTTATAGTTCATTCCAGACCCCATAATCTTATCTTATAGCTAACCTTGGAGGAATACTCAGATTGTTAAGTCCTTTTCGAGTAACCTCCCTCTGATACTACTTGAAAGTTATTTAACTTAAGGTTAGCTAATCACCTATAGGGTGGGGGGGTGAATAGGTCTTTGAGCTTTAATAAAATCTTTTGCTAAATTCAAGTTGTTTTAGCTAGAGCTTGTCCTTAAATCCTGCAATAACAAATAAAAGCAAGCACACAACAAACATAGAGATTTATAGTGGTTCCCTAATTGTGTACATCCACTTTCCCTCCCCCATATCCAACTTATTTGTTGGACTCATCACAAACTCCTCATTTATGCTCCTCAGAGCTTACACCTCAGGCCCTCAGCCTTACACACAGATTCTCAACAGAATCTAACTCAAAACTACAAGGGTTCCTACCTCAAAGCTCTTTAGAACTCCTACAACTCAGTGATCCACTAATCACGTACCTCAGCCTTATTTCTAAGGCCTACACTCAGGCTCTTTAGCCCTACAGCTTTAGGCACACAACCCTACTCTCAGAGTGCTGCAGCACTCTGACAACTCAGTACCCCAATCAAGTACCTACAGCTCAGCCTCCTCCAAGGCCTACAGCTCTGTGACACACTTGTCACCTACAGCTCAGTGACTCTCCAGTCACCTACCTCAGGCACAAGGCCCTACACTCATGCTGGGAGGACAGACCTACCTTAGATCCACACTTGGATCCTACCTCAAAGAGCAACACTCTCCTACCTCAGGTACTTAAGACCAACAGCTCTGATCCTCACTTGGATCCTACCTCAGTGCCCCAACAGGGCACCTACCTTAGTGACAAATTTGTCACCTACCTCAGGCATAGAGTGCCCTACACACATATTCAGATCTACTGAATCCTACAGGAAGTTAATACAAATTGTTTAAGAAAAACAAAAATAACTAACTCAGAGAAGTATCTCTGAGTCAACTTTACTAGACTAAGCAGATATCAGTCCAGCCCACTTGCTATAGAAAGAATCAGTCTTCTTCTACAGCTCACACTTTTCTGCTGCACAGATGTACAGCTACCAGCTTGCTGAAGAGATGAATCAGCTACTCTGTTATGATAACAATAAACTTGCTGAACTTTGAAGTGCTTCAGCTATCTTTCTTTGCCTTCAGGCTAACTTGGCTGGACTTTAACTTTCAAGCTTGATGGGATGAAGATGTTGACCAAGGCAAACATCTTTTGGCACTGCAGCAGCTTTCCCGCAACTGCTTCCTGCAATTTTGACTTTGATGACATCAGCAGTGGTCATCAACATTTGGACTTAGAAAAATTTCCAGAATTCCATCAAGCGTTGAGTGATGTTAAGACACTCAACGCCATCATGCTTGGCTCTTAGTGCTTCTGGACTTAGAAATTTCCCTGCCTTTGTCTCAGCGGTTTTGTCTCAGCGGTTCTTCATTATTAGCTGAGACACGTCTTGTCTCAGCGCTTTCTTTTTTTTAGCTGAGACAAGTTTCTGTCTCAGCGGTATCTTCACAGCTGTCTTAGCGGTTCTTGCTTTTAACTGTCTCAGCGTTTCCTTCTTTATTATAAGCGTTGAGTGAACCTGCTTCACTCAATGCTTCTGTACTTAGAAAAAATCCAGCTAGTTTTGTCTCAGCTGTTTATCTCTTAACTATCTCAGTGCTTCCTACTTTATTAGAAGCGTTGAATTTATCTGCTTCACTCAACGCTTCTGTACTTAGAGAAATCCAGCCAGTTTTATCTCTGCTGTCTCAGCAGTCTTAACGCTATCTTCTCAGCAATCTCAGCGGTCTCAACGCCTTCTTCTTAGGGGTCTCAGTGTTTTTGCCTTAGACAGATTTTTTTGCTTTAGCTGTGTTCGACAATCTGTGTGCTGAGCTCGACGAACTTTAATCTTCTCAGTGGTCTCAACACCTTCTTCTCAGCGGACTCAGTGCTTTTTGCCTTGGTCAATTTTTCTCTGGCTTTATCTTGACTAGTGTTGAGCTGAGCTCAATGAACTCCAAACTGAGCTCGACGAATTTTGAGTTTACTGCCAAACTCATTTTTCTTCACCTGTCCAATCATGGACTTCCTACATACATGAACTATGGTACACATCAAATACATTATGCCCCTTAGCATGAATGGAGATGCCTCTTCAAATTCTGAGGAACATTGTAGGGCATAATTCCCAACATTGTTTCTTCACAGGTTATGAAGTGTTTGTGGTTTTGGGCGGCACCGAGTAGACCCGATGTTCAGGCTCCCATCAAGCTGGCAGTTCCATAGGCTCGTTCGGTGGTCGAAGAAGAGATTGTAGAAATTTGCAACACCCCGAGAGGATCGCACTTCTCAGGCTCTCATTAGCTGGCAGGGCTGGAAGGCGCACTCGGCCCCGAGTATAACCACTGTTAGGCTCTCACTAGCTGGCAGGGTCATAGGCTCGCTTAGGGGGGGAAGGAAAGGGAGATGAAAATTTGCAAGACCCTGAGAGGATCCCGCTGCTCAGGCTCTCATTAGCTGGCAGGGCTAGAAGGCACACTCGGCCCTGGGTAGACCCGCTGTCCAGGATCTCACTAGCTGGCAGGTTCGTAGGCTCGCCTAGGGGGTAAGGGAACACCCCGAGAGGATTCTGATGCTCAGGATCTCATTAGCTAGCAGGGCTGGAAGGCGCACTCGGCCCCGAGGAGACCCGCTGCCTGGCTCTCACTAGCTGGCAGGGCCTTAGGCTCGCTTGGGGGGAAAGGAAAGGGAGATGGAAATTTGCAAGTCCCCGAGAGGATCCCGCTGCTCAGGCTCTCATTAGGTGGCAGGGCTGGAAGACGCACTCGGCCCCGGGTAGACCCGCTGTCCAGGCTCACACTAGCTGGCAGGTCCGTAGGCTCGCCTGGGGGGTAAGGGAACACCCCAAGAGGATCTCGCTGCTCAGGCTCTCATTAGATAGTAGGGCTGGAAGGCGCACTCGGCCCCTAGTAGACCCGCTGTCAGTCTCCCTCTAGCTGGCAGGGTCGTAGGCTCGCTTGGGAAGAAAGGGAGAAAGTATTGTGGTATCTTACAAGACCCCAAGTAGACCCACTGTCAGGTTCTCTCTAGCTGACAGGGCCAGAGGCTCGCTTGGGGGAAAAGGGAAAGGGGATTTTTTTGCTTAAGTGGTCCTAGGTGGACCCGATGACCAGGCTCACATCAAGCAGACAGGGCTGTTGAAATCATTATGGTGTTACGAAGCTCTTGATAACAAGCTTCCAAACAGCTCACACTAGTCCAAAGTAAGGATGGGATAACCCAGACCCCTCTCGGTAGGGCTCTCGGCATAACCCTCTCGGCAGGGGTCTCGGCAGGGCTCTCGGCATAACCCTCTCGGCTGGGCTCTCGCCATAACCCTCTCGCCAGGGCTCCTGACAAGCTCCTCTCGGCAGGGTTCCCGACAAAGCCCTTTTGGCAAGACTCTCGGCAGGTTCATTCCGGCAGGTTTTACTTAGCCAACTCTTCAAACGGGCGGCGGCCATCACCTAAGTTCCTAGGGTTCGCGCAAAGGTAATAAACATTCCAACAAAAATTTAAATCTTTCAATACAATATAAAAGTTATAGCATCGGTTTGGGGAATCTCACACCTTACAAAAAGTTTACAAAAATAAGTTTACAAAAGTAAGGAAAAGATTACAATGAAAAAGCAAAAATGTGGAGACTATCGGGCAGGGCCACTGGAGGTCCCGCCAGAGGTCCTGCTGGAGGCTTCGCTGGGGATGTAGCTGGAGGTCTCACCAGAAGAGCTGCCGCTAGACTCCTCATTCAGGTCAAGCTCCCCTGCATCTTTGATCAGAGAGTCATCCTCTCCCGCGGGCTTGGGGATGGGCTCAAACAACCAGGGCAAGATCCCTCGCGCAGTGAGAGTCTCGTCACCTTCGTTCAAAAGCGCCAATTCCCGTAGCACTTCGATGACCATTTTGGCGGCGGCTTGCGTGTTCTCTTGAACTATCACATCGATCTCATAAGCTGAATAATGACGGCACTCGATTTTCTCCTCCAGCGACGGCCGGGCCTGGGCCAGGACCAGTGCCTCCTGCAGGCACTTCACCTCAGCTTGCAGCAGCTGGTTCTCACAATCGACGCCGGCCACCCTGGCGCGAGATAGCTGGGCTTGCGCAGAGTCCTGCGAGACGGTCCAGTTAAGCAATATATATATATATTAACAGGGCGAGATATATTGAAGGGTCCTGCTTACCTCGGTGGCCGCGCAAGAGGAGAGAAGTTATTGGGAGGCTGCCAAGTCGGCCTTCAGGGTGGCCACTTCAGCTGCAGCGGCATCCCTTGCCTTGAGCATGTCGACGAGGTTGCGCTCGATGGTTAGGGTACGACACCCAGCTATATGCGAGAGCTGGATGCGCGAAGTTAGGCTTTGGCGGTGTCGTAGATAATGCCCGGGTAGTCATCCGATCGAACGTGTTGGCATCCTCCTGGCCGTAGAGCCCATAGCCCAGCGCGAAGGCATCACCAGTGATCATGTCCCGCTTCCTCCAGGAGAGGAGAAGTGTGGAGACCACGATGCGGTTGGAGGTAGGGTCCCACTAGATCAAGGGCTTGCCCTCTGCATCCAGGTACTTCTCACCGAAGCCAAAATTTCGGTGCCCTTTTGGCATCGGCTTGGGTGGGATCTTGGCAGGGATCTCTGCGGCAGTCCCAGTGGTACCCGTCTCGCCTACGACTGACGGGATCTTGGCGGGGGTCTAGGCGGAAGCTGGTACAATGGATTTGCCTTGTCTGTTGCTAACAGTTTTGATTTTTTGAGAGGGGCAGTAGGAAGGGAGCCGTGTTTCCTCTTCTGGGCACTTGGTTCGGAAGAGGATCCCAGATCCTCCCGACATGTGGCGGCGGCAGACTTGGCGAGAGCGAAGGGGTCGGCGAGTGCCCTGGTCTCGTCAAACGTTTGGTGAAGGGGGATTTCTCATTAACTTATGAGACCCAAAGCTAATTAACCCTGCTTCTCAAAACAAAAGGTTGCAAGGATAGACTGCAATAATACCTTTGTCGGGAGGAACGAGTAGGAGGTAATCCAGGTCTCGCTGAAGGAAGGGGATGTTGAAAGTCTTGGTCTCGAAGAATTCGACAAGGGCACCCTCATGCTCCCCGAGAGCAGGAGGCTTGTAGGTCGCGTCATCGTACTGAACTGGCGCAAGCGGGATGTTTCCAAAGTCACCGGAGACAAAAACGAATTTCTTCCCCCAGTGGTGGCTCTTATTTGCGAGACCACTCGTCTTCACCAACTACCCCGAGAAGAAGACCACTCCACCTTTTGTGCGGAAGTTGAATAGCTTCCGAAGGATGGGCAGGCTGAATTTGATACTTTCCGCCCACATGTAGCAGATGAACACCACCAGGATTGTGACAGAATTTGGGTTAAGCTAGGCCGGTACTACCCCATAGTACTGAATGGCCTGGCAAACTTCCGGCCAGAGGGGGAGGCGGAAGCCCACCTCGAAGTGCTCCATGTGGATGGCGAGCTCCCTAGCCGATGCGAGATTGACCCTATCATGAAGGGAATGTTGTTGGCGACTATCGTGTCGTACTCATCCAGAGTCAGCCGGCAGGGAGGGAATTTGTGTTCTAGGAAGGATTGCGCACATTTGGAGTGGACATCGCCCTCGCCAGGCATCTTGAAGAGAAGGTGAGAGGAGAGAAAAAATCAGGAAGGTGAGAGCCTTGGCGTTGCAGAGATCGGCAAGAGCAGTAGGGAGGAGTATGAAGGCTTGGAATCAGAGAAGTGAATGCAGAGAAGTAAATGTGGTATGTGGATCAACCTATTTATAGAAAATTCGGTAATTATGAGTTTTTTCCTAAATACGGCGTGGGAACGGTCAACAAGTCCCGATGTTCTGACTCATCGATTTCCATCCTGCCTCACTGGCTCTCCCCAGACTTGCAGAAAGCGAGAACCTCCGGGAAGATCCTAAGGTAAAAGCAAACATTGGCAGCGGGCGAGAAGTGATGAGCAGGGCGCGAGAGTCAAGCATTCGCGGAGCATTAGATATGAAAGCATGAAACAGACAGAAATTGAAGCACAAACATAGGGGGGCTCCCGCTGGGCAAGAGTTGCGAAATAACAACGATAATAAATATAAATAATAATTGTTCATCGCCGTGAGGCGCGCGGGGTACAAAGAGAGAAGGGTATCCTGGGAGGTTGGGTAAAGAAGAAGCTTGCCCCATAGGACTCAGTACGGTTCCCAATGCTAGTGACCCAGACCTCGCCTACCTGACCTCGGGGGCACTCGCGGATCGAAGAAGGCCGTCAGGGTTGTCAGCCCCTGGTTGGCCAGGCGGGTTTGATCTTGAACCCGCGCGATGAATCTTCCTGGGGAGGTCTCGGCGGAAAGCATGTCCTGGGGCTCCATCTCTCCAATGAAGTATGCGCAGTCCCGCTCGACAATTGCCAGCCGCCGCTCCATCATCCCATGGATTCTCTTCACCGCCGCTAAGTTGGCTCGTTGCTGTCGCGCGAGCTTCGACAGAATCGCCACAATCCCCTGCCTTCGCATTTTGCTGCTCCCAAAGGCCTTGAGAAAGTCCTCCATCTCGCTAGAGGAGGGGAGGGGCGAGTCTTCCCCATTTTCTTCTTCTTTATCTTCATCTTCCGCATGCACCTTCAGATCTGGAGGGCGGATTTTAGTCAGATTGGGAGGGGAGTGAAAGAAAAGCTGGAAGGTTCTCGCATACCTGAAGAGTGATGGGGACCCTCCCTCGATGGCTGGCGAGAAGGGCCGGGTTGGCTCTCTGAACCTTTTCCGAAGAGCAGGTGGAGCGGCTTGCCCTAACCCGGAAGGAACATCCTGCGCTCCAATGTATCGGTCTCGACCAGTGGGTGGAACAGAAGCACCCTCTCTCGCCGGGGGCTGGGATTCTGGCGTAGGTGCAGATGGCTCAAAGACAACCCCTCCTACGGGGAGGGCGAGATCGGGTGCCAGATTGGTATGATTTTTGGGAGGAGAAATCTTGGGCCCCTGACTAATGAGGTTCAGGCTCCCAAAAATAGGTGCTGCAAGAGGCCAGGTCAGCAAAAAGGAGTAACAGATCATCTAAAGCGGAAACCGAGCCAGCAAAAGGGATAAATACCAGGAGAGATTGGGGGCTCGGCCAAGGTAGTCAGAGGGGAATCCCCCGAGGCTGGCGGTGCAGCCCCCGAGACTAATGGTGGTTCCTCATTGAGAAGGCAGGTCGCCTCGATATCCTCCAGTAGAAAGTCAGCGACATCTTTCGGCATTGTCCCCTGTGAGAACAGCGATACATCAGTATGCAATCCTGTTCTTTAACAGTTTGCACCAATGGGTGATGTAAGAAAAGTACCTCCGACAGGGAAGAAGGGTTCTCATCGTGGTTAGGAGTCGGGGTAGGCGAGTCTTGGTTCTCTTTTGAGCAATCTCGTCTGACCGACTTGGCCTTCATCTTTTTATTTGGGTCGGAGTTCTCGCCAGCTGGCCTCTTGCCCATCAGCCAAGGAGAAACTTTGGCGCAGTTGGCGCATGCATGCGCCTAGGCCGTGGCAAGGCGAGCATGAATTTCTTGTGAGAGCAGGTTTTTGACACACTTGGGACGCATTTTCAAGACCTTGAAGAAGCTCAAGAAGAGGGCAATGACAACAGGGATGGCCTGAGAAGCAAACACGGCAATGTATATATAAGACTTAGGTGGGGTCCGCAGAAAGATTCCTTGCCAGGTCAGCAAGCACCCACCGAATATTAGGGGTTGGACGTGTCTTTCCGAGCATAAGGCTAGCTTAGAAAGAGCGGGGATGTGTACAACCCCATATTCGCTGGGTGGAACCAAGATGCCCCAAGGACCCGGATTGGCCTAGCTTTGGGCAAAAATTGGATCAGATAAGAAAGTGGGCGAGAGGGCTCTTGCCATAAGTGGGCAGGAAGGCTCTCGCCCAGGGGTCGAGTAACGTCATTTTATCGAAGGCTATTCGTCGGACTCTAATCCGTCGAATCGCGAAGGTCTAATTCGGCGAACTGAGAAGGTTCAATTTGTCAAGCTGAGAACGTTAATTCATCGACCGCCATTCGTCGAATGCCATTCGTCGAACATTATTCGTCGAATGCAAATTTGTCGAATTGAGCCTTCGAGTTAAGTTATTTTCGTCGAGCAGGCTTAGTTTTAGGCCATAGCTGAACCAGGGCAGGCAGGAAGGCTCCCTCCCTGGGTAGGCGAGAGGGCTCGCGCCTCGGGCCGACAGAAGCCCTTGGCGTTGAGTGATGCTTCTCCACTCAACACTCCCACCAGCCCTTGGCGTTGAGTGATGCTTCTCCACTTAACACTCCCGCCAGCCCTTGGCGTTGAGAGATGCTTCTCCACTCAACACTCCAGCTAGCTATTGGTGTTGAGTGATGCTTCTCCACTCAACGCTCCCGGAAGCCCTTGACGTTAAGTGATGCTTCTCCACTCAACGCTCCCGCTCAACTCAAACCTAAAATTACCTAAATACCCCTGGGTCTGCATTTAGCTCCTCAGAACAGTGCAGTTTGGTTATTGGTAGACCAGTCCTGAGGAACTTTAGTAATTTTAGGGCAGCAGAATTATGCTTTTTGCAGACCGGATATTGAAAATTTATAAATAGACCACAGGATACCTCAAAAGGCAGAGATTTCCCCATGCTCTCATTTTTCCTTCTAGAGCTTTCTGAGGTACTCCTAGCCCAGTAATCGGCTTTCGAGGGGAAGCTCTCAGAGAACTTTCGGGTTAGAGGAGGAACCTCCCAGCTGAGGCTTTGGGTCAGTTCTTAGTCCTTTAGCACTAGTCAGGAGTTGAGGTTTGGGAGAAATAGGTGTCAGCTACACCTCTAGGTCTGAACTCTCGTTGAGGCCAGTTTTTGGCTTCAACACACTGCAAATCTGCCATGAAGATGTGGGACTATCTAGTTGTGCTCATGGAAGGAACCGAAGAAGTTAGAGACAATCGCAGATCTCTGCTGAATCAAGAATACGAAGCATTCGAGCAAGGTGCTAATGATACTATTGCTGACAACTTCGAGAAATTCTTCAAGATCGTCAACGAGCTCAAACACTATGGCCGCACCTTCACTAATGGTGATCTAAATGACAAATTCTTCAAATACTTGATAAAGGACTGGGATACAAAAGTTGTAGCCATTAGGGATTTTGAGAAGTTGTCGGCGATTGACTCCCAGAACCTCTTCGGAAACCTGCTCTCCTACGAACTTCAGATGAATACTAGAAAGAAGGAGGAACAAAGCAGCAGGACTTTAAACAGAGAGAAGTCAGTTTCCCTGAAAGCTAAAGGTTTGAGAAAATCAAAAGTCGTGTCACGGTAAGGACACGAGCTCCAAATACCCCATAAGACTCTGAGTCAAGCACTTCTGGCTCTGAGTTATCTGATGGAGAATTCTCACTCATCTCCAAGAAGTTCAAAAGATTGCTCAGCAAGAGGAGGCAAATGAAAAATCAGTCCTCTCCAGAATTCATAAGATCACATCGTGAAGGTGATCGCTCCAAGAATAGCTACAACTGAGAGGACGGGTATAAATCAAAACCGAATAAACATTCTTCCTCTGACGTTGTTTGTTATTGTTGTAATAAGTCAGGACACATGATTGCGGAGTTTCCTTATAATAAGAAGGTAGGTTCCAAGAAGGAAGAGAAGATATTCTTCAATGGTAAGAGAAAGGAAGAGAAAAGCTTCGTTGCTAAGAAGTCCAAGACTCGTAGCGATAGTGACTCGAGTGAGTCAAGTTCAGAAAATGAGGAAGCTTACTTCGGGCTCATGGCTCAATCAGATGAGGAAGTAGGAGACTCCCAATACCATGAGAAGGTAAACTCTCCCACAATCCTTTCCGAATCAGAAACTTTCACTAATGGTCATGAAGACTACTCTTCTGAGGAAGACGAATCTGACTTGATGCCTCAACATGAAGAACTTTTGAAAGCTTTTGACAAATTTCGCAAGGTGGTCAAAAAACAATTAAAAGAGATTGCTTCTCTCAAGGTAGTGGAATCAAGCCTGAGGGAGGACATTGCTGAATTAACTCCTCTCAGAAATGAAGTTCACTCCTTGTGAGAGGAATTAAAATGCTCCGCTAAACTTTTAAGTCAGAAGGAGAAATACTTAGATGAGCTGGAAGAAAGGCTCTTTGTGGAAAGGAAGCTGGTTGAAAGCTACTCAAAGCCAAAGACCATCCTTCCCCTCATTGATGAGTTTTCTACTCCGAAGAAGGGTAGTGATCTTGGCCATGTAGCTGGAAAAGGTAAGGCTGCTAAGAAAGCCAGTACCAAAGACAAAGGGAAGGCACCACAAGGTCAACCCTCATTTAAGAAGGTAATCTTCCCGACGAATAAATTTGACCTTGAGTCGTCCTTTGGTTACTTTGCTAGGCCTACTTATGTGGAGAGTAAAAAGTGCTATCAAGGATGGACCAGTCCTCAAGACTTTGGTGACAGTGTCTTCAAAGCACCTTATGAGTAAATTACCCTTAAAAACTATGGTCCTTACGTTCATGGACCAAGTGGTAAGAAGGCTCCAAAAACCAATACTATTATTCCCAAGGATAAGAAAACTGTGAATCCTTGTGTATACTGTAATTATGAGGCTTCCACTTAAAATCATGTGGCTCCTGCTTGACCCCACGTTCAAAAAGTAAAGAAAGAGTACAAGATAAGGTACAACATGTTTGACTGTTGGTGTTGCTGCAAGATTGGTCACTTCAACGTAGATTGCTAGTTTCATCTAGTAAAGCTTGAAACTCCACGAGTTAATAGAGTGAGGCTGATTGCTCACAACGTTAATGTTCCAAGTGGTGTTAGACTAACAAGGAACCAATGACCCAAGTCTGTTTGGGTTCCTAAGGTAAAATGATTTATGTTTGTAGGTATGTCCAAAGGCCAACAAAATATCAATCTGGTATTTGGACAGTGGAGTCTGTCGGCATATGACTGGGACTAAAACCCTATTGCGAGAATTTATCCCAGTTGAAGACGGACCAAAAGTTATCTTTGGAGGGTCTGATAGGGGAATAACTAAAGGCTACGGTATGATTTTCAATGGGATAGTCTCTTTCACAGACGTGGCTTATGTCGAAAGATTACAAAATAATCTGATAAGCATAAGTCAATTATATGACAAAGGCTATATCGTTGAGTTCTACAAGGACAAGTGTCTGATAAAATTGTCTCCTAATTTGGAGATAATCTTAACCTACACTCGGAGTAGAAATATTTTTTGTTTAAATTTTTTATGTTTAGACAATTCTATACAAGTGTGCTTTTTAGCAAAAGATAGTGCGTCTTTTTGTGACCAATGACACAAGAGATTAACACATATTAATTTCAAAACTATAAATATGTTATTTTCTCGCAACTTAGTGTGTGATGGCCCCAACATTAATTTCCTTAAAGAGAGTCCATGTCACGCATGCCAGATGGGTAAGCAGACAAGGGCTACCTTTAAAGGTATTTCTGACAAAGATTCCTCTAGAAGTTTGTATTTACTTCATATGGACTTATTCGGTCCTATGTCAATTCATAGTTTAGGAGATAAAGTTTATACGTTGGTCATTATTATTGATGGTTACTCTCGTTTTACTTTGGTATTCTTTCTGAAACACAAGTCAGACACTTTTAAAGCTATCACAAATTTTATTAGGCAAATATAGAACGAATTAAACTGCTTGGTGGTCAAAATAAGAAGTGATCGTGGAACAGAATTTGAGTATGGTGCCATGACAAAATTCTATAGAAGTCAAGGTATCTTTCATGAGTTTTCCTCTCCGCATACTCCACAACAAAATGGAGTTACCGAGAGAAGGAATAGAACCCTAATTGAAGCATGTACAACTATGTTGAATGACACTTCACTACCAGAGTACTTTTGGGCTGAAGTAGTCAACACAGCTTGTCACATGCAAAACAGAGCATTAATCAACAAAAACCATCATATGACTCCCCACGAATTGTTGAAAGACAAAAAATTGAATATATCCTACTTTAGGATCTTTGGCAGTAAATGCTTCGTACTTAATAATGAGAAGTATTACCACACTAATAAGTTTAGTGAAAAATGTTTTGAAGGTATTTTTGTAGGCTATAGTAGCCATAGTAAGGAATATAGAATTTTTAATAAGAAAACTTTGGTGGTAGAAGATTCTATCAATGTTGTATTTGATAAGACAAGCATGCTTCATAGAAGTTTGTCTAGTGTTGTTGGTGTAGATGCAAGTACCAGGTTAAAGGATCTAAGCTTGGAAGAAGCGGTCAAGGAATATGCTCCAAGCTCAGTCAAGGTCATCGATCCAAGTATGGTGGACGAAGAATGACTAGATGAAGAACTACCTCAACCTACAGGAGATGCAATGGACATAGTAAAACCTGCTGGTCGGAGAGGAAGAAATCTAGCATTCAGACACCTAAGAGATCACCTGGTTGATCTAATCATTGAAGATCCAAGCGACAGTGTTATAACTAGAAGTGATACTGCTAATGAAATTCTACATCTTAGTTTTTCATCTCAGGTTGAGCCATGCTTGTAGCATAAGGATACAGACAAGAAGAAGGGATCGACCTCGATCAGACATTTGCTCCGGTGGCTAGACTCGAAGCGATCAGGTGGTTCCTAGCGTATGCTGCCCTCAAAGTCTTTAAGGTCTATCAAATGGACGCGAAGTTAGCATTCCTCAGTGGAAATCTGAAAAATGAAGTATACATAGCACAACCCCTAGGTTTTGTCATCTCTACTTTCCCTGATTAAGTTTACTTTCTGAACAATGCTCTTTATGGTTTAAAACAAGCTCCCCGAGCTTGGTATGAGATGCTATCTAGCTTTCTTCTTGAGAATGAGTTCACAAAAGGAAAGATAGATAAGTGTAGGGACATGGCGCAACCAACTCGCCCAAAATTACAGACTGTAGACCCCCGCCAAGATCCCGTCAGACTGGTGTTACCTCACAAAAGGAAAGATAGATAAGTGTAGGGACATGGCGCAACCAACTCGCCCAAAATTGTTAGGGGTCACGCCTTTTTGTTCGACTAGTGTGGGCCATAGCGCCTCAAACCATACCTCCCAACACCGGGGTTGTTGTAACGCCCCGAAACTCAAAGGAGCAAAGGGGGACGTTTTGGGCCAGTTTTGGTTTCTGGCTGACGGCACACGGCCTGGGACACGGGCGTGTCCCAGGGCGTGTCAAGTGTGTGCCGACACTTAGTCGCGAAGTCGTCGAGTTATACTCGACGATTCGACGAGAAAGGGCACACGGCCTGCGACACGGGCGTGTCGCAGGGCGTGTCGACCTGTGTCGACACTTAGCCGTGAAATCGTCGAGTTATTCTCGACGATTCGTCGAGAATGGGCACACGGCCTGCGACACGGGCGTGTCGTAGGGCGTGTCGACCCGTGTCGACGATCGTCAAGGTGAAATCGTCGAGATTCACTCGACGATCGTCGAGACAAGGCACACGGCCTAGGACACGGGCGTGTCCAAGGCCGTGTCATCCAGTCGTCGTTCTCCCCTTGACGAAATGTCCCGTGTACACGGCCTGGGGGCCCAGGCGTGTCAATGTGACACGGGCAAGGACACGGGCATGTCCTAGAACCCGTGCAGTGCTCGGGTTGGAAACGGGGAAAAAATCATGGGGTACACGGCCGGATACACGGCCGTGTCAGCTGGAACACGGGCGTGTCAGCTCGAACACGGGCGTGTCCGATACCCGTGTGCGTGTTCAGAAGATTCGATTTTGACGGCGAATGTGGCACACGGCCCTGGACACGGGCGTGTGCCAGGCCGTGTTCGGCCCAGATTGGGCATTTCAGCCCCGAATCAAAGCCGCTCGTTTTCTTAGGTTGAGATCCGACGGCTGGGGATGGTTCCTGAGAGTATATACTCGGGTTTGACTTAGAAAAATCCACACTTTTCACCCCTTTTCATCTCTCCAAACCCTTGGAGAAAGAAGAGCTAAGGCAAGAGGAAGAGGAGCTAGATCCGCCATTGGAGGAGCTTCGGAGCTCCGAATCGCAAGCCGACTCCGGATCCACGGAGGCAACGCAAGTGCGGTGATTTCTATCCGATTACATTTCGATGGCGCCAAAGAGGAACGCAAGGGTAACGATCCTCACTTGTGAGCATGATAGCTCTCTTTCTTAGCATAGGAAGCCCTCTCTCGCGAGTTTGCGAAGAGTTGGAGGCGTTCCTTCGGGTAGATATGTAAAGTCCCCGTTGTTTAGCGTCCGTATGCGAGAACAGACATAGGCATTTTGGTTGAAGCCTACCCGGACATGTTAGTCCGGATCGGTGATGTTGCATTGCTTAAGGCCGGAGAAGACTCTGTGCTATTTGGTGTTTTCGGGTTTTCTACGCGGTAGATTGCAGCAGGGAGCCTTGGGGACTAACCCAAAGGTGCACCCAGAAAACTGGGCGGATACGAGGTCTTGCCAACTTGGTGGCTTGGAAGCCAACTTGAACATAACCGGGTTATGTGACTTGTGATGAAAATGGGACTCGGTAGAAGTTTGACCTGCGCATATGGTTTAAATTACCGTTGCAGGCGCATATGGTTTAAATTACCGTTGCGTTGTGAGCACGGGTTAGATGGAACCGTACCCACTCTATGTCGTTCGGATTAGGGCCGTTGGCATAGATGAGGGTCTTCGGCGGTCTATGGTTTTAATTACCGTGACCCATGCCAGGAAGACAAACTGCTCATTGTTTGGCCGTCCAAGAGAGGATGGCGGTGAGTCGGCAGACTTAGACTGCGTTCACCAAGAATATGCCCTGAGTGCACGGGGTGTGTGGCCGTTGAGCCTCCGCCTGTGATGTAATGACTATATTTATAATGCTCGCTTATGCTAATGAAATGCAGGGAAGGAGCATCGCCGCCCCGAGTTGGGGGCGGGATCGTTACAATTTGGTATCAGACTACTGGTTTTGGTCGGGCTTAACCTGAATTCGTGGTCGAATTCTTTTTAAGGGGTGGTGAGCACATTGTGTGCGTCATCGTTATAATCGTAAAAGAACCCATGAATGTCCACTTAGGAATGAAAATACTCGTGTTTGAGGAACCTGCGTGTTCCTATAATTGCTGTTTGCAATTTATTTGGTTGCTTAACGGTGTTTTGTACCACTATAGGTGACCCGAAGTGGCATTGGGCCGTCAGAACGCCGAGTTTCTGAGGCAAGTAGTGCACCGGAAGTTGCTCCCGCAACACCTTTGTCGGCTGAAAATATAAGATTGGTGGCTGAAGCGGTGTTGGCCGTGATCAATGCGCAGCCTGGGAGGCAAGCGCAGCAGCCCGCTCCTGTGTTGGAGCAAGTACCTCTGCAAGAGGCGGAGCCGAGGAGGATGGAGCAAGTGGTTGTAGAACCAATAGTGCCAAGGAGGGCGACTGAGAGGCAGTTGAAGCATGTAATGAGCTTTAACCCTCTGTTATTCTCGGGGTTGGGAACCCCATCGCAGGCTGAAGACTGGCTCTCTAGGGTGAAGAGAGTCATGACAGCGACGGAGACGGAGGAGTGGCAGATGACCACCATCGCTACGTTCCTGCTGGACGGGGAAGCGAAGATGTGGTGGGAAGGTTTGGAGCTGCATCATTTGAGAGGTAGACAACTGATAGACGTTCCGATGGAAGAGTTCTCGGAATTGTTCTTAGCAAGATACCTCCCTTCTACTCAGAGGATTTCAATGGAGAATGAGTTTCTGAAGTTGGTGCAGGGTGAGAGGAGCGTGGATGAATATCTCCACGAGTTTACGCGGTTGAGTCGTTATGCTAGCTCCATCATCATGGATGAGGAGCGCAAGACTAATCGTTTTTATGAAGGCTTGAGGGATGAGCTGAGATTGTTACTGTCGGCGCCAATGACGCAGGGTTTCTTAACCTTGGTCAATACTGCCCGGTCCTTGGAGAAGGACATGAAGAGTGTACAAGCGAAGAAAGGCTTGGGCGAGAAGAAATCTGGGTTCAAAGTGCCGACTACTTCAAAGTCTGGCTATCAAAGATTCTTTAAGAAGCATAGGACTTCGGGTCCAGCTCCTTCTGGTGCTTCTGGGGCGACTACGAGTCGGACCCCGGGCGCGTGCTTCACTTGTGGCAAGACGGGGCATTTCGCCCGTGATTGTTGGAGCGGACGTCCTAAGTCCGAAAGGAGGCCAGGAGCTACCTACGAAGAGAAGGGAAAGGCGGTGGAGTCGACCGCATCTCACTATGCTCCGGCCCAACCAAGGGTTTACAATCTTGGCCAACAGGAGGCCATTAAACAAGCTGACGTGGTGACAGGTACGGTTTAACTTATAGCAAGTCAATTCCTTTATATGCTTGTTATGTATATGTTACCTTACCACTGCTTGTTTAGGATTTGTAATGATTTGTGAAAATCCCGCTCGAGCACTCTTCGATACGGGAGCTTCGCACTCCTTCTTGTCCGAAGGATTTATAGCACGCATCGGAGTCCCTTCTTCGATGGCGAAGGACAAGTTGGATGTGTTGTTGCCCAATGGGTGTTCGATGCGAGCGGTTAGGATCTGCGAGGTTAAGACTCGTATTGGAGAGCAGGAGTTCGACCTGCGGGCGTCTTTACTTCCGTTAGTGGAGTTCGACGTCATATTTGGCATGGACTGGCTCTCGGAGCAGCAGGCCCATATAGATTGCGGTAGCAAGGAAGTCAAGCTGGGAGCGAGTCGTGAGACGACTTTTACGGGCTTAAAGGGGTCGAGCAAGACGTTGATGTCTGCTCTTCAGGTGGTGAAGGCGGTTCGTGCTGGAGCAGAACTGTTCTTTACACTAGTGTAGGTTGCAAAGCCGAAGCCCGCGTTGGATTGTATTTCAGTGGTATCGGAATACCCTGATGTGTTCCCCGCAGATCTTCCTGGAGCCCCGCCTTAACGGGAGATAGATTTTACGATCGAGCTAGTGCCAGGTGCAAAGCCTGTGTCACGATCTCCGTATCGGCTAGCGCCTAAGGAAATGGCGGAGCTGAAAGTTCAACTGCAAGAGTTGTTGGAGCAAGGGTATGTGCGCCCGAGTTCTTCGCCTTGGAGCGCACCGGTCCTTTTTGTTAAGAAGAAGGACGGAAGCTTGAGATTGTGTATTGATTATCGGGAGCTAAACAAGCTGACTGAGAAGAATAAGTACCCGATCCATAGGATTGATGATCTCTTTGATCAGTTAGTCGGGTCGACGGTGTACTCGAAGTTAGATCTCAAGTCTGGGTACTATCAGCTGCGGATAAGGGAGAGTGATATCCCGAAGACAGCGTTTAGTACGAGATACGAGCATTATGAGTTTACGGTCATGCCGTTTGGGCTGACTAATGCGCCGTCAGTATTTATGGATTTGATGAACAGGACGTTCAGGGAGTACCTAGACCATTTCGTGATCGTCTTCATCGACGATATTTTGGTGTACTCGCAAAGTGAGGAGGATCACTTCAAGCATCTCCATTTGGTGTTGGAGACACTCAGGAGAAACCAGTTGTATGCCAAGTTCTCGAAGTGCGAGTTTTGGCTATCCTCAGTGGCGTTCCTCGGGCATATAGTGAGTGGAGAGGGTATTGCTGTGGATCCGGCGAAGATTGTTGCGATACGGGAGTGGCCTGAGCTTGCTACGGTAGCAGAAGTCCGGAGCTTTTTGGGGCTTGCCGGCTATTATAGGCGCTTCGTAGAGAACTTCTCGCGGATAGCGTTACCTCTCACTACTTTGACGAGGAAGGAGCATAAGTTCGTTTGGACGCCGGAGTGCGCGCGAGCTTTTGAGGAATTGAAGTGTCGGTTGACCACGGCGCCTGTGCTGAGTTCGCCGGTTGGAACCGAAGGCTATGAGATATATAGCGATGCTTCGGGCAGCGGTTTGGGTTGCGTGCTATTGCAGCACGGCAGCGTGATAGCTTATGGCTCGAGACAGCTAAAAGTGCACGAGAGGAATTATCCGGTCCATGACTTGGAGTTAGCGGCCGTGATTTTTGCCTTGAAGCTGTGGAGACACTATTTGTACGGTGTGAAGATTGATATCTACACCGATCACAAGAGTTTAAAGTACCTGATTGATCAGAAGGATCTGAATATGCGGCAGCGTAGGTGGATGGAGTTCCTGGGGGACTATACGTTCAAGATCCACTACGTGCCTGGCAAAGGGAATGCGGTTGCGGACGCGTTGAGTCGCCGAGCCCCAGCTCAAGCAAATTGGCTATCAGTGCATGATGAGCGGTTGGTGCAGGAGCTGGAGGCGTTGGAGATTATTTGTGTAGATAGACAATCTAGTGCTGAAGCAGTGCTGAATTGGACTGAAGTCCAATATGACCTGGCTGATCGGATTCGGCAGGCTTTGGATATGGATGCTCATATGAAGCAGTTCATGATAGAGGCTCTGGATGGGTCAAATTCTCAATTCGTTGTGGAGGACGGATTGCTGTGGAAAGACGGTCGTTTGTGCGTCCCAAGTATGGGCAATTTACGGGTGGAGTTGTTGTACGAGGCACACCATACCAAGTACTCGATTCACCCGGGGAGCACGAAGATGTACCGCGATATAAAGAAACTGTTTTGGTGGCCGGGTTTGAAAAAGGATGTGGCGCTATACGTAGCGAAGTGCCAAACCTGCGCCTTGGTAAAGGCGGAGTGCCAAAAGCCGGGAGGATTTCTTAAGTCCTTGCCTATTCCGGAGTGGAAATTTGACGACATCTCTATGGACTTTGTGCACGGTTTGCCAAGGTCGCAAAAGGGGAACGACGCCATTTGGGTGGTCGTGGATCGATTAACGAAGGTGTCGCATTTTATTCCGCATAGGAAGGACGATCCGGTGGAGAAGCTAGCAAAGCTTTATGTGGATAACATAGTACGGCTTCATGGTGTGCCCCGCAGCATCGTGAGTGACCGAGATGGGCGGTTCACGTCCAATGATTGGAGGCTGGTGCAGCAAATGTTGGGAACAAAGCTGAAGTTTAGCACAGCCTTCCATCCGCAAACGGATGGGCAGACCGAGAGGGTTAATAGAACCATGGAAGACATGCTTCGCATGTGTGTCTTGGATTTCGGAAAGCAATGGGAGGACCACCTTTATTTGGTGGAGTTCGCATACAACAACAGCTACCAAGCAAGTATTCAGATGGCGCCTTTCGAGGCCCTATATGGTAGAAGATGTCGCACGCCGTTGTCTTGGTTAGAAACGGGCGAGTCGAAGTTGTATAAGCGATCGGACGTGGATGATGCTACTTCTTTGGTGAGAACCATTCGGGAGAGGTTACTCATCGCTCAGGACCGGCAAGCAAAGTACTATAATGCCAAGCACAGGAACGTGGAGTTCGCTGTGGGTGATTATGTGTACCTAAAGATCAAGCCGTTCAAGGGTGTCTCGCGGGTGCGACGGTTGAAAAAGCTAAGCCCGAGGTACCTTGGACCGTTTGAGGTTCTGGAGCGAGTTGGAGAAGCGGCCTATAGGTTGAAGCTTTCAGTGGAGCTAAGTGGTTTACACAATGTGTTCCACATTTCGGTGCTTCGGAAGGCGGTGCAAGAGCCTACGCAAGTGATCGCGGTCGATCAAGTGCCGGTGGATAGTGGGCTAACGACAAAGGTCAAGCCCGTGCGGATTGAGGACTCGGAGGTCAAGCGGCTACGCAATAAAGAGATCAGGATGGTCAAGGTCCGATGGGACAATTGCGGTCGTGAGGAGCTCTCCTGGGAGCGAGAGCAGACTATGCTTGACGAGTATCCGGAGTTGTTCCGCTCAGGTACAAATGTTGTTTTTATATATCTTTCCTTTATGTAATTTCGTGGGCGAAATTCTTTTAAGAGGGGGAGAGTTGTAACGCCCCGAAACTCAAAGGAGCAAAGGGGGACGTTTTGGGTCAGTTTTGGTTTCTGGCTGACGGCACACGGCCTGGGACACGGGCGTGTCCCAGGGCGTGTCAAGTGTGTGCCGACACTTAGTCGCGAAGTCGTCGAGTTATACTCGACGATTCGACGAGAAAGGGCACACGGCCTGCGACACGGGCGTGTCGCAGGGCGTGTCGACCCGTGTCGACACTTAGCCGTGAAATCGTCGAGTTATTCTCGACGATTCGTCGAGAATGGGCACACGGCCTGCGACACGGGCATGTCGCAGGGCGTGTCGACCCGTGTCGACGATCGTCAAGGTGAAATCGTCGAGATTCACTCGACGATCGTCGAGACAAGGCACACGGCCTAGGACACGGGCGTGTCCAAGGCCGTGTCATCCAGTCGTCGTTCTCCCCTCGACGAAATGTCCCGTGTACACGGCCTGGGGGCCCAGGCGTGTCAATGTGACACGGGCAAGGACACGGGCGTGTCCTAGAACCCGTGTAGTGCTCGGGTTGGAAACGGGGAAAAATCATGGGGTACACGGCCGGATACACGGCCGTGTCAGCTGGAACACGGGCGTGTCAGCTCGAACACGGGCGTGTCCGATACCCGTGTGCGTGTTCAGAAGATTCGATTTTGACGGCGAATGTGGCACACGGCCCTGGACATGGGCGTGTGCCAGGCCGTGTTCGGCCCAGATTGGGCATTTCAGCCCCGAATCAAAGCCGCTCGTTTTCTTAGGTTGAGATCCGACGGCTGGGGATGGTTCCTGAGAGTATATACTCGGGTTTGACTTAGAAAAATCCACACTTTTCACCCCTTTTCATCTCTCCAAACCCTTGGAGAAAGAAGAGCTAAGGCAAGAGGAAGAGGAGCTAGATCCGCCATTGGAGGAGCTTCGGAGCTCCGAATCGCAAGCCGACTCCGGATCCACGGAGGCAACGCAAGTGCGGTGATTTCTATCCGATTACATTTTGATGGCGCCAAAGAGGAACGCAAGGGTAACGATCCTCACTTGTGAGCATGATAGCTCTCTTTCTTAGCATAGGAAGCCCTCTCTCGCGAGTTTGCGAAGAGTTGGAGGCGTTCCTTCGGGTAGATATGTAAAGTCCCCGTTGTTTAGCGTCCGTATGCGAGAATGGACATAGGCATTTTGGTTGAAGCCTACCCGGACATGTTAGTCCGGATCGGTGATGTTGCATTGCTTAAGGCCGGAGAAGACTCCGTGCTATTTGGTGTTTTCGGGTTTTCTACGCGGTAGATTGCAGCAGGGAGCCTTGGGGACTAACCCAAAGGTGCACCCGAAAAACTGGGCGGATACGAGGTCTTGCCAACTTGGTGGCTTGGAAGCCAACTTGAACATAACCGGGTTATGTGACTTGTGATGAAAATGGGACTCGGTAGAAGTTTGACCTGCGCATATGGTTTAAATTACCGTTGTGGGCGCATATGGTTTAAATTACCGTTGCGTTTTGAGCACGGGTTAGATGGAACCGTACCCACTCTATGTCGTTCGGATTAGGGCCGTTGGCATAGATGAGGGTCTTCGGCGGTCTATGGTTTTAATTACCGTGACCCATGCCAGGAAGACAAACTGCTCATTGTTTGGCCGTCCAAGAGAGGATGGCGGTGAGTCGGCAGACTTAGACTGCGTTCACCAAGAATGTGCCCTGAGTGCACGGGGTGTGTGGCCGTTGAGCCTCCGCCTGTGATGTAATGACTATATTTATAATGCTCGCTTATGCTAATGAAATGCAGGGAAGGAGCATCGCCGCCCCGAGTTGGGGGCGGGATCGTTATAATTTGGTCAGCATTGCTGACCGTTGCTTTGTTTGCCACCGTGCGGTGGTTTGTTTGCTTGCAGGTGCAGCTGGACCGAGCGGTCAATAGCGGGCTAAAGCCCTTTTTGCGAAGCTGGCCCTCGAAGGCCCAAGTCAAATGTTTTCTATTTTTATTCATGTATGGCCGGCCTGCGTGCCGAGGTTGGTAAATCATGTAACGGACAAGTGAAACTTTTTGTAAGGCCTTAAGGCCAATGTTTGGGTATTTTTGTATACATTCCTAAATGTTGTATTAGTGGACATTCGTGCTCTTATGCTGG
Source organism: Platanthera guangdongensis (assembly GCA_039583875.1). NCBI lineage: Eukaryota > Viridiplantae > Streptophyta > Magnoliopsida > Asparagales > Orchidaceae > Platanthera > Platanthera guangdongensis. Next base: position 135,297,628 of record CM077159.1, on the reverse strand, counting down.
GTTCTTGTTTACAACTTATATTAACTGCTTCCGCTAGAATGCTCTGTGTAGGACGTTGAGATTGGTTGGATGTTTTCCATAAGTAACCACCCGGTCTGTCTGTGGTATATGGCGTCGGGCCCCGGCCGGACCTACTGCTATATGCTATGCGACGGATAGGGAGTGTTACAGTTGTGCTATTTGAAGAACGACTCTACTACCAATATATTGTCTTCCTCAAACAGTCTAACAAAAAGAAAGCTAGATAGCATCAGTCTGACGGGATCTTGGCACAACCAACTCTCCCCTATAAACGACCCTGGGGTTTCGAACCCATGGCCTCCTCTGATACCACTTGTAGGGACATGGCACAACCAACTCTCCCAAAAGCCCGGACTGTTTGAGGATGGCACAACCACTCTGTTATGGAGCTGGCTACCCTAGGTAGGATCCACGGGGTAGCTAGTTAGGCCCAGGGGACACACCCTTCTATTCGACTAGTGTGGGCCATAGCACCTCACGTCGTACCTCCCAACACCCGGGGCATTGTTGAACCCTAGCAAACGAGTGGTTTGCAGTTTTATGTGGTTAGTGATTAGGTTAGTTTTTGCTTTCAAGATCAATCACAGACGACACAACAATTTATAGTGGTTCCTCAATCTTGGTTACATACATTGTCCCTCTGCTCCTATCTAATAGTGTGTTAGATTCAGATCTCCCTCCAGAACTCAGCTCCTCAAGAGCTTACAGCACCGAACTTGCAGGACCACACAGGTCATACAGACCTACAACTTAGGCACTAAGCCAGACCCAGGTCACAAAGACCTTTCACCCAGCACAAAGCCAAACACATGTCACTAAGACCTCGACCTTTATAATACAGGCTTATAACTTTAGATTCACCAAGAATCTACACAAGAAGAAATAAAGAGAGTGATGATTAAACACCAGAGAAAGATCTCTGTGTCTTCTTCTTCCTGTAGGGAGCAGATATCAGTCCAAGCTTTTGTTGTAGAAGACAATATATTGGTAGTAGAGTCGTTCTTCAAACAGCTTCTTTTTTCTCTACAGAACTTATAGATCTACTTCCTCAGAATAGCTTCGGATCCTACTATTGCAGATGGTGATTACTTCAACTATCTATTTCCCAGTAAGGTTCTCTATATAGAACAACTTATTCAGGCTCGACAAGAATGGCGAGGAAGAAGATGAAGTTCGGCCGCACTTTTCTTTTTCAGAAAACCTAGACGAGGAATCGATTCTTGATTGCTCTGGCCAATTTGCTTCTTTTTATTCTCTAACGGCCAATTAAGCAGTGGGTCCCACCACCAGGATTGATGGCTGAGATTGAGTCAATCAGCGCATACTTTCCATTTAATATTGATTCAATGGCTCTTTGTTGTGTGTAGGTCCCAGCACTTAATGTTGAAAATATTCCTTGGAAATTGCAGAAGATGCTAACAGCTGGCCGCCAATGTTTCTGGCAGCATTTCCGCAACATTTGAATTTTGGTTGACTTTGACTTTGCTGATATCAGCATGACTCTGTATCTCTAGACTTATACAAAATTCAATCATTAGAACCAAAGGCATTGAGTGAGTAGGTATCACTCAACGCCAGAGCACTTAGACAACATTCTGTCTATCTAGATATTGAGCTCGACGAATGCTGAGCTCCGTTCGATGAATAGCAAGCTCAGCTCGACGAAAGCATAAGTTCAGTTCGACGAACTACAAGCTCCGCTCGACAAACTGCAAGCTCAGCTCGACGAAAGCATAAGTTCAGTTCGACGAAAGGCTAAATTCAGCTCGACGAACTCCAAGCTCTGTTCGACGAATGCTGAGCTCAGTTCGATGAAGCTGACCTCGATGAAAGCCAAGCAATCCATGCATTTGGACTTAGCCAAATTTCTGCTTCAAGGCATTGAGAGCGTCGAGTGTATCTTCATCACTCAATGCTTTTTGCCTTAGAAAAGTTTTCTGCAACTTAGGCGTTGAGAGCGTCGAGAGTGTCTTCATCACTCAACGCTTTTTTGCTTTAGCCAATATTCTGCTTAACTATCTCAGTGCTTTCTTGTTCTCAGCTGAGACAAACACTTATCTCAGCAGTTGTGCTGAGACCAACACATGTCTCGGCGGTTGTGCTGAGACCAACACTTGTCTCAGCGGTTGTGCTGAGACTAACTCCTTTCTCAGCGGTTTTGCTGAGACCAATACTTCTCTAGGCTTAGACTGACTCAGCTTGGCTCACAGCCTTTTTGCTATATGGTATTGAGTGAGTAGACTACACTCAATGCTTTTGTACTTAGCCAAATTTTTTGTTATCTTCCAGTTTAGCTGAGATAGACTCAACGCTATAAGTTATATGGTGTTGAGTGAGTAGACTACACTCAATGCTTTTGTACTTAGTCAAATTTTTGGCTATATTTCAGTTAGGCTGAGATAGACTCAACGCTATGTGTTATGTGGCATTGAGTGAGCTATCCTCACTCAATGCCCGTGGACTTAGGAAAATTTTTACTAGACAATATTGAATCCATACCTCTGGCATTGAGTGAGCTTGCTCCACTCAACACTTGTAGACTTAGTCGATTTTTTCTATGTACAGTAACCACTTATTATGTCCACATGTCCAATCAATATGATATGGACTAACCTGCACTCAAGACCTCAAATGCACATCAAATACAGTTGATGTGTGTGACATTGACCTGTTTGACTTATCTCAAATCTGGGACATTGGGAACAATGTACACAACAATCTTCCCCTATTTGAAGAAGTCAAAACCATTATCAAAAAATTTTCTTTCCTTGGTCAATGACACACACAACCTACACATCAAAATAAATATTGAAATTCTGATAAGATATAAGTAAATGTACCCCATTTCTAGATTGTATGATGAGCATCACTTACTCCTCCTATTTTGCTACAAGGTGTTTGTCCTTACTTGAGTGCCACATGTCTTTATTTCCCCTTTGTCATCTCCCCCACTTGCTATGTCTCCCCTTGCTAGGACCTTCTCTCTTCCCTTCTCTCTTCTCTCCCCCTTTTTGATTTCTATAGAATAGGCAGATGGGGGCTCGCCCTTCCATTGGCTGACCTTCTTTCTTCTCTCCAGAGTAACTTACTCCCCCTCAGTAATAGCATTAGGGACCCATATTACTAGGGAGTCTGTATGTCCAGCAAGAGGAATAATACTTGCACCAAAAAAAATAATGCAAAAGGGAGTGTCTGAAGCTATGCCAAGTTCAACATACCCAACTCAAATTTGTGGGTGTTGAACTTTGCTTCATCTAATGGCTTATTGAAGATATCAGCCACTTGCTTGTCTGTGGGGACAAACTCAAAACCGATGTCTTCCTTCTCCACATGCTCCCTAATAAAATGATATCTTATTTCTATATGCTTAGTCCTGCTATATGAGACAGGATTCCTAGAAATAGAAATAACACTTGTAGAATCACAGTAGAGAGGAGTTCTACTTACCTGAAGGTTATAATCCTGAAGCTGATGTTGGATCCACAATAGATGAGCACAGAAGCTGCCTGCTGATATATATTCTGACTCAGCAATGGATATATCCATACTAGTTTGCTTCTTGCTGCTCTAGGAAACTAGCCTTCTTCCTAAGAACTGACAGGTTCCAGTAGTGCATTTCCTGTCTTCTTTGCAACCTGCAAAATATGCATCTGAAAATCCTGTTAGATGAAAATCCCTATTTTTAGGATACCATAGGCCAAGATCTGGTGTGCCCTTAAGATACCTCAAGATTCTCTTTGCAGCAGAGTAATGAGATTCTTTAGGGCAGGCCTGATACCTAGCACAGACACACGTGGCATACATGATTTCAGGTCTACTAGCAGTCAGCTATAAAAGGGAGCTAATTATCCATCTATACAAAGACTCATCAACAGGTTTCCCTGCCTCATCTTTGCCTATAGGCATACTTGATCCCATGGGAGTTCTCATGGTGGATGCATTCTCCATACCATACTTTTTGATTAGCTCCCTGGTGAACTTGGACTGGGATATGGAAAATCCATCATCAGTCTGTCTTACTTGGAGTCCCAAGAAGAACACGAGCTCACCCATGCTGCTCATTTCAAACTTCACTTGCATAAGTTTGACAAACTTCCTGCAAAGATTATCATTAGTAGATCCAAAGATAATGTCATCGACATATATCTGGACTAGAATAAGCTTGCCCTTTGAATCCCTTAGGAATAGGGTCTTGTCTATCTTCCCCCGTGAGAATTTGTTCTCAATGAGAAAGCTGGACAAGGTTTCGTACCAAGCCCTAGGGGCTTGCTTTAGCTTATATAGAGCTTTCCTAAGCTTATAAACGAGATTAGGAGAGTTAGGATCTACAAAACCTGGTGATTGATCCACATATACTTCCTCTTTTAGGTCCCCATTCAGGAATGCAGACTTAACATCCATCTGGTAGACTCTGAATCCCTGATGGGCAGCAAATACAAGTAAAATCCTTATAGCTTCCAATCTGGCTACTGGGGTAAAGGTCTAGTCAAAGTCTATGCTCTCTTCTTGCTTGTAGCCTTTAGCCACCAGTATAGCCGTATTCTTGACAATAATGTCATCTTGATCTAATTTGTTCCTGTAGATCCACTTAGTCCCTATGATATTTTGACCTTGTGGTCTGGGGACCAACTTCTAGACCTTACATCTCTTAAATTGGTCCAGTTTTTCTTGCATTGCTCCAATCCAGAACTGGTCCTTGATTGCATCTTCAAACTTCTTTGGCTCTTCTTGAGATAGGAAGCTTGAGTAGAGAGCTGTATTCATTCTCTGCTTCTGGTTTGGACTCCATGACTTACATCACCAATGATTTGGTGTAATGGATGGTCCCTTAAATGCCTGGTAGCTAGAGGCAATCTAGCTATAGCTTGCTGATCTTTAGGGTTTTCATCTAGTTGGTCTTCATTTTCTTCAGGTAAGTTTTCCCTTTCTCTTGGAATAGGCAGTCCATCATCATTTTCTTAGACTGTGGGGGTAGCTTCCTTGATAGTCAGCTTGTCCATCATCTGCTCTGTACCTGCAATACTATAAGAGTAGGAGCTTGGCAGCTCATAGTTAACCATGTTGGATTCATCAAAAACAACATGCATTGACTCTTATACAACTTGGGTAGTTAAGTTGTAGATTTTGTATGTCTTGCCATGAGTGTTGTACCCAACAAAGATCCCTTCATGGGACTTGGAAGCAAACTTAGTTAAATGGACTTTTCTATTGTTGAGCACATAACACTTGCAACCAAAGATCTTGAAATAGCTCAGGTTTAGTTTTCTGCCCTTCAAGATCTCATAGGGGGTCTTCTTGTGGCTCTTGGTGATAAAAGCCCTATTAAGGACATAGCATGCAGTGTTAACTGCCTCAGCCCAGAAGTATTCTGGGAGGGATGAGTCACTTAGTAAGGTTCTACCAGCCTCTATGAGAGTCCTATTTTTCCTCTTAGTAATTCCATTTTGCTAGGGTGTTCTAGGAGAGGAAAATTCTTGATGAATCCCTAGCTCTTCACAGAACCTTGTCATGCACTCAGACTGAAACTCAGTGCCATGGTCACTTCTTGTTTTGACCATAGTGCTGTTGAATTCATTCTGAATTTGCTTGACAAATGCCTGAAAGACATTGGGGGTTTCAAATTTCTTCCTTAGAAAGAATACCCAGACAAATCTGTAAAAGTCATCAACAACCACAAGGTTGTAGACTTTCCTAGCTAGACTTTGAATTAGCATAGGACCAAACGGATATATATGCAAGAGGTATACGCACCTCACTAAATCTTTGGTGCCAATGCTCTGGAAGGAGGTCTTAGTCTGTTTGCCCTTTTGGCATGCAGAGCAGATACCCTCCTTAGTGCATATAGACTTAGCCCCATTCCTAACCAGCTCATTACTGAACAGCTTGCATATGGTCCTGTAATTTAGATGGGCTAGCCTCTTGTGCCACTGGACACAGGAAGAGGCTTTCTCATCTGCAACTAGGCATACAGGTGAGTCTTTGCTAGAGCATAGAAAATCTAAACAATACACATTTCCACTTCTGGTGCCTGTTAAGATGACCTATTGGTCACTTAACCTCCTAATTTGGCACTCATCCTTGTGGAATACTATGTCATAGCCAAGATCACAGAGTTGGCTAATGCTTATCAGGTTGTGTTGCAACCCTTCCACATAGGCTACTCTAGAGATAGTGACTATGCCATTAGAGATCTTACCATAACCTCTAGTCACCCGTTTTTATAACCCACCAAAGATAACCTTTGGTCCATTCTTTACTGCAGCATAATCCTTCAGCATGCTCCTTGTTCCAATCATGTGCCTGAAACATCCACTATATAGGAACATCCACTATCCAAGTACCATATAGGGGTATGGGCACTTGGACTAACCAGCAAAACACAAATTAGTTAACCTTAGGACCCAATTTTTTTTGGGTCCTTGGTGCATATTAGGCTAAAAATAATTTTGCCTGCCTGCAGCTTTTCTGACAGGCAAGCTGACATTTGCTCTCTGCATAATATGATTGTTCATCAATCAGCAACAAAGTGGCATATCTTGTCACGGCACCAACACTCATGGATGTTGTACCTTCTTTTTGGAGTATGTCTAGTGGATGTGTTAACAACAGCTCTTGGTTTAGAAGGAGTAGCAACAGTCCCGTTCTTTGGTTTCCCAGCCCTAGTCTGACAAGTGGTGGGTCTGGCTATAGAAGTGCTTGAGATATCTTGAGCCCTTCTAGCAGCAGCTTTATTTTCAAAAAGAATACTCTTGATGGCCTCAGAGATGCCCAGGTCTAGTCTACTAACAACCTTGCCCTTTGTCATAGAGTGGGCTAGAGGAATTGGAGAACAGTCAACAGCATTACCCTTGACTGAAGGTGCTTTTACACCAAACACAAATGGTCCATGATGGGCCATTTGTATTCTCTCATAGGCACTTGCACCTTTGTTGTAACTACCACCATACTGTGGAACATCTTTGTTCACACAAGACGGTTTAGCATGATTCCAATGACTAAAATACTCTCATGGTCATGACTATTAGAAGGAAATTGCACTCTATTAAACTTCACAGGAGGCTTAGAGGCTAGGGGCCCCACTTAAGCTTTGCCCTTTCCCATGGGATTAACAGCTCTTGTCCTTCCCTTGAATCCCAACCCTTGCTTTCCCTTTTGGGAGGAGAATGAGTCTATCAAGGGCAACACTGTGCTAGGCTTGGAGTAGCTAGCCACTAGTTCCCTCTCCTTTTGGAGCTTTCCTTCAAGATTCCTGATATGGTTATTCTTGAAGGTTATGGTGCTCATCAGAAGGATTGTTACATTCTTCAGTTTGCTGACTGTCGTTCAAATCCAGTAATTTTGCTAATTCTGAAGTAGCAAGCTTTAAAGAGACAATTTCCTGAGCCTGTTGTTTGGTCAGGAGCTTTCTTTTATTTAGCGCCTGCAGAAGTGCACCATAATTATCAATCAATTGATTGATGTCTCCCTCAGATTCTGAGCCATCATCATCACTTGATTCAGATGTACAAGAGTCTAGAACTGATTCATAATCTGAACAAGAACAAGTAGAGCAAGTAACAGAAATTACCTTGCTTGGACCAGGCTGATACTGGCTGAGTTCTTCATCTGACCTAGCCATTAGCCCAAGGCAGCAACTGTCTTCTTCAGAATCCACATCTGAATCACCATCAGACTGTGATAGAGGGGCCCTGTCTTCAATCCTGACAGTAGGATGAACCTTCTCAGCTTCTTCTTCTAAAGCAGCCAGCCTTTTGATGTTGTTTGCTTCAACAGATCCTTATTCAGTAGAGTACAACCTAATGTAGGCTTCTTCTTCTTTTGACTCTGATGAGGAGGAGTCAGTGCAGATACTTTGCTTCTTGTCCAAGAGGGATTTCTCATTCTTGCCCTTTTTCTGGAGGTCCTTTTTCTCACTGTGTTTTTCTTTTGACTGGGCAGTCGGTTATCACATGCCCAGGTTTTCTGCAATGATAACAAGTCATGTTAGAGAAAACTTGTTTACCAATTTTGGAACCATACATGTCCTCCTTAGAGAATTTTCTCCAGCCCTTGTAGTAGTCATCCTTGGAATGTAAGGAGGAGGAAGGTCTGCCTATCCGGTGCTTCTTCTTCATGAACTTCTGGAATTTTCTGGTGAAGGCAGCAAAATCTTCATCAGACCATTGACAGTCTGATTTGCTTTCTTCTGATTTTCCAGAATCAGATTCAGCATCTCTCCTTGGTGGAGAGGGAGACTTTCTTCTGCATTTGCTAGAGCCTTGAGCTTTGAATGCTACAGACTTATCTCTTGTGTGAGACTTGTTCTGGTTCTCCTCTTCTTTCCTTACAGCCAGCTGCATTTCATATGAAAGCAGCTTCCCAAAGAGGGTATGAGGGGTTGTCTCACCCAGCTTTGCCACTTCTCTGATGGCACAGATTTTAGTGTCCCACTCTCTAGAGAGAGATCTAAGGAACTTGTCATTCAGTTCATAGTGATTGAATACAGTTCCATAAGTCTTCAGCTCATTCACAATCCTAAAGAACTTTTCATAACAGATGGTTATGTTGTCCCCCTTGGATTGTCTGAAAGCCTCATACTCTTTGTTGAGTATGGACTTCCTATCATCTCTAACATCATTTGTCCCCTCCATGTAGATCACAAGTGTTTCCCACATTTCCTTTGCAGTTGAGCAATGGATCAGGTTCTGAAGAGTAGAGTCATCAACAGCACTCATGATTATGTTCTTTGTTCTCTTGTATATTGAGGCCAAGGACAACTCATCCTTGGTCATCTCATCATATGTCTTGGGGGTCTTGACATTAGTATCCAGTGCTGACACCTTCATTGGGATGTATGGTCCTTCTTCAACTGAAATATACATCCTAGGTTCAGCAGCTTCTGTGAACTGCCTCACCCTTGCTTTCCAGATGCCAAAATCTTACTTCCTACAGATTGGAAGTCTCACAACACTCAACTCCCTATTGGTCATTTCTGAACCCATAGAGACAGACTTCTAGCTAACCTTGGAGATTTACTCAGACTGTTAAGCCTTTAAGGAGCAACCTCCCTCTGATACCACTTGAAAGTCTTGTTTTCAAGGTTAGTTAGACACCTAGAGGGGGAGGGTGAATAGGTTTCTATCTCTATTTGATTTTTTCTAACTTGTTTGTAGTTTTCTGTGGTTAGTGATTAGGTTAGTTTTTGCTTTCAAGATCAATCACAGACAACCCAGTAATTTAGAGTGGTTCCCAAATCTTGGGTACATCTATTGTCCCTCTGCGCGTATCTAACAGTGTGTTAGATTTGGATCTCCCTCCAGAACTCAGCTCCTCAAGATATTACAGCACTGATCCCGCAGGACCACACAGGTCACACAGACCTACAACTTATGCACAAAGCCAAACCCAGGTCACAAAGACCTTTCACCCGGCATAAAGCCAAACACAGGTCACTAAGACCTCAGCCTTTATAATACAAGCTTACAACTCCAGATTCACCAAGAATATTTACACAAGAAGAAATAAAGAGAGTGATGATTAGGCACCAGAGAAAGATCTTTGTGTCTTCTTCTTCCTGGACTGAGTAGATATCAGTCCAAGCTTTTGTTGTAGAAGACAATAGATTGGCAGTAGAGTCGTTCTTCAAACAACTTCCTTTTTCTCTGCAGAACTTGTAGATCTGCTTCCTCAGAATAGCTTCTGATCATGCTATTGCAGATGGTGATTGCTTCAGCTATCTCTTTCTCAGCAAGGTTCTCTGTGCAGAATAACTTCTTCAGGCTCGACGAGAATGGCGAGGAAGAAGATGAAGTTCGGCCACACTTTTTGTTTTCAGAAAACCTAGACGAGGAATCGATTCTTGATTTCTCTCGCCGATTTGCTTCTTTTTATTCTCTGACGGCCAATTGAGCAGTGGGTCCCACCACCAGGATTGATGGCTGAGATTGGGCCAATCAGCGCATGCTTTCCATTTAATCTTGATTCAACGACACTTTGTTGTGTGTGGGCCCCATCACTTAATGTTGAAAATATTCCTTGGAAATTGCAGAAGATGCTAACAGCTGGCCGCCAACGTTTCTGGCAGCATTTCCGCAACATTTGAATTTTGGTTGACTTTGACTTTGCTGACGTCAGCATGACTCTGCATCTCTGGACTTATACAAAATTCAATCATTAGAACCAAAGGCGTTGAGTGAGTAGGTATCACTCAACGCCAGAACACTTAGATAACATTTTGTCTGTCTAGGTATTGGGCTCGACGAATGCTGAGCTCCGTTTGACGAACAGCAAGCTCAGGTCGATGAAAGCATAAGTTCAGTTTGACGAACTGCAAGCTCAGCTCGACGAAAGCATAAGTTCAGTTCAACAAAAGGATAAATTCAGCACGACGAACTCCAGGCTTCGTTCGACGAACGCTGAGCTCAGTTCGACGAAGCTGAGCTCGACGAAAGCCAAGCAATCCATGCATTAGACTTAGCCAAATTTCTACTTCAAGGCATTGAGAGCATCGAGTGTGTCTTCATCACTCAACGCTTTTTTCCTTAGAAACGTTTTCTGTAACTTAGGCGTTGAGAGCGTTGAGAGTGTCTTCATCACTCAATGTTTTTTGACTTAGCCAATATTCTGCTTAACTATCTCAGCGCTTTCTTGTTCTCAGATGAGATAAACACTTGTCTCAGCAGTTGTGCTGAGACCAACACATGTCTCAACGGTTGTGTTGAGACCAACACTTGTCTCAGCGGTTGTGCTGAGACCAACACTTATCTCAGTAGTTATGCTAAGACTAACTCCTATCTCAGCGGTTTTGCTGAGACCAACACTTCTCTAAGCTTAGACTGACTCAGCCTGACTCGCAGTCTTTTTGCTATATGGCATTGAGTGAGTAGACTACACTCAACGCTTTTGTACTTAGCCAAATTTTTTGTTATCTTCCAGTTGGGCTGAGATAGACTCAATGTTATAAGTTATATGGCGTTGAGTGAGTAGACTACACTCAACGCTTTTGTACTTAGACAAATTTTTGGCTATCTTTCAGTTATTCTGAGATAGACTCAATGTTATGTATTATGTGGTGTTGAGTGAGTTGTCCTCACTCAATGCCTGTGGACTTAGGTAAATTTCTACTAGACAATATTGAATCCATACCTATGGCACTGACTGAGCTTGCTCCACTAAATGCCTGTGGACTTAGTCTATTTTTGCTATGTCCAGCAACCACTTATTATGTCCACATGTCCAATCAATGTGATATGAACTAATCTGCACTCAAGACCTCAAATGCACATCAAATACAGTTGATGTATGTGACATTGACCTGTTTGACTTCTCATAAATCCGGAACATTGGGAACAATGGACCCAACAATATGATATTATTTCTTAGGGAAGTAAAAGACACGATTTTGGTGGTGCAAATCTATGTCAACAATATTATTTTTGGCTCTACAAAAGACAACTTTTGCAAGAAGTTTTCTAAATTTATGCAAGGGAAGTTTGAAATGAGTAGTATGAGAGAGCTGAAGTATTTCTTAGGACTTCAGGTGAAACAATCTAAAGATGGAATTTTCATCTCTTAGACGAAGTTCACCAAAGCGTTACTTAAGAAATTCGGAATCGAGAACGCAATCTCGATGAGGACTCCAATGGATTCAACTATGTCTTTAGACAAGGATGAGAAAGGGAAGCCTTTTAAATAACTAAGTACAGAAGCATAATTGGATCCTTGCTCTACTTTTCTGTCAGTAGACCCGACATAATATTCTCAACGTGTGTGTGCGCTAGATTTCAAGTGAACTCGAAGGAATCTCATTACGTCGTTGAAAAGCAAATTTTAAGATACCTTAAGGGTACACCAATTCTTGGCTTATGGTACCCAAGAAGTAATGATGTCGAGTTAATTGGATTTTCAAATGCAGATTTTGCAGGTAGCAGGGATGATAAGAAAAGCACTTATAGGACATGTCAATTCCTCAAAATAAGGCTTATTTCATGGAGCAGCAAGAAGCAGAATTGTGTAGCAACTTCCATTGCCGAGTCAGAGTACATTTCTGCTAGTAGTTGTTGTGCACAGCTTCTTTTGATCAGGAATCAGCTCGAAGATTACAACCTAAAATTTAAAGAGATTTCGATGTTCTACAATTCCTCTAGTACCATAGCGATCACAAATAATCCAGTCTCTCACAGCTGGACAAAACATATCGAAGTAAGATATGACTTTATCCGGGAACATGTGGAGAACAAGGACATAGCCATCAGCTATATCCCGATGGATAAGCAAGTCGCAGACATATTCACAAAGCTATTGGACAAGGCCAAGTTCTCGTTTTTCAAAATGTAACTGGGCATGTTAAACAAGGACTCTTGAAGATGGCTAAGAAGATAGGAATTCACTCGGGAAGTACTTCACTAAGCAGAGAAATTTGTCCAAGGAGAATTCATCGGATATCGTTCATCGGACTTCGACGATTCGTCGAAATTCGTCTAGTAGTCAAGACGAAACTCGATGATTTGGCCCTGCTTCCGGCGAAACTCGCCGAATTGGACTTAGGTCAAAAAAATTTTCTTTTCTTATATTAGATCTGAAGAGATGCCGATTTTCAGGTACACACATTTCCCTCTTAAAACTTTAAAAGTATATATATATATATATATATATATATATATATATATATATATATATATATATATATATATATATATATATATATATATATATATATATATGATTGTTGGGGAAAACAGTACCTATTTCGTCGAAAGAAGCATCCCGTCTCCGTCGATTTCTTCCCAACGATTCGTCTGTCGCGAACTGTTCGTATTCTCCCCCCGTCTATTCAATTTTGTGTAAGCCATTCCAACAAGTTTGAAAGATAAGGTTAGATCTGATTTACTCTAGAGGGGGGGGGTGAATAGAGTAATAAAAATTCTTTTTAACTATTTTAATAATTATCAGAGTAATAAAATGGTGATACCAATATTAACAGAGAAGAGATAATCTAAACTAAACTACCACAGCACAACTAGCCTAATCTATCACAGGCATAGCAAGAACAAAAAGAAAAGGGGCAACCAGACAACACAAGAACTTTTATAGTGGTTCCCCAACCTGGGTGCATCCACTCTTCTACCACCCTGGTAGGAATCCACTAGCAGGTTTTGATCAGGTGACTGCCACCTTTGAGCTTTTGATTAGATACTCAAAAACCAAAATAAACTTTTGAAGTGAGTTAATAGACCCTTTATACAGAGGGGGGAGAGATTGATGGTGTCTTCTCTTTCTCTTTTCAACAGAGAAGACAAGTGGATTTTTGTGGTTGTCAAGAACTCATTTCAATATCACTTGGAGTCTTGCACAGGGTGTAGGTCTTCAGTCTTCAGTCTTCAGCCTTGACTTGAAAATGATGTTCCAAGAACTTCTTACTGATATGAATATGTTGTCCTTGAAGAATCCTGGAGTAGAAGTTGAAGAAGACTCATGATTTGTATTTGTTGTTCTTCTTCTTCTTCAGTAAGGTCAAGGAGAAAACAAATTATTTTCTATACAGAGAAGGTTTAGAATGTTTTGTTGTAGATCTTCTCTGTGTACTGAGAGCTCTGTATTATATTAAGAGATGTATGCACAGAAATCGTCGACCAGAGAACAGATTTCGTCGACATGAGATCAAAGTTCGCGACCAGAGAAATCATGTTTGTCGACCTGAGAATTCTTGTTCATCGACCTGAGAACCAAGTTCATCGACCTGAGTTCAGAGAACTGCATTCTGTGAATAATCTTGTCAATTCTGTGGTCCAAGTTTGTCGAGCTGAGAATCTATCTTCGTCGACCTGAGTTCAGCGAAAGTACTCTGAAAGAAATTGTTGAAGGCTGAACTACCAGAATTCGTCGACCTGAGCTCGAATATCATCGAGCTCAACTCAGAGAATTAACTCTGAGTTCGTCGATCGGAGGATGACTTTCATCGAGCTGAGTTCGACGAACGTCTAACTCATTTACTGAACTTGATTTGCTTCTATGTCTTGAGTCTTCTATTGTCTTCTGTTGGCTGGTCCATATAAGGTTGAATATAAGGACTTAGCCTAAACTCTAGGACACAGACATGACCCTGGCTATATATGGTGGGTCAATCATCCTAGTTAGTGAACCTAGCCCAAATACAACTAGGGATCCAACAATCTCCCCCTATTTGGGTGAGGTCACTAATAATAAAAAAAGAAAAAAAACATTCACAAAGCAGGAAAAATATATCTGGCAGAAAACTGAAACATTCAGCAGATATTTACAATTAGTAGCTTTGTGACAGTAAATAAATATAGAGTTCAAACAAATAGAAATTGAATAGAATGCATCATTTCTTCTTCTTCAACTTTTCCTTTTGCTTGTCTTCTTTATCTTTGTCAGAAGGCTGTGTAAATCTGATTTCTCTATTTGGATTAGCTGCTTTCCTCTTAGACATTGTCATATCAGCAGCTCCAATTATATTAAGAGATGTAGCTCTGGGCACAACATCCTCTGGATGTAGGTTCGTATAAGTATCTACATTAAAGAATTTATTATCCTTTTCATACCTTTTTAACTCTTCTTTTCTGTAGGTAGACATTGTGGAGTATTGGGATGGATCTCTTCCTTCAGCTTTAGCTTTATTGATCATTGATAATCCAACAAGTTCCTGGAACCTAACCATTCTAGAAGTTGTCTCAGTTTCTGGATCCACAAAAGGAATAGGTGGAGACTCTGGCCTTTTAAGATTTTCAGCTTTTTTTTGTTTCAGGAGCTTGTTGTTGTTGTTGTTGTTGATGTTGTTGTTGCTGATGTTGCTTGCTGGAGGAATACCTTGTTGGGTATTTGTTGGCCGCTTCCTTGAGATGTTGAGGATCTACATTGATGTTTGTGATAGGTTTGAGCATAAGAGGTAGACCACTGAGGAGTGTTTCCTGAAGCACCAGCAACAGTGGAGGAGGAGGACCTTTCTAGTTTCTTTGAGGGGGGAGGAGAGTACCTCCTGCTTTTCCTTCTGGCCTTTTGCTGATTCTTTTACAGCCATATCCAGGCTAGCATCCCAGGGTATGGAGTGATTTTTTGTAGGATATAATAAGGTGTGTCATGTGTAGGATTTAGTTTGAGAGCAGCAACTGGAGCAGCCTTTCTCTTCTTAGAGATTTTCTTCTTAGGAGAGGAACTATCATCAGAATCATAATCCTCATCTTCATCATCAGAAGATCTTTGAGGATTATCATATAAGGCATCAATGGCCTTCAGAAGATCTTCAGAAATTGTCTTTTCAGCCTGAGGCTGTGCTTGAGATTTTGGAAGAGCTGGAGCAACTGTTTCAGCAATATTTTCAGCAGCTAATAAATTTTCTTGTTCTGTATCTGCCATAATGATCTCATCCAGATCTGGTAGAGGACTGTCATCCATCTTGTATGTTGGAGCTTAAATAGCTTCTGAAGAAGAACTGTCCTTAGAAGGGGATGGTACATCTAGTGGCTCTGTTACTGCAAAACTAGCCTTAAGTTGCTTGGCAACTGTGGGGCTTATTGGTGCAGTATATGGTACAATAGCCAAAGAAAGCTTTAGGCAGACAAAAGGAATATAATTCAAATGAATTGTATCAAAAAAATTTAGTAAACTGAATAAGTCAACTGTGGGATTAACAACATAATCACCAACAGTTATTATTTCTAGCAAAACTGAAACATCCATATCTAAATCAGAATCAACTAAATCAATAATTTTAGTGGGAGTGGCTGCTTCTTCTGAAGAATCTGTCATCATTGAATTTGTTGATGCTTCTGCTACTGCAGTTACCACTGGAGCTTCTTCATCATGGAGCATCTCCCCCTGACTGGTTTCAGGGGGTCCTGAAGCCAGTCCACCAGAAGAAGGGATAGGGGATAGAGCAGCAATTTTGGCAGAGAGAGTATTGATGAAAGCAGTAAGAGGTGCTAGAGCATCAGCTAGAAGCTTATTAAGGGTGGGAGAGATGAATGCTAGTAGATCTTTAGCAATGTCAGAGAAGTTTAGATAGAGTGCTTCTGGAGAAGATGTGAAGTAGGGAGTGTGATGTCCACATTGTGAACACACAGAGAAAGCACTGGAGAAGTCAGTATGAGTGTAATCAGGAGCAGTGGAGGGAATGTTAGTTTGAGTTGCTAGAGGGATAGGAATTGAGGGAGTAGCAGTAGTAGAGAGGGGAATTATTATTGTGGGGGAAGAGATGGGTTCTTGGATGGGAGAGTGATGTGGTGATGGTGAAGGAGATTGATGTGGAGATGACAGAAGGTTGAATGATGGTTCTTGGATGGAGGAGGATGGTGTGTCAGAAACATTTATTTGGGAGAAGAATGTGGAGGTGATGGTGGTGGTGTAGAGGGTTCAAGAGATGGAACTGGTGTTGGAAGATGAATTTGTTGTTGTTGTTGTGGATGTAGAGGAGGAGAAGGAATGTTGGAGGAGGAGGGAACTTCTTCTGGTGGTGGAGGAGCGGCTATGACGGCCCTAGTGCTCTCAGAAGTTCTTGTAGATGAGGAAGCCTTGGAGGGCTTGGTGATCTTCCTCTCCCATCTTCCAAACAGGGCAGAGGTAAGCCTTTTGGAGGCATTGATGAACACGGTCGTAGAGACCAGATGTTCAGGATACTTTTCATGAAGGACGATTCCCAGAATCCGTCCAAAACACACTTCCTTCTTATTTTTTTTCTTTTTAATCAAGTCAAACAGCAGCTTGCCCCAGTTTGCTGCTTTCTTCTCTACCAGAGCACCAATCACCATGAACTGGTGTCTGGTTATGTAGTCGTGGGCGGTGTGTTTGCCCAACAGCACTTTCCCGACTACATCTGCAAAGAACTTATACTCGGCAGATAAGTTTTTCTTTAATAACTTGTTTGAGTTCTCTCCAGAGTGACCCATTTTGATCAACATGTTCTCATACTCCTCATTATCCATTTCTATGTCTTCATCACCATTCAGTAAACCGAAGACTTCGGTTAGTACCGTGGGGTAAAGGGAAACTGAGTTACCAGAAATTGTTCCCGTCATAGTATCTTCTGATGTTGTAGATGTAAAGACCCATTAATTTTTATCTGTCATGGCTATCTTGATTCTATGGGTCATGAACTGCTTCAGATTTTGATCTTCAAATAACTTTAGAATTTCCACAAAGATCGGGTCAGAATACTGAAAAGAATCGAAGTCAATATCAAAACCCATATCAAACTTCATTGCGGAAAGAGTGCTCGCTGGAATCGTCATGAGTTCACCTGCAAGAGAAAAATAGAGATCAAGTGCAAGAGAACTGAAAGCGCGGGACAGAGCTCGAAGAAAACCTAGATATAAGGTTTTCAGAATATGAACTGGCAAACTCCATTCGACGAATAATAAAAATTCTTCAATCTGAGGTCGACGAAATATTTTATAGTCAAAAGAATTCGCCGATCTCAGTCAGAAGATGCGAAAACATTTCGTAGAGCTCCGTTCGACAAAAGTTTTCTGGAGCAAATTCGTCGATCTCCGATCGACAAA
Source organism: Platanthera guangdongensis (assembly GCA_039583875.1). Lineage (NCBI taxonomy): Eukaryota > Viridiplantae > Streptophyta > Magnoliopsida > Asparagales > Orchidaceae > Platanthera > Platanthera guangdongensis. The sequence goes on along the minus strand of CM077159.1, from coordinate 135,280,112 downwards.
AATAGCTTCACTCACAGAGAGTTCGTTGATCTCCGTTCGACGAATTTCTGTAGAACTTTTCCCAATTCATCGATCTCTGTTCGACGAACTTTGAAAAACTCGTCGACTATAGACAGAAATTAAATTAATGCTTCTTCATTTATCATACCAAGCTTATTGATGAAGAACAGATGGTTCCTCTCATCCAAATGTTTGGTGAAGATATCTGCTCTTTGCAAATCAGTGTAGACATAGACAAGATTAATTTTATTTTTGTCTGCACACTCTCTAATGAAATGGAGCCTAATGTCTATATGCTTGGTCCTACTGTGATGGACTGGATTTTGTGCAATAGAAATTGCACTTGTGTTGTCACATAGTAGAGTTGAATTATTTAAGTTGAACTCATAGTCTAGGAGTTGGTTCTGAATCCACAGCAACTGCCAGCTGCTATGTATTCTGCTTCAGCAGTTGATGTAGACACAGATGACTGCTTTTTGCAAAACCAAGAGACTAATCTAGCACCAAGGATTTGGCATGTTCCAAAGGTGTTTTTTATGTCTACTATACATCCAGTAAAGTCAGCATCTGAGTATCTAGTTAACTCAAACTCTGACTCTGTAGGATACCAAAGTCCTAGACTAGGACAACTCTTTATATATCTCAAAATCCTTTTAAAGAAAATTAGATGAGATTCTTTAGGGTTCACCTGCAACCTAGCACAAAGACATGTAGCAAACATTATATCTGGTCTGCTTGTTGTAAGGTATAGTAGGGACCCAACAATGCCCCAATATAACTTCTGATCAACAGGTTTCCCATGTTCATCAGAATCTATTATAGCATTAGTGGTCATGGATGTTTTCTTTGCTGAGGCATCAGCCATCCCAAACTTTTTGATAAGCTCCTTAGCATACTTAGCCTGGAATATGAAGATGCCATCAGGCAGCTGCTTCCCTTGGAGACCAAGGAAGTAGGAGAGCTCACCCATGCTACTCATTTCAAACTTTGAATGCATGAGGTCAGAGAACTTCTTGCATAGTTTGGAATCTGTAGACCTAAATATAATATCATTTACATAAATTTGTACTAACAGAATTTGATCCTTATGGTGCCTAGTGAATAATGTTCTATCTACTATGCCTCTAGAAAACTTATGTTCTATAAGAAAGCTAGCTAAGGTTTCATACCAAGCTCTTGGAGCTTGCTTTAGACCATAGAGAGCTTTATGCAATTTAAAAACATATGAGGGATGAGTTGGAGAGATGAAACCTGGAGGTTGTTTAACATAAACCTCTTCTTTGAGTTCTCTATTTAGAAATGCACTTTTGACATCCATCTGATAAACCTTGAATTTTTTGTAGGTAGCATATGCAAGGAAGATCCTGATTGCTTCCATCCTTGCAACATGAGCAAAAGTCTGGTCATAGTCAATCCCTTCCTCTTGCCTATAACCTTGAGTAACAAGTCTTGCTTTATTCCTTATGATGACACCTTGGGCATCCAGTTTGTTTCTATATACCCATTTAGTTTGAATGACTGGGTAGTCTTTGGGTCTTGGAACTAAATCCCAAACTCTGCATCTCTCAAATTGATTGAGCTCCTCTTGTATTGCAATAATCCAGTGTGGATCTTGCTCAGCATCTTTGATGGATTGGGGCTCAATTTGAGATATGAAGCAGGCATGCATCAAATCTTGGTTGAGTTGATGCCTTGTCTGCACACCAACTGAGATGTCTTCAATCACTTGAGATACATGGTGATCTCTAAGTGTGACAAATTCAGTGGGTGGAGTTGGTTGTTCAACAGCCTGGGGAATTAATTCCTCTTGTGGAATTATGTTAGTCGTTGTTGGCTCTACACTGATTTCAGTGCCTTCATCTTCACTTTATTCAGCAATGTGTGGATAAGGATTTTTAACTGCCTCATTGGTAATGGTCAGTTCATTTAACTTCTTACACAAGTTAGGTTCCTGCAAAGAATCACTGGTAGAAGAAGTCTTCTTCTTGAAAAACATGTTAGTCTCATCAAATGCAACATGGATATATTCTTCAATTTTCAAAGTTGATTTATTATAGACCCTATAAGCCTTGCTTACTTGGGAATATCCAAGAAAAATTCCCATTTCTGCCTTGGCTTCAATCTTTCTAATGTGTTTCTTATTATTATTGTGAATATAACAAAAACAATCAAATGTTTTAAAATAGTCTACTTTAGGTTTCTTTCGTTTAAGTAGCTCATAAGGAGTCTTATTCTTAGGTTTGTGTATAAGACTTCTATTCAGTACATAATTTATTGTGCTCACAGCCTCTGCCCAAAAGGATAGGGGCAAATAAGCATCTGCAAGTAATGTACCTGTAGATTCAATTAGTTCTATTCTTCCTTTCAGCAACCTCATTTTGTTGAGGTGTTCTAGGAGCTGAGAAGGAGTTCCTGATACATTCCTTCCTACAAAACTCTTGCATAAGAAAAGACTCAAACTTAGTACCATGATCACTTCTGATCAATGCAACTACAGTAGAGTACTCAATCTGTATGTTCTTGAGAAAATCTGGAAGAATCTTGAAGTTGTCAGACTTAGATCTTAGAAATAAAACTCAAGTGAATCTAGAGAAGTCATCTACAATCACTAAATTATAAGATTTTCCTCCTAAACTTTATACTGCAATAGGACCAAAAAGGTACATATGTAGCAAGTATAGTACTCTAGGTGAGTCTTTTTTATTTAATGATTTAAAACTACTTTTAGTTTGTTTGCCTAATTGACAAGCCCTGTAAAGGCATTTCTTCTTGTAGGGGAAAGAAGGCAATCCTCTAACAAGGTTGTCCCTAGATAATTTGGCAATATTTTTCAAGTTAACATGACCTAGTCTCCTATACCAAAGGTCATTATTGTTACTAGTTGAATTAAATAAACATATTTCTGATTTAGCTGACTGGAAGTTAACTATATAAATGTTTCCTACTCTAGTGCCAGTCAATACTACATGATTATCTAAAGAAGTAATAATACAGGAAGTGTTAGTGAATGATACCTGATACCTTTCATCACATAATTTACTTATGGATATAAGATTATGCTTCAGTCCACTTACATAAGCAACATTCCTGAAGGTGACAGCTCCAATCTTGACTTTTCCATAGCCTTCAGTCTGGCCATAATTGGAGTCACCAAATATTACTTTTGGTCCTAGCTTTGCCTTGTAATGATTTAAGTTGGCCTTGTTTCCAGTCATATGCGTAGAACAGCCACTATCCAAATACCACTATTACTCTGTGGTAGGACAGTCTTTCACCTGCAATAAAACAGATTAGTCATTCCTGACCCAGGTTACCTTGGGTTCTTCTTTCTTTACATAGTTAAAACTGGAAATATATGAATATTCTGGTTGGCATTTATATCCTAAGGGGTGATATTTCCTATGTGGAATGATCAATTGATTAAATTGATTATTAAATATTCTTGGTTGGTTATGAGTTTTAGAAGAATTAAAATTTTTTTATACTAAACTGCGTTTGACGAATTCTGGTGGGTTCGTCGACCTGATTTCGATGAATTGGGATGAGTTCATCGAACTCCACTCAGAGAATGAAAGTAGTCATTTTCTGAGCCCCAAAATTGTCGACCTCTGGTCGACAAACCATACTGGTTTTGTCAATCGTAGTTCAATGAATAATTATTATATAAATCTGTGTTCGGAGTTCGTCGCCTGGCGTTCGACGAATTGTATACATTTCATCGATCTGCATTCGACGAAATATATTGAACATTGTTATAATTTGGATTTTTCTTATTTTGTTTCCTTTTCTTATTCTTTGTTTTAAGCTCAGTTTGTTTAACATTATTATTAGTTTCTATCTTTTCTTTTCCCTTTTCAGAAACAAATTTTATGGGTATTGTCAATATATTTTTCTTAAGTATGGGAGGTAAGCTTGATGAAGCACCTAAGCCCAGCTTCTCATTCAGTTTGGCATTGACTGTACTTGTGATGTCCATAAACTTAAGGCTTCTCCCATTGAGAGATTCCTCAAGTTGCCTAGCCTCACATAATTCTGTTTTCAGAGAAATGATTTGTTCATTTTCTAAAACTAAATCATCCTTTAACTTAACATTTTTAGAAATACATTTTCATGATCAGTTAGATTTTCTCTAAGTAGTTTGATTTCTTTTTCTGAATTTATTAAATCTATACACATGGATTTAAATTCAATTTTAAAATTATCAGAATTATAATCAAATGATGATAATACCTGATCAGCTTCAGATTCTGAAGCTTCTTTATTATCAGATTCTTCTTCTGGTTTCTCAGCATCTGATGGGCTGCTAGAGGCATTGATGGCCATGAGGCAGACTTCCCTTGCCTTTGCCTCTTCTTCCTCTTCACTTGAGCTGGAGGATGAGGATTCATCTTTTGTGTCACTCCAGGTTTCAGCCACAAAGCCCTTCTCCTTTCTCTTGTACTTGCTGGAAGAAGGCCCGCTGTACTGATGCTTCCTGGAGTCTTTTTCTTTTCGTTTCTCCTTCTTTTGATTTTAAAACATTAAGAAATGAAGTGTCCTGGCTTCGTGCATCCAAAACACACAATTTCCTTAGTGGGTGTTTTATCATACCTGGGTTTGTCATCATTCCTGGATGACTTTCTCCTGAAGTCCTTCCTGGCTATTTTGTAGAATCTCTTGGAAAAGAGACTCATGAGTTCTTCATTGACTGTTGGAGCTTCAGTCTCTTCTGCAGCTTTGAATGTTATATTCTGCTCCTTACTTAATGTTGTAGGAGTCTTCTGTTCTGTAACTTCCCTGGACTTGATCAACTGCTCATAAGATTTGAGCTTTCCCAGGAGAGATTCTGTGAAAATCTCATTCAAGCATCTGGCCTCCTTGATTGGCCAGATCCTAGAATCCCATGAGCTTGGGAAGTACATTAGGATCTTGTCATTCATCTTTATAAGAGAGATGTCTTTGTCCAAGGTCCTTGGCTCACTGATAATTGAACTTAATCTGTTATACATGTCACTACCAGATTCTGATTCTTCTTTCTTGAAGTTCTCATACTGTGAGATGAGAGTTGATCTTCTATATTTTCTCTCATCTGCTGAACCAGCAACCATCTGGTTCAGAGAGTCCCAGATAGCCTTTGCAGATGTGCACTCAACCACCTTCTGGAATATATCATCTGATATAGTCTGGGCTAAGATATTCATGGCATTTGCATCTGCAATCTTGGCCTTTTTTGTGCATTTGTCCACTCAAGTGGTGGAACAGCATGAGTGTTTGATGTTGGTGTAGATGTAGAATTTGTTGGTTGAGGAGGACCTGTCAAAATTGAATTGAAAGTATCATCATCAATAGAATTCAAGTAAAGCTTGATTCTTGCCTTCCAGATAGCAAATTTATTCAAATTGCACACTGAAGGTCTGGTGCTTGCATAATCGTTGTTTTGTGTCATGCTGTGAAATAAATAATCTATGTTCAGATCTAACACATGATCTTTTGGTTCAAGGGTTATCTTGTACAACCAAAGGAAACTGCTCTAATACCAATTGAAAGATGGGGTTAGATCTGATTTACTCTAGAGGGGGGGTGAATAGAGTAATAAAAATTCTTTTAATTGTTTTTATAATTATCAGAGTAATAAAATGATGATACCAATATTAATAGAGAAGAGATAATCTAAACTAAACTACCACAGCACAACTAGCCTAATCTATCGCAGGCACAACAATAACAAAAAGAAAAGGGGCAACCAGACAACACAAGAAATTTTATAGTGGTTCCCCAACCTGGGTACATCCAATCTTCTACCACCCTGGTAGGAATCCACTAACAGGTTTTGATCAGGTGACTGCCACCTTTGAGCTTTTGATCAGATGCTCAAAAACCAAAATAAACTTTTGAAGGGAGTTAATAAACCATTTATACAGAGGGGGAGAGAGATTGATGGTGTCTTCTCTCTCTCTTTTCAACAGAGAAGACTAGTAGATTTTTGTTGTTGTCAAGAACTCCTTTCAATATCACTTGGAGTCTTGCACAGGGTGTAGGTCTTCAGTCTTCAGTCTTCAGCATTGACTTGAAAATGATGTTCCAGGAACTTCTGACTGATATGAATATATTGTCCTTAAAGAATCCTGGAGTAGAAGTTGAAGAAGACTCTTGATTTGTATTTGTTGTTCTTATTCTTCTTCAGTAAGTTCAAGGAGAAAACAAATTATTTTCTGTACAGAGAAGGTTTAAAATGTTTTGTTGTAGATCTTCTCTATGTACTAAGAGCTTTGTATTTCTATATATCTATGTTCTTCTGAAGAGAAAAAACTCTTTTATATCTTTACTCATATTCTCCTTTGAATTTTGAATTCCTTTGAATTGAATGTTGATTGCCTGGAGAATGAAATACGGCTAGAGAGAATATTTGAATTAATGAATTTCCCCAACTGTCCCAATTAATTAAGCAAGTAATTATCCTGATGAAGACCATAATCAATGCTGCCAGTAATGGCTATATTCAGAGAATATATGCATTAATTACTCAAGAAAATATTGCAAAATAATATAAGGAATATGGACAGAAAAGTGGGAAAATTCTAAGTCAGGATCTGCACAGAAATCGTCCACCAGAGAACAGATTTCGTCGACCTGAGATCAAAGTTCGTCGACCAGATAAATCATGTTCGTCGACCTGAGAATTTTTGTTCATCGACCTGAGAACCAAGTTCGTCGACCTGAGTTCAGAGAACTGCATTTTATGAATAATCTTGTCAATTCTGTGGTCCAAGTTCGTCAATCTGAGAATCTATCTTCGTCGACCTGAGTTCAGCAAAAATACTCTGAAAGAAATTGTTGAAGGCTGAACTACCAGAATTCGTCGACCTGAGCTTGAATATTGTCGAGCTCAACTCAGAGAATTAACTCTGAGTTCGTCGAGCGGAGAACGACTTTCGTCGAGCTGAGTTAGACGAACGTCAAACTCATTTACTGAACTTGATTTGATTCTAAGTTTGGAGTCTCCTGCTATCTTTTGTTGGCTGGTCCATGTAAGGTTGAATCTAAGGACTTAGCCTAAACTCTAGGACATAAACATGACCCTGGCTATACATGGTGGGCCAATCATCCTAGTTAGTGAACCTAGCCCAAATCCAACTAGGGATCCAACAAAGTTCAACAGTTATAGCAAAGTTTACAGTCTTCCAGAGTTCTTTCATTCACCGTTCAATTATAGTTTCGGCATCCACAGTTTGTCCAGAGTCAGTTCCTCACTTCTTCATTCTCCATGGCTCCTCGAAGCACAAGTGGCTTGCTAGGTGGTGTAGAACTGGTTTGTACAAGGTTTTCTTCAGCCTCAGATGAGTTTAAAAACGTGATCCTCATGTTGGAAACCGCCGACCTCTCTTTTTTCCTCGAACACCCCTGCAAGGTATTGGATAAAGATGTCCTTGAATTCTTTTAGAATGCAAAACTTCAACGTGAAGATACAATTATCAAGAGCAGAGTTCGTCAGGTTAAAGTTAAGGTGAAGACTTATCTCCTCACCCAGTTCTTGCGGCTTCCAGCTTGTGATGAGGTCGATCACCTCGAAGAGGATGACTTTACCAAGGCTATGTTGTTCTGTGGATTTCCAAGAGGTACCAAGGCTATTAAGAGGAAAGGCATGAACGAGGAAGACAAGCTATTATCAGACATTCTTGGAAAAGTACTACTATACAAGACTGGCTCCCATGACTACCTCTCATCAGAAATGTTCAAGATTCTTATGGCAATCATCTGCCGAAAGAAAATGGATTGGGGTGTTGTATTATTTGTTAGGATCAAAGATAGCATCTACGCTCCCAATTTTGAAAGAATTCTGAGTTTGTACTTGAATCAGATGGACATAGATACGTTTGACATGTCCAAAGGAGCCCCTATATACCACCTGAAGAAAATCAACTCATCCATCTTCTCAAGGTGGGATAAGAGAATCCTGAGACCAAGAGGAGCCAGAGACCTACCTGAGGTAGAGGAAGAGGATGTACCTGAGGAAAGGATTCCTACTTCCACCCCCAGTGAGATTCCTAATATATTGAGTGCAGGAATTGAGGGGGAGCCTGTTGAGACACAAGTGGCCACTGAGATAGTGCCCTTGAGTGTTCCTACAGATGCAGAGATTTCAGTTACAATTCCAGAGATAGTTGATCTTCTTACAGAGGTTGTAAAGATTGCTCGTACTACTACTGCAGAGGTAGTGCTTGATGAGGCTGAGAATGAGATAGTAGCTGATGATGTTCTGCTTGCTACTGATCTAGAGGATGTTCATGTTGCTGCTGATGTTTTGGATGGTGCTGTTGATGATTTGGGTGAGCCAGTTGATGATACTGAGCTCGATGTTGTTGTCTATGATATTGCTGATGTGGATGAGCTTGCAGTTGCTAATAATATAAATGATTCTACTGAGATTATGGCTGCAGAGATTCTGATTGTAAGTCTCCCAGAGCTTCAATCTGTTGTGACTGAGGGGGAGCCTATTAACCCGTTGTGCTTGATGCAGACCCAAATTAATCAGTTTGTCAAAAATCTACAGAGGATAATGGCAGCAACTCTGAGGGATGTGCATGTCTTAGCATTCCGGTTAAAGACATGCCTTCTAGCAGTGCAGATGTTTCTATTCTAAAATCCATCGAAGCCATGACATCAAGCATGCTTTGATAGATCTATGAAAAAAGTGATGAAGAAAGTCAAAGAAACATAGAAAGACATGAATAATGGCTTTGCAACTATCAAGGTGCGTTTTGACAAACTAGATGCGAGGCTGGATTCATGGTTTGTGCAAGGTGTCCAATCAATCATTCATACAATGGCCAAAACAGTAATTACTGCCCAAAATGAAGGAATAAACTATTTTGATGATCAAATGGTCCACTATTCCAATGTCATAACGTCCATGATACTTGAAGAAGTTAAAAAGGGGGAGGACGAGCTGAAAGCTAAGGTGACAACACTTGAAGCCACCATGGTAGAAAACTTCAAGGGAGTCAATACCTACAGTTATGATAATTTTAGCTGGCTTCATAATGAGTTATTTGGTGGGCAAGGTCGGACTCAAGCTAGAATTTCAGAACCTACAGTGCCTGCTCCAGTAGATGTTCCTGTTAATCCTGCTCATGATTATTATCAGTACTGGACAGACACTCAGTATTTTACTCAGTATGAACTTGAGTATGTTGCTGCTGCCAATCCAGAAGTTCAGATAGTTGAAGACATACCTCAACCAACACAGAAAAGGAGAAAATATGGTGAAGGCACGTCTGCTGTCAGGTCTGATCCTAATAGAGAAATGGCTAAGGATGGAGTCCGATTTCAAAGAGTATCATTCTGGACACATTCAAAATTGTGGACTTGGCGAATAAAAATAGATGGGATTACTATAGCACTGATGAATGACAGAAGTATGAGGTAGCATGCGCCAAAATAAGACTTCATTTCAGGAAATACAATTTTGATGATCCAAATGCACCTCCAGCTCCGCCAAGATATTATCCAAAGTCGAAAGCATATTTTGTCAAACAAAGTCAGAAGAGCAAGGGCAAACAGACTTGATAGTTTCGTTTATGATTGATAATTGTAGACAATGATTGCCCCAATGTAGAACTCATTTAAATATATCTAATCTAATATTTTGTATGGGAATGTTGTTAATTCTTAATTTTATATGTTTTGTTCTTTCTATATTTTATTATTATTATGTGTACAATTCACCTTAGCTTGTAGGGTTCTGACTTCTTTAAATAGAGGGAGATTATTGGGTATTGTATCCACAATAATCCTGATTTGAAGAAGGGTCCCCTTAAGCTAAGATGAATTAAGATTGTATTTGATGCTTTGTTTTAGTTATGTGCTTGTATGACTGTATTGTTAAGTATAACTCAATGTCAGGTTACAGTGGGTCATGAAACACATGATTATACAATGTAATCCTTCATTGTGTAGGCCAAAGTGTTGACTTACATGTAATCTCTCTATCAGGGTGTAATTTTATCTCAAGTGCATTAGAAGGATCAAGGAAGGACAAGGACTTGAATTTAGAAGGACATGAATTTTACCCAAGTAAAATTCGTCGAGTATCGTAAGGGATATTCATCAATTTCGTCGAGTATACTCATAGATACTCGTTGAGTTTGTCGTGTATACCTACTGGTACTCGTCGAATTCGTCATATTTAGTTAGGGTAAAATCTCTGAGAGTTGTAAAAATCTGTTAAGTAAAAAATCGTCGAGTATCATCAAGTATACTCGTCGAATTCGTCGAGTGTATCTTCTGATACCCATCGAATTCGTCTAATATACATGTCTATACATGCCAAATTCGTCGAGATTCATTGGGTATACCCTTGAGTTTCAGAATTTACTTCTCTAGAATTTTCTAAGTCAAATTCGTTGAATATAGCTTAGCTCATGCGACGAATGCATCCAGTGTATCAGGCGATACTTGTCAAATTTGTCAAGTATGTCAGTCGTACTCGTCAAATTCGTCGAGTTTGTCTTTGCTAAGCTTTAAGTTATAATTTTGATTGGACTAAATTACTTCAAGTAAATTTCATCGAGATTCATATGCAGTTCGACGAGTATACTCGGTTATACTCGACGATACTCGACGAATTATAGTTAGGGTTATTTTCTTCCTGATTTCAAATTTCTGGTTCGACTTTCCCGATTGTCATGTACAGTAACCCGTGAACTTCCCGGTATGGAATAACTTTTCTAGTCGTTGCAAAGGAAGATTCAGATATATATTTAGGGTTGATTTTCCATTACCCCTAATCGTGCTCAAATCAAATCAAGAATACTCCCGAACAAAGAACGTCAGTCAGCTCCCGTACGAACTTTGCGATTTCCGCTCGACCAATGATTGTGCTGCATGATTCAATCATTTTGAAGCAAATCAACTGGATTATTGTTCTTCAAAGTTCCTGATTCTCTCAGATCTAGTCAATCCATGATCAAAGTCTTCAAAGCATTCAGATTTTCCATATTCTCCAAGACATTCAAGATCAACCTATTTGAAGAACGACGGATTGAAGAATTTAGACCTGAATATGATTACTTGGAATCTTTATTGTGTAAATCTTTCTTTACATTTGTAGGAGCTTTTTCCCTCTAAATAATAGATCCGTGTTTGGATCGAGTAGTAGATCCATGTTTGAATCGAGTTATAGGAGCGGTTATTCTCCGAGTGTTAGGAGCGTTGTCTCCGAGTTGTAGGACTTGAGGCTCCGAGGTGTAAGATTTGTTTAAATATGAGAAAGGTGAAGTAGCCAAATCTAGCCCTTCATGGTAGATAGGCGAGGCGGGACAGTGGACATACCCAACTCGTGGAACCACTATAGATCTTTGTGTTTTGTGTGCTTTATTTTTTTAAGTTGTTTCTATTCCGCAAAAAGACACAGACCTCACCTATTCAACCCCCTCTAGGTGATTTAGGTAGACACTATATACATTCAAGTACAATGTTAAGAGATTTATAGAGTTAACACATTGGAACATTGCAAAAGTCAAGAATAGAAATCGTGTACTAGTACCTATGTGCAATAGACATATAATACAGTTTCAGTCAAATTCTTATGCACAGAAGCGTTAGATAGAGCAATGATATATGTACGTGTAGCATCAAAAGAGAAAACATCAAGTATAACTAACATTTAATACATGTTTTATCTCAGTAATTTACTATGCTATCACGAGAGAAATAAAGTGAAAAATCATGTCACGTGTCTATCAACTACATACCAAGACTAGAACAAGGGGCACTACATTTATGGTTTAGTCTCTACACAAGATTGAAATGATTTGTTTAACCAAGGTTCTCATCCTCACAATGCTCATGAAGACTTATCAGGAGGAGTGAGTAGTGCTTGGGGGGAATCCTTGACATAGTAGTTGATAGCATGCATATTTTTTTTTTATTTTTTTTATTATCATTATTATAGCATTCAGTTCAAGGACCCCGAATCTATCGAAATCTACCCACATAGATAGATGAACTTTAACTTGTATACAAAAGGCATGATCACGAACGATTTTGCCCAAAGTTCTAACTTTTGTATAAGCGCATGTATATCGTGACATTGATTATTCAAGTTATTTCTAATGTATTAGACACAATATCACAAGTTCTAACATGTACATGTAGTTTCTACATGAGTGCTCTGTCTAGGGATGTGTGAACAGTGTAAAATCAATACGCTACCTAAATCCTCACACATACCTAGAGGCATATTCAACATGCACCAACATTTCTAGTCACACTCAGTAACTAAGCACCTATAGATTTGAAACATCATGACATAAGTAGACAATGGTCTCAGGGATTAGTAATCCTAAATCAAACATTGCACATAATCATTGTGCTCTAAGTTCTAGCCAAATGTGTCCTAAGAGTTAACAATCCACAGTTTTTTTTGTATTTTGGGCTTTATATATACATTTTGATTTTCTGATTTAATGAAAAAACAAACGAAAAATAAGGCATGTTCTTGGATTTTTGTGGTTTTATTGTAAAAAAAACAAATCGAAAAAAAAACACAAAGAAATTGCCAAAAACATAGTACAACATGATAGAGTATTATACATGATACTGACGACCATGAGACATGAAGTGACATTTGTGTTGTACAGGAATAGTCATGAGAATACTCATGACACACTTGACCCAAGTAATGTGTCATCACCCTAGCCCCGTACTAAGTGACAGATGGGCAAGAGGAGCTGCACAAGTGCCGTAGGGTGGGGGTGTTAATCCCATATGCTCACACAAGAACCTGCTTAACATAACACTCTTACCCCCCAGCGTCACACAAGGACCTACTGGAACGCTTCCCCGATTAAGGACAAGACGTGGATTATATGCTAGCATTCCTAGTGCACATAAACCTATGCCCCCGCTATTGTGAGACACATTCAATGGGTTAATAATCGTGGACAAGCTTATGCATTTGTTCTTAAGGATACAAATATAGACCTATGGTTTCTACGTGTAGTGAGAAATATGGTGTTCGATTTAGGGTCTATAATATTGCATGTATTTGTAGAGGTTCCAAAACAGTGCACTCAGTCTTAACATAGAGTTGAATAGTAGAAATCAAATTTTAATTTTAACCTTCTACAAATAGACCATTTGAAGTAGAAAATATTATGTGACCCATTTTCTCGATATCAATAATACATCCTCTGTTGTTGTCTCCAAGGATCATCTTGGCTTCTTTCTTCTTCTTCAAGATAAGGAAGTTGTCGTCAAGTACCATACATTTTCCTTGTCCTTAGCCTGTCAACACACTCAACAAGAGGATGATGATAGAGATCTGGTTACCCAAGTTGTTACACTCATTGTGTAGGTAGTCGTCTTCGACATCCAGAATTGAGTTAATGTATTTATTTATCTCTTTAAGCAAGATCCAGAGATGTGACCAAACTTATTACATTTGATACACTTCACATAGGCGGTGGATATCGCCTTTTGCGTGGTACTAGGTCTCCTGCTAGACGAAGGATGTGACTTTTTAAAGTATACAGCGAAAATTAAATACACATGCTTTTTTAATAAATCTTATGAAACAATGTGTTGGTACAAATTTCATACAATAAATCACAAAGAAAATAAGCATGCAATAAATCCAAATCTAATACATAATTTTTAATCTAGCAGTTGTTCATGATCCGGGGGAAAATGTCTTATCATAATTATTATATAAAAGGAATATATGATAGTAAAAGAAATAAAATACATAGAACCAAACGAGCAAGAAATAAAATAAACCTCCAGGAACACCGGAACTTGATGTGAATCGGGTTCTGATAGTAGGCGGCGCAGTCACAGACAATAAGGAAAATTGCAAAATAAGAAGGAAAAAGTCTTAGAACATTAATAAATGTAAGTAAAGAAAAATACACACTAGTAAAGGAATCAGAAATGTACGTGTACCTGTTATTATGAAGCAAAGGTAGCAAAATAGACAAGTAAATAAGTCAAGCAGAAACAACTAAAATTATTAATCCATGCTCTTTGAGGTCTTGTCAAGACGACCCCTGCCCCCTCAAGTATTTACTAGATGCCCCATCCACAAACATCTCCCAATCCTTCCGCTCATGTGTCCTCCTTCTGCCTCCACCGTGTAGTCGTCCAAGAAATCGACCACTACTTGGGCCTTCAGCACCACCCGAGGGACAAAAGAGAGATCGAATTCGCAGAGCTCCACTGACCACTTGGATAATCTTCCAGAATGCTCGACCCCATCCATGATTCCCCGAAGTATATGGTCAGTTACTACCTTGATCGAGTGGTCCTAAAAGAAGGGCCTAAGTTTTCGAGTCGAGATGACTAGCGCAAAGGCCAGTTTTTCCAAGGTGGGGTAGTGTAGCTCGGCATTTTGGAGGACCCTATTCACATAATAAATGGGGAGCTATTTATTGCCTTCCTCCCGAACCAAGACCGAGCTTACTTCCTCGGTCCCAAACCCCATGTAATGATAAAGATCCTCTTCATCCCTAGGCCCTTGCAGCAGGGGAGCTCATGTTAGCCACAGCTTCAATTTTTGGAACGCTTCTTCACACTATGCCGACCACTCTAAGCTCTTATTATTTATATGATGGCGCAATCCTCGAAAGAACATGGAGCACTTCTCTACATCCCTTGAGAGAAACCTACCTAAACTCGCGAGCTAACCTGTTAAGTGTTGAACCTCCTTCACACTCCTCGGAGCCTGCATCTCCATAATCGCTTTTACTTTATCAGGGTTTGGTTCTACTCTCGCTGGGGTCAAGAGATGACCCAAAAAATTTCCCTTACTCGCCCAAAAAATGTATTTGGCGGGGTTGAGCCACATCTTGTGTTTCCATAGCACGGCAAAGGTTTCTATCAAGTCTCCTAGATGGCGCTCACACTTTTACCTTTTACCAAAAGGTCATCTACATACACCTCTAGCTTTCGCCCTTCTTGTTATTTAAATACCCTGTTCATCATACATTGGTATGTCGCCCCTACATTCTTAAGCCCAAACAACATTTTTTTATAACAGTATCACTTGTCATTGGTGATAAAAGAAACGTGTTTTACGTCGGGAAGGTGCATACAAATTTGATGGTAACCAAAAAAATGTCTAAAAAACTAATAATTGGAAATCTAACTGTCGAATCTATGAGCGCGTCGATTTTTGGCAACGGGTAGCAATATTTGGGGCATTGTTTATTAAGCACTGAGAAATCAATACACATCCTCCACTTACTGTCTCCCTTCTTCACCATTATAATTCCAGAGCCTTATCCTGGGTACTGTATCTCTTCAACAAACCTCACACCTAGAATCTTCTGCACCTCCGCATGGATGGGCTCAACCAGGGTGGTGGTCGTCTTCCACTTCTTCTGCTGAATGGGGCGGGTTCCTGGATCCAAGTTGAGATGATGACATGTGACATCTGCGTCGACGCCCGACATGTCCTCCGCACTCCATACAAAGATGTTCATGTTCTCCTAAATTCACGTTAGGATCCTCTTTTTGTCCTCCTCTGCCAGCTCGCTACTGACCTTCACCTTTCCCGGCCTCCCATCATTGGCTTCAATTTCCTTCTCCAAAACTTCCAATGTATCCTCCAGCCTTGCCATCTCCTCCATCACCTTCTCGACCATCTCGACCCCCTTCTCCCATCTTATTGTGTTCACCGCATTGAGGTAACACTCCCTCTCCACCTTCGGGTCGCTCCTGATCCGGATATACAACCCTCCAATATTATACTTCAAGTATTTGTGGAATGATGAGGGCACTCACTAGAAGGCATTGATGAGGGGTCTTCCAAAGATGGCGTTGTAGCCGGTAGGTGCATCCATGATCACGAAACCACACACCTTTGTTTTCCCCCTGGGGCGACGAGGAGTTCCACTCCTCCTTCGACCTCTTTCCATTCCCCTGCAAAACCAAAGAGAGGACCGTTAGTGGAAATAACCCTCTTCTTTTCCATAGCCATGACCTCAAACACCTTCTTGAAGACCACATTGATGGAACTTCTGTTGTCAAAGAGAATACGGGAGACTGTGAAATTCTCCACCACATATTGGATCACCGAGGCATCGTAGAAGGGATTTTCGTTTCTGAATATATCTTCCACCGAGAATGTAATTTCCCTGATCGGGGGCGGGGCCTGTGAGGTGAAAGCCACTCTCCTTCGGTAGACAGCGTGCAATCTCCCCTTTCGGGTCGCCTCTACCCTCTCCCCTCCATGGATCACTTTGATCCCTTTGTGAGCTCCCTAATCAAGTCGGTCCACGCACCCCCTTTGTGCTCTCCTTCTAGGTCCTTTATTTCTTCTCGTCTCTCCTATTGTTGGCTCTCGTCGCCTGATAACTTCACACAAAAAAGTTATCATGTGTGTCAACTCATCTCATTTTGGCTAATTTATTTGAAAAATATTATATATATATATATATATATATATATATATATATATATATATATATATATATATATATATATATAAACAAGTAAATCATTATTTGTGATAAAATTCAGGTATTATTGATGTTTTAATATGTTTTTATGATAGAGAATCATGAAAAAATTAACTTGCACGGCCGATGTTAAACATAAAGAATATTTGAGAAATGTTACAGTAAATTTACAGGAATTTCGGAGCAGTTATTGCTAAAAACAGGACAAAAAAATATTTGTTGCAACAAATAAAAATTTGTTGAAAAAAATCTACAAATTTAAATTTCAAAAATTAAAAATTATTCAAAAATGACAGTTATGAAAATGGAAGGAGTCTTCCTTTCAGAAATTCTGGAGTCCATATGGGGCGTGTACAACCATAAATAGAGGGAGAGAAATAAAATAAAGCATCGTTTTGTCATTTGGAGAAGGGAGGAGATTGAGGCTAGGGTTTCTAGACTAGAGGATCCGCGTTTCAACCACTGGAGAGGGTAGATTCGAATTTTAGACATTATGTACTGTAAGATCTCTCTAGTTTTGCAGCGGTTTATCTCTGTTATGAACTAAACTCTCCTAGTCTTGTATGAAGAGAGTACTATGTGTGTTTTGGTGGTGAATTTCTCTTATGTTTGAATTTGTTTGATCATTTATCTTGGTGGAACTTTTGAATTTGATATTGAAACTTTTAGGTTATGTTTTTATCTTTTATTACACTGCGAGAATCGAGAGGTGAGTGGCGTAATATTAGTTTGAAGGCTATCTTATCGCACCGCAAGAATTGAGAGATGAGTGGTGTAAATTTTTAACTTATAGTTTCTACTAATTTACTGTGCTTCGAGATTCGAGAGAGGAGAAGTGTATGTGCTCTTAAGTTCGCTACGGTTTAGGGAGGATAAAGAGATTTCCCTTTATTACTAGCAACTCTGATTTTAATTCTTCGTAGTATCCATCACTCTATCTAAGTTAGAGATGACTAGAGGAATATAGGATATCAAGATTTCTGAGATTCGAGAGATGATGATTTCTTCTATAAAAATCGTTGCAAGAAAACTTGATCAAATATTATTATAAGATATTATTTTCATACATCACCTCAATGCATATAGAAAATAAAAAATACAAGACTGTTTCTTTTCAACTGATAAAAATGTATCTCTTTGAATAGTATATTTAGTTTAAATCATTGTTTAGAATTTTTTACTTTTCAAAATCATCTCGTTAGATCTGTTTGAATTTAAAGAAATAGAGTATCTAGTATTTGTAAGTTTTAGATCAACAACTTCTCCGAGGAAATGATCTCTACTCACACTTTATTACTTGATTCGGCACATGCACTTGCCTTGGTATGCTGACTATGTTAATTATATAGTTAGTAAAATTTTCCCCCTTATTTGCTATATCAATAAAAGAAGAGATTTTTACATCAAGTACGCTCTTATCTTTGGGATGATCCTTTTTTATTTAAAATCGGAGCAGATGGTGTAGTGTGACGATGCATACCAGAAGGAGAAATGAAAACCATTTTGGACAAATGTCATAGCTCTCCTTATGGGGGACATTTTAGGGGAATAGAAAATGAAAGTATTAGAAGCAGGATTCTATTGGCCCACTTTATTCCGAGACTCTAAAGAATTTGTGAGTCAATGTGATTGATGTCAAAGAAATGAAAACATCAAGAAAAATGATTTTATACCAATGAACATGATTCTAGAAGTTGAACTCTTTGATGTCTGGGGTATAGATTTTATGAGACCATTTGTGAACTCGAACGATAATTTGTTTATTCTTCTAGTTGTCAATTATGTTTCTAAATGAGTGGAGGTCATGGCTACTATTAAGAATGATGCTAAAGTGGTTTTACATTCCTTAAAGAATTATATATTTAATCGGTTTGGCACACCAAGAGCTATTATAAGTGATGGTGGGAGAAACTTCTGCAATAACTAATTCGCCACATTACTAAGGAAGTATGGAGTTACTCATAAAGTAGCATTAGCATATCATCCTCAAACGAATGGTTTAGCAGAGGTCTCAAACTGTGAAATAAAAAAATTCTCACAAAGTCTGTTAACGTCAACTGTAAAGATTGGTATCAAAAGCTCAATGATGATTTATGGGCTTATAGGACAGCTTATAAGACACCAATTGGTTTAAGCTCCCTATCAATTAGTTTACAGAAAAACATGTAATTTACCTCTAAAGTTAGAACACCGAGCACATTGGGTCAAATAAAAATTTAATTTTGATTTCCAGGTTGCAGGGAAGAAATGAGTTTTGCAATTAAATGAGTTGGAAGGAATAAGGATGAATGCGTATGAGAGCTCACTAATTTACAAAGAGCGAACAAAAAAATGGCACGACCTAAAAGTTTATAGTTGCCTACCTAAATCACCTAGAGGGGGGTGAATATGTGAATTGTGCATCTATTTGCGGAATAAAAAATTACAAACTAATGCACAGATCTATCTACCAATCAAACACAGACGAGGCAAGATTTATAGTGGTTCCCCAACCTTGGGTACAACCACTTTCCCTCACTGATCTAACAATACACTAGACTCGACTACTCCACTATCGCGGATTGAAAATCAATCCTACCCTCGAAACAACTTTCCTGCAATCTCGATCCACAAAATGGATCTACACTCAGAAGATAAAGCTTCCTACAAACTCGGAGACAAAAGCTCCTACACCCGGAGAAATTTTTCCTACAATAATGAAATAAATTTTGTAAAAAAATACAAACAGTAATCTTCTTTTTCAGATCTGCAACTGTAGACCAGAAATTTCTTCTTCTAGGCTTTGCGGCTTTATCATAATGATAAAGAGAAATCTCGGCAAGATTGAATCTGAAACTTCTTGGCTTCACACGATCGAACGAATCAGAAAATAAGGGGTTGAGCGAATCTCGATCTGGAAAGCCTTCTTGATCTGAATCCTCAAAAGATGAAACCCTAGCCGGTTAGGAATCAACGACGGCGGCGGCGGCGAATTTCGTTTCTTGGAGAGAGAAAGAGGAAACATAAATCTTTTTTAGAGTACGGCTGCAAAACTTCTTAAAAATAATCTTCTTAGAATTTTGATTGTTAGGGTTTGTCGGTTTAGACAAGACCTTTTATAGGATCAGAAAAGATTAGACATAATTGAGTCATTATAAGAGACACGTGGACTAATCACGTCAAAGTTTATGAATAAGACCGTTAGTTTGGACTTAATGAATTTTCGGAAAAGTCGAAGTAAAATACTCGAGATATAAAAGACTACTCGAGTGTATGCAGTACTACTCGAGTAGGTAGAAGATGACTACTCGAGTATATAAGAAAAACTACTCGAGAGAGTATGAGATGATTACTCGAGTACATGGAGTCAACTACTCGAGTAAATAAGAGGAAAAAGGAAATCAGCTACTCGAGTAACAAACATAACATACTCGAGTACTTTAGTACTTACATGAGAGGTGGAGAAGATTACTCGAGTATAAGAAATACTACTCGAGTATATCTGAATGAACTACTCGAGTATATGAAGTTGATCTAGTCGAGACAAATAGAACTACTCAAGTATATGGAGATGACTACTCGAGACAAAGACTTAGAAAATTTCTGGAACTGGAATACAGGACTACTCGAGTATAGAAGTTGATCTACTCGAGACAAATAGAACTACTCGAGTATATGGAGATGACTACTCGAGTAATTCACTTGAGAAATTTTCTGGAATGGAATCCTAGATTACTCGAGTATAAACACTAGACTACTCGAGTAGTAGATGAAATACTCGAGACAAATGGAACTACTCGAGTATATAAGATAAAACTACTCGAGACAGAAAATAAAACTACTCGAGTATTATACAGAGCTACTCGAGTATTTAACTTAGAAAATTTTGAGAAGAAAATTTCTGTAAAACATGAGAGGAGAAAAGAAACTACTCGAGTAGTTGTCTTAACTACTCGAGAGCCATAATTTACTACTCGGGATATATCTTAGCTACTCGAGTAGGAGTATTATTACTCGAGTATGAACTCAGTAACTTACTCTAGTAAGTAAAGAACTACTCGAGTACTTTACTTAGGAAAATTTTCTTGACAGATATTTCTTCT
Organism: Platanthera guangdongensis; assembly: GCA_039583875.1. Lineage (NCBI taxonomy): Eukaryota > Viridiplantae > Streptophyta > Magnoliopsida > Asparagales > Orchidaceae > Platanthera > Platanthera guangdongensis. The sequence goes on along the minus strand of CM077159.1, from coordinate 135,259,591 downwards.
TCTAAGGGATGACCAGCATCAAGTCTTTTCACATAGTCCTAGAGCTTGAATATGAAGTGTATCCCAATAGAGAGGCTACACATGAGTCAACACCTTGGAGCACACAATGAGGGATTACATTGTATGGTGCTGTGTTTGGTGACCCATTGTAGACTGACATTGGTCTACACTTCCCATAAGATTCCTGCAAACACATAACTCAAACCAAGCATCAAATACAACTTAATTAATCTTAGTTCAAGGATGACTTCATCAAATCTAGGTTAGTGTGGATACAATACTCAACAATCTCCCCCTATTTGTAGAAGTCAGAACCCTTTACACTAAGATGAATTATGGACATAAAAAGAATGCTAAGTATATAAAGCAGAGTAAGAAAACAAAGGACTATGAAAAAGATAATAAGATCAAAACTTAGAATTATATAAGTGTGATTATCCAGAAATGTCATTAACAACAAAAATCATTTCCAAAACTCATAAGTCCTTTAAGTTAGTTCTGATGAAGTTGTCTGTCTTGTTTCTCTTGCTGTCTCCTTTGGTAGCTGAAAGGACTTTGGATAATACTTGGGGAGTCTTGGAGGAGCAGCAAGATTGTTTCTTCCAAATTCTCTGTCATATAATCTCCTTTTGGTCATAGATTTCTCATATAACTCCAATTCCTGGGAACTGTCATGAATATTCCTGCTCTCATGGTAGTCCATAACTAATTTGAGAGTGTCCAAAATGAGGGACTTAGAAGTGGGAGACCATATCTCAGCAAATTCTGGAGCTTTTCTTTTCTCAGGATTAGAGACTGGAATGGACTTGCTAGAAGAAGGACCTTCACCATACTTTCTTTTCTTCTTGGAAGTTCGGATCTCAGGAGGAGCACGAAGGAATATATCTGCAGGATCATCTTCCAACCCTGAGTGTAGGAATCAGGAGGAGCAACAGAGTCACCGGGCCTGGGAGAGAATGTGGGTTGTAGAGGAGGAGCAGGAGCATCAGCAGCAGCTAGAGGGTTCAGGTGATGAGGAATGATATTAGGATCTGCAGCAAATTCAGGAAGGATCTGGTTGTGCATCCATACAGTAGTGTCATAGGTGTAGAATTTGACACTCTGAATTTGAGCAAGGACATCATCATGGATCTCTTTTACTTTGGTTTTATAATGCTTTTGCATGGCAGCATCTGATTGTTCTAAATACTCTTTCACCAATTTCTCCCCCTTTCTGACTTCAACAGATAGCTTAGAGATGGCATCATCTTTGAAAGTGTCAACCTCTTCACAGATTTTCATTTTTGTAGCTTCAACTCGTTTGTCCAATTCCATCTGATTACTAGCAAGAGTCAGACCTTGCTCCATGACTTGACCAACACTAGTAATGGTGTGGTCTAAGGCTTTGCCACCAATTTGGAACAGATGTTTGAGCTGATTAGTATTATGTTGGATCTCAGCAAATCCTCTACTCATCTCAGTTTCTAGAGCAGTGATCTTATTTGTGGTAGTCTTTATACAAGTATTAAAGTAATATTTCTGTTCTTGAAGGAGAAGTACAATCTGAGTCATAAAATCTGAGGAGGCAGGATCTGTAGCAGCAGAGGAGCAGAAGTAGATGGAGCAGAAGGAATATAAGGAGCTACCCATGGAGCTATTTCTTGAATGGTCACAGAACCCTTAGCTCTTGTAGTATGTATGAGGCCATCTCCTTCTTCCATTATCTGAGGGAGAGAGAAATCCAAATTCCTGAGAGGAGCTTCAACTGGCTCAGGTGAGAGCTCATCAGAAATGAAGATTGTTTCTGGCTGTTCTTGGTGAGATTGAGCTGGGAGTTCTTGCTGGAGAGATTTCTGGAGACTTTGCTAGAGATTGTGCTGGAGATTGCACTGGAGACTGTACAGGAGACTGTATAGGAGTGGGGTCCTTGGGAATTTCAGTGGATGGAGCTTTTGTAGATGTAGGAGGAGGGGATTCAACTGCAGTTAATTCCTCTATCATCTCATTGATGGCAGCATCAGTGGATAGTAGTGCTTCTTGAAGTTGTTGATCTATAGGGATATCTTCTGGGGTGACTGGTGGAGAAGTAGGTGTTGGTGGAGTTGGCAGCCTGGCTGAAGCAGAAGGAGCAGGTTCCTCCTCATTAGGTGCACCAGAGGAGCTAGGGACCTGAGATAAAGAGGGACATGGGGTCCTATCCTCTATGTCTAGAACTTCAATAATCTTAGTAGCTTGGGAAGGATTCTGCAACTTGAGCTCCCATCTTTGAATTGAGGAGATGGAGAACTTCTTCATATGATGAAGGATACTTTCTTTAGAGAAGGTGAAGGTGTCTGGGTTTAACTCATGAAGGAGCAATGAAATGATCCTAGCATAGTTGGGGGATTTAATGCTCTCCTTTATTTTATTTAGGATGAGCAATCCAAACTGAAAGTATTTTCTACAGACTATGGCTTGCATCATTTCAAAGAAATACAGAGGGATATCTCTTATGGAATTTGTTTTACACAAGAATTTTCCCTATAATATCAACTAGCAGTTTACCTTCTGCATTCATATCAGCCCTTCTAATGTATTTTGCAGTAGCAGAAATTCCACAAATAAGCAAGTTCTGGCATACTCTTCATCACCCAGAAAATCATTTGTATCTAAAACTGGCAGCCGAAGAAGTTGAGAAACAGAGGTTGAAGTAAGTTTGATCTTTATACCTCTGACTTTGGATTTTAGAACTGTCCCGTGGCGCTTCACCCTGACATTCCTGAAAAATTCTGCAACGTCGGGGAAGAGGATTCGACATTATTCTTGGAGAACGAAGGTTAATCCGGCGCTGTCTAGCAAAATCATGAGATTATGGAAGTCGTCAGAGAGTTTTGCAATCCCGGCGGCGACTAATTCCGAACCCACACCTATTTTAGAGGAGGCGGTCATGATTCAGAAATCTTAGAGATACAGAAACCCTAGAAAGCTTCGATGCGGTGAAGGAAATTTCACGGCTCTGCAACTGACTGAGGAAGACGAAGAGGCATTCGGGTACTCGAGAAGGCGGAAATGATTTCGTGTAGGACATTTCCAGATTTTCTTATTTATATAACCCTAATTTTTGGTCTAATTACATGAAAATGAATGAAATAAACCAAAGAAGAGACGACATAAGCCTTGGTTTGCGCATAAGAAAATTTGAAAAAAAAAAACGACTCGGCATGTACGTGAGTGAGGAAATTTCTTGAGTAGATAAGTCTGGAATTACTCAAGTAGGGATACAGAAGTACTCGAGTAGATGTATGGAAGTACTCGAGTAGGTCAGTGAGGTACTAGAGTATGTGAAGTTGACTGCTCGAGTATGTCAGTCTGCTACTCGAGTAGGTCAAGTAGACTACTCGAGTATGTCATTCTACTACTCGAGTAGGTCATAGTCTTACTCGAGTAGGCTGTATCTTACTCGAGTCAAGGAGTTAAAATTTTGTAAAAATCCAATTGTTGACTAACCTTTGAACCTTGAGCCTTCTTGAAAATCCATCTTCTCTAGTCTTCTTTGTTGAGCATCCCAAGTTCTGTTTTGAAGAACGAGAACTTGGTCTCGTCCAGCGGCTTCGTAAAAATGTCTGCAATTTGCCTATCTGTAGGGACATATTGAAGGTCTATTTCCCCATGCTCCCGGATGAAGTGATATCTTAGCTCTATATGCTTTGTCCGGCTGTGCGAGACTGGGTTGTTGGCTATTGCTATTATGCTGGAAGAGTCGCAAAATAATGGAATCTTTTCAAACTTCATGTTGTAGTCCTCAAACTAATTCTTTATCCAGAGTAACTGTGCACAACAACTGCCTGCAGAGATGTACTCTGACTCAGCCGTTGAAATTACCACACAGCTTTGTTTTTGCTACTCTAGGAGATAAGTCTTCTTCCAAAGAATTGACATGTCCCGGAAGTGCTTTTCCTGTCGTCTTTGCTCCCTGCAAAATCTGCATCTGAAAAGCCTATTAGTTCGCTGTCATTACTTCTTGGGTACCATAAGCCAAGATTTGGTATACCTTTAAGGTATCTTAAAATCCGCTTTGCAGCAGCGTAGTGAGATTCCTTAGAGTTCTCCTGAAATCTAGCACAGACACATGTTGAGAACATTATGTCAGGTCTACTTGTCGTAAGGTAGAGCAAGGATCCAATTATACTTTTGTACTTGGTTTCATCAAAAGGTTTCCCTTTTTCATCCTTGTCTAGAGACATAGTTGAACCCATTGGAGTCCTCATCTAGGTTGCGTTCTCTATTCTGAATTTCTTAATCCACTCTTTGGTGAACTTGGTCTGTGAGATGAAAATTCCATCTTCAGACTGTTTCACTTGAAGCCCTAAGAAATACTTCAGCTCGCCCATACTGCTCATTTCAAACTTCCCTTGCATAAGTTTTGAAAACTTCTTTGAAAGGGGGAACTAGATCTGATATACTCTAGAGGGGGGTGAATAGAGTATATGGTGCTTTTTAAAACACAAAGAAAAACTTTTGCAAAGCTTTACAACAATTATTGTAATGAGTGTAAGCAGGGAAGCAGAAATAATACTAAGCTATGCAGAAACTAAGCACAAGAAAATCTAGGCCAGAAACAAAAAGAAAACATGCAAAACCAGATGACACAAGGAATTATAGTGGTTCCCCAACTTGGGTACATCCACTCTTCTACCACCCTAGGTAGGAATCCACTGCAGGATGAGTTGATCAGGTGTCCTGGGCACCAATGAGCTTTTGATAAGGTGCTCAAAAACCAAAACAGATTTTTTGATCAGGTGTCTTGCCACCAATGAGCTTTTGACAAGGTGCTCAAAAACCAGATTCAAACTTTTGAAGGGAGTTTGAAAAACCCTTTACAGAATGGGGGTGAGAGAGTGATGGCAGTCTTCTCTTTCTCAAGCAACTGAGAAGACTATGTGGATTCAGTGATGTTGTCAAAGCTCCCCCTGAGTCCTTGAAATCTTCAGGAAGATGAGCTTTGCTGAGGGTGATAGGCCTTCAAAGATAGATCTCCAGCAAAAGATGATTTCAGCAAGCTGAAATGTTGAGTGTCTGGAGTCTTGAGATGATGTTGGCCTTGAACACTTTTAGAGCTGAAGAGATCTGAAGATTTTTGAAAGCTTGATCTCTCTGATGAGTGTTCTTCAGAATTCTTGTTGACAGAAGATTGAGAGAGTCTCTGTGTATTGAGTTGTGTGTGCTCTACTTGTCAATCTCTGTATTTCTTCTCTTCTCTCTTTCATTCAAAAAACATTCTGTCAATTATTCTCTGTGTCTGAATAGGATATTACTCTGTCAAAGATAGCCATTGGTCTGCATTGATTACAGCCTTAATTGCATAATCTGTTCTGAAGGAAAGTCCACTGATTTGTTCCTTGAAAAATCCCTTGAAACTTGCTCCAGAAGTAAATGAAAATGGCTGGCAGATCTTCTGAATTAAATGCAGAATAACTTCTATCTGATTTGAATTTGAATTCTGAAAGATAACTGAAATCGTCGAACTGAGCTCTGCTATCGTCGAGCTGAGCTCAGCGAACTGGAAAATCCAAGCAGCAAAGAAATCGTCGATCTGAGCTCAAAGATCATCGAACTGAGCTCAGAGATAAGGATCTAATGCAGAGTCAAAATCGTCGACCTGAGCTCAGCGATCGTCGAATGGAGTTCGACGATATTGCGAAGTTGAGCTCAGCGATCGTCGAGTGGAGCTCGACGATATTATGAGGTTGAGCTCAGCGATCGTCGAATGGAGCTCGACGATCTGCAGAAGTTGAGCTAGACGATCGTCGACCGGAGTTCGACGAAACGTCGTGCTGAGCTCGACGATTTGGACTTAGTCTCCAGAAAAACTTGGGTCTTCAGAGCAGCTTCCAATCCTAGCCTTCTAACCCTTAGACTCAATTCTAATTGACCTATAATCTATACAGAAGGTCAAAACATAAATTCCTAGCGACATAGTGATCCTGACCCAAATTAGTAATAGGGTGTTCCAACAATCTCCCCCTATTTGGGTTAGGAAAACTATTTACAGACATAGGAAAAACAAACAACATCATACAGTCACAAAAACATAAAGACAGCAGTAGCTAGACATCACAGAACCATCACAGAGATATATATAAACATGATATCCAGAGGGCAGTCAGAAAAACCAAGAGTTATCACCTTACAGAGTTATTCTTTTTCTTTGCCTTTTACCATTTTAATTTCTCTGTTAGGATCTAAAGCTTGTTGTTTGGATCTGGTATCATCAGCTGCACCCAAATAAATTTGCTTTGATGTCCTGGGAACCACTGCAGCTGGATGCAATTCCATGTACCTGTCTGCATCAAAAAATTTGCTGGAAGCATATCTTTCTAGTTCTTTCTGTCTTTGTTCTGACATTGTGGAGATGTTGGAAGTGTCTAGGCCTTTCTCTTTGGCTTTCTTGATTTGATCTAAAGCAGCCAGCTCTTTCATTCTAGCAGTCCAAGCCATAGGATTCTTCTCAGGGTCCTCAAATGGAACAGGTGGCTCATACCTGTTGGAAGAAGTATCTTGAGGAGTCCTGGCAGTCACAGTATCTTTGAGCTTATAGGGGAAAGGACCAGAAGATGTATCAGAAGAGACATGTCCTCCCCTAGAGTAAGGGTGCTGCCTGGAATGCCCTTTGGAGTAAACCTGAGTCTCTCTTTGGTTTCCCCTATATCCTCCCCTTCTAGAGTAAGAGCCCCTAGACTGGCTTTCCCTTTGATAAGTTCTAGCATGAGGTTGGTAGGGAGCCTGGCTTCTAGCAGGGCCTGAACTTGCAGAGCTGCCACCTGCACCTGCATCAGGTGGAGGTGGTGGAGGAGGATGAGGGTGCTTGAACTGAGTGGAATCTTTTTCATACTTCCTCTTCTTTTTCATAGCTTTTAACTGGTTCTTAGAGAATTGCATCCAATGCTCAGTGATTGGGCAATTGTGCAGAATATAATAGGGAACATCATTGTCATCTCTGACTTTGGCAGGAGGAACTCTCTTCAAGGCCTTACTTCTTGCTTTCCTTTTCTTTGCAATGGTGGCAGATGAGTCATCAGAAGTAGTGTTATAATCCTCAGATTCAGAACTCTGTGCATCATATAAAGCATCAATCTTTTTCATCAGATCTTCTTTTAGCTGAACAGCAGCTGATGGGGCAGCAGATATAACAACAGGTGCAACAGCACTAGCAGAAACAGTGATTACTTCAGGAATGAGGGCAGCAGCAGCTTCAGAAACAACAACTTCAGCAGGCTCAAAATCAACAGCCTCTGTCATCAGAAAATCCTGGGGAATGAGCTCATCAGCAGCAGTTGGAACAATGTCTTCTTCAGCAGCAAGAATAATTTCAGAGGCAAATACAGCCTTGTCTTCAGCAGCAGCAGCAGCAGCAACATCATCAGAAACAGCAGTCACTGAATGAATAAAAGCAGAAATGATACTGGGGTCACAGCATGAGAAGGGCACCAGAGCCTTGGACAGATCTTCTGAGGGCTGGGCAGCAAGAACCTCTGGGGGCTGGACAACATATGGCTCTGGGAGGCAGCTGTAGAATGCAGGATCAAAAGCAGACAGCAAAGACCTTAGGTCTATTGCTAGGACTGGAGTAGCAGAGGCAACAGATGCAGGAGCAGCAGCAGTAGCAGAAGCAGACACAGAAACAGCATCAGTAGCAGCAGAAGCAGCAGCAACAGCAGCATGAAGGCTGGCTTCATAGGGCATCTCCCCCTGCCTGGATGCAGAGACCTCTGGATCAAGGCAACCTGCTGGGGGTGCTGCTTGAGGAGTAAGGAAGGAGGAAAGCCTGGCAGAGAGAGCTGTCACTGACTATTGTAGAGGAGCTAAAGAGGCCTCCATGAGAAGAGAGAGCCTGTATGCAAGGAGCTCATACAACTGGTCAGCCAAGGCTGGCAGATCTACATGCTCAAGGGCAGGAGCTGAGGTAGAGGGAATGGGGATGGCTAAGGATGCTGGAGGAGGAGGGCTGAAGGGTGGAATGAATGGCTCAGGAGAGGGGATGGTGGAGATGGAGGATAATGGGATGGAGATGGATGGAGTGAATGTGTGTTGGGCAATAATGTGGTGGAGAAGGTCTTGGAAAGATGTGGAAGAGGATGGCAAATCTGGAGGAGAGGAGGGGGAATCATCCATGTAGGATTCATCCAGAAGTGTAAAGGATGGAAGGGATGGGGATGAGGTGACATCTGGTTGGGGATAAGAGAATAGGGGATGGAAGTGGTCTGCTGGTGGAGATGAGATGGTTGCTGGAGATGGAATAGAAGTTGGAGATGGGCTGGAAATTGTAATGGGGGATGAGGCTGGAGTGGTGGATGGAGCTGGAGGTAGGGTTGAGCTTGGAGGAGGAGGAGAAGCAGCACTAGCAGCAGGCAGGTCTTCTGCAAGGGCAGAGACCTGGGGGGGAGTGACTCTTAGAGTCCTGGTGCCTGAAGGGGCAGATGGAGAGGGCCTGCTGGGCTTGATGATTTGCCTGTCCCATTTCCCAAATAGGGCACAGGTGAGTCTCTTGGAGGCATTGATGTGCACTCCAGAGGAGACTAGCAGGGTAGGGCACTTAGCCTGAAGGAAGACTCCCAGAATTCTTCCATAATTCACAAAGGTTTTGTTTATCTTTTTCTTCAACAGATCAAAAAAGACTTCTCCCCAGTTCAGGCTTTTCCTATCCACCAGAGCTCCCATGAGGCAGAGCTGATATCTGGAGATGGTGTCATGGGCAGAATGTTTGGCCAACAGAACCTTGCCTACAACATCTGCCAGAAATCTGTATTCCACTGACAGGTTTCTCTTAAACAATTTGCTAGGGTTCCCCTCAGGATGACCCATCCTGGCAAGTATATCAGTAAACTCTTCTCCAGAAAGTTCAGCAGAGTCTTCACCATTCCTTAAACCAAAAACCTCTGTGAGGACTGTTGGGGTCAGAGGTACCTGGGTGCCACCAATAGAGCCAACAATGGTGTTGTTGTCAAGGTTGTGTGCAGTATATACCCATTCTTTGATTTCATCAGAGGCAAGTTTGATTCTGGTTGTCATGAGGGCAGAAAGTTGCTGATCTTTGAATAAATTGAGGATGTCCTGAAAGACTTGATCAGTTGTGTTGAAGGAGTCTAGATCAATATCAAAACCTGCATCAAATTTCATGGCGGCGAGTACAGCAACTGAGACGGCCATTGTACCTGCAAGAAATCAACAGACAAAACGACCAAGTGTAGAACTGTTTGGAGGGAAGAAGATTTTGCAGAGAAATTGAAAGCGCAAGAGAGAACGACGGCGAAAAATGAGTTTTATATTAGGGTTCGACGCAGAAATGGAAAGATCGTTGAACTCAGTTCGACGATCGAGGCTTCTAAAGGAATCTGAAGAGACTCCAAAATCGTCGATCTCCGTTCGACGATCTGGAAAGGCGTCGAGCTCCGTTCGACGATCGTTCAGTGAACAAAATCGTCGAGCGCCGTTCGACGATCGTTGACCAGAAGAGATAGTCTATACTATCAAAGGAGCGCTGAACTCAGTTCGACGATTCAGGAAATCGTCGAACTCCGTTCGACGATTTTTGGGACAAACGTCGAGCGCAGTTCAGAGATCAGAGAAGATTTAGTCACTAAGGAAAATCAGAAATTTTGCCTAGTCTTGGTCAATTTTTAGCTTTCAAAATCTTGGATATTATTTAAGACTTCCTCCATCTAACATTCCTAACTGATTTAGGAAGAAGGTGTGTTTCTTTTCATCCAAAGGCTTGGTGAAAATATCTCCCCTTTGTAAATCAGTTGGGATATACTGCAATTCAATTTTGTTCTTTTCAACATTATCCCTTAAGAAATGATGCCTAATCTCTATATGTTTTGTCCTACTATGGAGGACTGGATTTTGAGCTATGGAGATAGCACTTGTATTGTCACAAAAGATTTTTGACTTTTCTAAGTTGTAACCATAGTCTAGGAGTTGGTTTTGAATCCACAGTATTTGTGAACAACAACTGCCTGCAGCCATATATTCAGCTTCAGCAGTTGAAGTTGACACAGATGTTTGTTTCTTGCAAAACCAAGAGACAAGTCTATCACCAAGGAACTGACAAGTTCCACTGGTGCTTTTCCTGTCAATTCTGCATCCAGCATAATCAGCATCAGAGAATCCAGTTAACTCAAATGCTGAATCTTTTGGATACCAGAGACCTAGATTTGGACAACTTTTAACATACCTAAAAATCCTCTTTACTAATGTGAGGTGTGACTCTCTAGGGCTAACTTGGAACCTAGCACATATACATGTAGCAAACATTATATCTGGTCTACTAGCTGTAAGATACAGTAAAGAGCCAATCATTGCTCTATATGTTGTCTGATCAACAGGTTTCCCATGTTCATCAGCATCCAATACAGCATTGGTAGGCATGGGTGTTTTCATACAAGATGCCTCAGACATGCCAAATTTCTTAACCAGCTCATTGAGTATATTTGGTTTGAGAAATAAAGATGCCTTCAGCATGTTGCTTGACTTGCAATCCTAGGAAGAAGGATAGCTCACCCATGCTACTCATCTCAAATTTAGAATGCATTAGGTTAGAAAACCTTCTGCACAATTTTGAGTCAGTAGAAGCCAAAAATGATATCGTCTACATAAATTTGTACTAGTAGGGTATGGGACTTATGGGTTCTAATAAAAAAGAGTTTGGTCTACTCTACCCCTTATAAAACCATTTTTAAAAGAAAGCATGCTAGGGTCTCATACCATGCTCTAGGAGCTTGCTTGAGACCATATAATGCTTTATTTAATCTAAAAACAAAATCAGGATGAGTTGGAGAGATAAAACCTGGAGGTTGTCTGACATAGACTTCCTCTTTGATGTCTCCATTTAAGAAGGCACTCTTGACATCCATCTGATAAACCTTGAAGCCTTTGTGAGCTGCATAAGCTAAAAATATCCTGATGGCTTCCAATCTTGCAACAGGTGCAAAGGTCTGGTCGTAGTCAATTCCTTCTTCTTGAGAATATCCTTGGGCAACTAGCCTTGCCTTGTTCCTTATTATTACTCCTTGATCATCCAGTTTGTTTCCTGAATACCCATTTTGTTCCAACAATGGAATGATCCTTTGGCTTTGGCACTAGTTCCCATACTTTGTTCCTCTCAAATTGATGCAACTCCTCTTGCATGGCAATGATCCAGTGTGGATCTTGCTCTGCATCTTGAATGGACTGAGGTTCAATTTGAGAAAGGAAGCAGGTGTGCAACAGGTTTTGGTTGACCTGATTTCTGGTTTGCACACCAGCTGAGATGTCTCCAATTATCTGGGAAATTGGATGGTCTCTTGATGTTACTAAATCAACAGGGGGTGTTGATTGTTCACCAACCTGTGTTGTTGTTTCCTCTTGTGGTACAACAACTGGCTCTTCAAATGGAGCTTCAATGTGTTGAGCATTGCTTTCATCTTCACTGCTTTCTTCTTCTTGAGCAACCTGTAGCTTGTTCATATCTTCAACTAGAGAGTGTTCCTGCAAAGGTTCTATGGTAGAAGAAATCTTCTCCTTGAAAGACATGTTAGTTTCATCAAAAGAAACATGAACAGATTCCTCAATTTTCAATGATGATTTATTATATACCCTATAGGCCTTGCTGATCATGGAGTATCCCAGAAACACTCCTTCATCAGCTTTGGCTTGAAATTTTGCTAAATATTTCTTATCATTATTGTGAATATAGCAAGTGCAGCCAAAAATTCTGAAATAGTCAACTTTAGGTTTCTTCCCTTTGAGTAATTCATAGGGAGTCTTTCCCTTTAGTTTATGTATCAGACTCCTGTTCAGCACATAGTTGGAGGTGTTCACTGCCTCTGCCCAAAAGGATAGAGGTAGATGAGCATCTGACAACAATGTAGTGGCAGATTCAATAAGGGTTCTATTTTTCCTTTCAGCTACCCCATTTTGTTGAGGAGTTCTAGGAGCTGAGAAAGTATGTCTGATCCCTTCACTCTGGCAGAACTCTTGCATAAGAAGAGAATCAAACTCTGTCCCATGATCACTTCTGATCAGGGCAATGTGAGTATTGAACTCAATCTTTACACATTTGAGAAACTATGTCAGACACTTAAAGTTATCAGACTTCTTCCTTAGAAAGAACACCCAAGTGAATCTAGAGAAGTCATCTACAATCACTAAAGTGTAGGATTTCCCTCCTAGGCTTTGTACTGTGATGGGTCCAAATAGATCCATGTGTAACAGATACAGTATCCTAGGTGAATCACTCTTATTAAGTGACTTAAAACTGTTTTTAGTTTGCTTGCCTAATTGACAAGCCTTGCAGAGTCCTTCCTTCTTGTAGGGGCCAGAAGGTAGTCCTCTAACAAGATTGTCCTTGGATAGCCTAGCAATAGTTCTAAGGTTTAGGTGTCCTAGTCTCTTATGCCATAAAACATTTGGTCTACAGACTGAGTTGAATAAACAGATATCTATAGCAGTTGAAAGAAAATCTACTAGGTAGATGTTACCTTTCCTTTTACCTGTCAACACAGTTGTGTTGTCCTCTGACTTGATTTTGCATAAGGTTTTGCTGAAGGTCACCTGGTAGCCTTCATCACATAGCTGACTGATGCTGATAAGGTTGTGCTTCAGTCCTTCCACATATGCTACCTTCTTGAAGGTTACAGAACCAATCTGGACTTCTCCATATCCTTTAGTTTGTCCAAAGTTGGAGTCACCAAAGATAACTTTGGGTCCAAGCTTGGCTCTAAAGGAATTTAGGTTGTCCTTGTTACCTGTCATGTGCTTAGAGCACCCACTATCCAAATACCATTGCTGGTTAGATGTTGGATAGGTCTTCACCTGCACATTAAGCAATTCACTTGTTTTTGACCCAGTTTACCTTGGGCCTAGGTTGATAACCTTTAAATTCAGAAATGAAAGACATCCCTGGCTGACTCTTATATCCTTCAGGATGATATCTCCTTGGAGGTAAAATCCATTCAGTATAAGGGTTGAAGGTTTGGGATGAAGAACCCTCAGGATTCAATTTTGACTTGCCATTGAAAAAATTTCCAGAGCTCTGACCTCTGTTCGACGATCTTGGAGCTGAGTTCGACGATCTTGGGTCAGATCGTCGAGCTCCGTTCGACGGTCGACTATGGCTGAGGTCAGGTATATGGGATCGTCGACCAGCGTTCGACGATCTTGGCTGAGATCGTCGACCAGTGTTCGACGATTTGTCCTGAGACCGTCGAGCTGCGTTCGGCGATCGTCGATCTTCATTCGGCGATCGTCGATCTCCGTTCGACGATTTGTGCTGGACTTTAGTTTTCTGAGGCAGATCAGAATTTTTCCTGGCAACCTCTACAACTCCCTTTCCCTTGCTAGAAATGAACTTGATGGGAGTTGTTAGGACTATAGGTTGGCTGGATGAGGCACCCAAGCCCAGTGTGCTGTTAAGTCTAGAGTTCACTGTGCTTGTGATGTCCATCAGTTTGATGCTTCTCCCATTAAGGGATTCTTCAAGCTTCTTGGCCTCAGAGAGCTCACTTTTCAGTGTAGCTATCTGGTCTCTATAGTTCTCCAACTCCTGAGAGAGTTTGAGGTTTTCTGATTTTAAAGCATTTTGTTCAGATAATTGATTTCTGAGAGAGATGATCTCTTCCTCAGACTTTAGCAGGTCTAAACATAGTGCTTTAAATTCAAGTTTAAAATCTTCTGAAGTAAAATCAAAAGAACTGATTACCTGATCTTCTTCAGGTTGAATCTCTGAGTCTGAATCTGACTCTTCTTCCTCTGAGTTGTGCTGTGAGACATTAATTGCCATCATGCAGAATTCCTTTTCTTCTGCATCATCCTCATCATCACTTGAGCTGGAGGAGGCTTCTGACTCCTCTTCAGTCTCACTCCAGGATTCAGCAACAAATCCTTTCCTTGTGTGCTTATTTCTGCTGGAGGAGGGTTTGCTACTTCCATTCCTTTTGGAGTCCTTCTCCTTTCTTCTTTCTTTTCTGTCCCTTCTGTCCTTGTTCTTGTTTTCTGGACAGTCAGGAACCATATGCCCTGGTTTCCTGCAACCAAAGCAAATAATGTCTTTGTTATTGCCAATGGACTTGTCATACCTTGGCTTATCCTGCTCCTTGTATGATCTTCTTCTGAAGTCCTTTCTGGCCATCTTATAGAATCTTTTGGCCAGCAAGCTGAGAAGTTCATCATTGCCTGTTCCTTTTTCTTCAGGCAGATCTTCAGTTGCCTTGAATTCTATAGTCTTCTCCTTTCTTGTGGCTGGTGAAGCAGCCTTCTGTTCTTCCTCTCTGTTCTTGATGAGTAGCTCATAAGATTTGAGCTTACCCAACAAGGCTTCAGTGGTGATCTCATTTAGACTTCTGGCATCTTTGATTGGCCAGATTCTTGAATCCCAAGTGCTGGGGAAGCACATTAGGATCTTGTCATTAAGTTCTGTCAGTGAGATCTCTTTGTCTAATGTCCTCAGTTCACTGACAATTAGACTCAGTCTGTTGTACATGTCTCCCACTGACTCTGTTTCTCCCTTCTTGAAGTTCTCATATTGGGAGATAAGATGGGATCTTCTGTCCTTTCTCTCATCGGCTGAGTCAGAGACAATTTTTGAGAGCTTGTCCCAAATCTCCTTGGCTGAGTTGCATTCAGCCACTTTTTAAAAAATGTCATCTGACATTGTCTGAGCTAAAATGTTCATTGCCTTGGCATCAGCTACCTTCCACCTTTTGATGTCAGCATCTGTTCCTGATGGAGGTGGAACAGCATTTGTGCTTGTACTTTCTGGGGGTCTGGGACACACTGTCAAAACAGAATTAAAAACGTCCTCGTCAATAGAATTCATGTAGAGTTTAATCCTTGCTTTCCAAAGTGCAAACTTTGACAGATTGCACACTGGAGGTCTGGTGCTTGCATAATCTTTGTTTTGGGCCATGATTTGTGCAAGCTAAATCTAATATGAAAAAACAAAAGAAGGATCTAGTTTGGGATCTTGGGGTTCAGGTGTTAGCCTGTACAACCAAACAGATATGGTATGTTTAACCAACCTCGCTTTGATACCAATTGAAAGGGGGAACTAGATCTGATATACTCTAGAGGGGGGTGAATAGAGTATATGGTGCTTTTTAAAACACAAAGAAAAACTTTTGCAAAGCTTTACAATAATTGTTGTAATGAGTGTAAGCAGGGAAGCAGAAATAATACTAAGCTATGCAAAAACTAAGCACAAGAAAATCTAGGCCAGAAACAAAAAGAAAACATGCAAAACCAGATGACACAAGGAATTATAGTTGTTCCCCAACTTGGGTACATCCACTCTTCTACCACCCTAGGTAGTAATCCACTGCAGGATGAGTTGATCAGGTGTCCTGGGCACCAATGAGCTTTTGATAAGGTGCTCAAAAACCAAAACAGATTTTTTGATCAGGTGTCTTGCCACCAATGAGCTTTTGACAAGGTGCTCAAAAACCAGATTCAAACTTTTGAAGGGAGTTTGAAAAACCCTTTACAGAATGGGGGTGAGAGAGTGATGGCAGTCTTCTCTTTCTCAAGCAACTGAGAAGACTATGTGGATTCAGTGATGTTGTCAAAGCTCCCCCTGAGTCCTTGAAATCTTCAGGAAGATGAGCTTTGCTGAGGGTGATAGGCCTTCAAAGATAGATCTCCAGCAAAAGATGATTTCAGCAAGCTGAAATGTTGAGTGTCTGGAGTCTTGAGATGATGTTGGCCTTGAACACTTTTAGAGCTGAAGAGATCTGAAGATTTTTGAAAGCTTGATCTCTCTGATGAGTGTTCTTCAGAATTCTTGTTGACAGAAGATTGAGAGAGTCTCTGTGTATTGAGTTGTGTGTGCTCTACTTGTCAATCTCTGTATTTCTTCTCTTCTCTCTTTCATTCAAAAAAATATTCTGTCAATTATTCTGTGTCTGAATAGGATATTACTCTGTCAAAGATAGTCGTTGGTCTGCATTGATTACAGCCTTAATTGCATAATCTGTTCTGAAGGAAAGTCCACTGATTTGTTCCTTAAAAAATCCCTTGAAACTTGCTCCAGAAGTAAATGAAAATGGCTGGCAGATCTTCTGAATTAAATGCAGAATAACTTCTATCTGATTTGAATTTGAATTCTGAAAGATAACTGAAATCGTCGAACTGAGCTCTGCTATCGTCGAGCTGAGCTCAGCGAACTGGAAAATCCAAGCAGCAAAGAAATCGTCGATCTGAGCTCAAAGATCGTCGAACTGAGCTCAGAGATAAGGATCTAATGCAGAGTCAAAATCGTCGACCTGAGCTCAGCGATCGTCGAATGGAGTTCGACGATATTGCGAAGTTGAGCTCAGCGATCGTCGAGTGGAGCTCGACGATATTATGAGGTTGAGCTCAGCGATCGTCAAATGGAGCTCGACGATCTGCAGAAGTTGAGCTAGACGATCGTCGACCGGAGTTCGACGAAACGTCGTGCTGAGCTCGACGAAACGTCGTGCTGAGCTCGACGATTTGGACTTAGTCTCCAGAAAAACTTGGGTCTTCAGAGCAGCTTCCAATCCTAGCCTTCTAACCCTTAGACTCAATTTTAATTGACCTATAATCTATACAAAAGGTCAAAACATAAATTCCTAGAGACATAGTGATCCTGACCCAAATTAGTAATAGGGTGTTCCAACATTCTTGCAGAGGTTGTCATCAGTAGAGCCAAAAATAATGTTGTCGACATAGATTTGCACTAGCAAAATCTTGCCTTTAATTTCCTTAAGAAATAATGTCTTGTCTATCTTTCCCATTGTGAACTTATTCTCAAGTAGAAAGCTAAACAGCGTCTCATACCAAGCTCGAGGAGCTTGTTTCAGGCCATATAATGTTTTATGCAGTAAATAAATGTAATCAGGAAAGTTAGAATCAACGAAACTTGGAGGTTGTTCCATATACACCTCTTCCTTTATGTCACCATTAAGGAAGACAGACTTCATATCCATCTGGTAGACAGTGAAGCCTTTGAGTGCAGCATATGCTAGGAATAACCTTATTGCCTCCAGCCTTGCCACTGGAGCATACGTCTGGTCAAAGTCGATTCCTTCTTCTTGACGATAGCCTTTTGCGACAAATCTGGCCTTGTTCTTTACAATCGTTCCATCCTCGTCCATCTTATTCCTGTAGACCCATTTTGTCCCAATGACATTCTTATCTTTGGGTCTTGGAACAAGCTTCCATACTTTGTAGTGCTTGAACTGGTTTAGTTGTTCTTTCATCGCCATTATCCACGATGTGTCTGAGTTTGCTTCCTCAAACTTCCTTGGTTCAACCTGTGAGAGAAAACTTAAATATAGATTCTCATTAGTTGTACCTCTACGAGTTCTGACACCATCCCGAGGATCTCCTATGATCTGGTCCATGGGGTGATATTTCAGATGTCTGAGCTCTAGAGTCCTTGCATCTGGATTATCTTCTATCACCGGAGTGGCTTCTTCATCTTTGATGACTTCTTCATCTTGATCATCAGCCTCTCTAATAGGAGTTGGAGTGGTGATCTTGATGAACTTTTCACCTTTATCTTTGGTTGGTCTATCCAAGCTAATTTCTTTCAGCTTTGCACCTGCATCTTCAATGAGCACACTAGAGGAGTTGCTTTGCAGCAAGCTCATCTCATCAAATACCACATGTATCGATTCTTCCACGACTAGGGTTTTTCTATTAAAGATCTTGTATGTCTTATTATGGCTACTATAACCTACAAAAATACCTTCAAAACTCTTTTCGCTAAACTTAGTAGTATGATACTTGTCATTGTTGAGCACGAAGCATTTACAACCAAAGATTCTAAAATATGAGACTGTCGGTTTCCTGCTCTTCAGAAGTTCGTAAGGTGTCTTATCGTGGTTTTTGTTTATGAGGGCTCGATTTTGCACGTGGCATGCAGTGTTGACGGCTTCAGCCCAAAAGTACTCTGGAAGTGAAGCATCATTCAACATGGTCCTGCAGGCCTCTATGAGTATCTATTCCTTCTCTCGGCCACTCCATTCTATTGTGGAGTACGATGAGAGGAAAACTCATGAAAGATACCTAAGCTTTCACAAAATTCTGTTATGGCCCCAGACTTAAACTCTATTCCATTTTCACTTCTGATTTTGACTATGAAGTAGTTGTACTCGTTCTGAACTTGCCTGACAAAATTAGTAAAGATGTCGAAGGTATCTGACTTGTGTTTCAGAAAGAAAACCCATGCAAAGCGCGAGTAATCATCAACAATTACTAACGTATAATCCTTACCTCCCAAACTTCTAATTTGCAGTGGACCAAATAAGTCCATATGCAGTAGATGAATACATCTATTAGAATCCTTACCAATAATGCTTTTAAAGGTAGCCCTTGTTTGCTTGCCTTTTACACATGCATGACAAGGTCTATCTTTGACGTACTTGACATTTGGAGCATCACGTACTAAGTTTATTGAAAATAATTTATTAATAGTTTTGAAATTAATATGTGCTAGTCTCTTGTATCATTGGTCACCAAGCGACGCACTATCTTTTGCTAAAAAACACACTGGTGTTGAAGAATCTATACAAATGAAATTCAAGCAAAATATGTTTCTGCTTCGAGTGCTGGATAAAATCATTTCCATATTATCTACAGATTTTATCAAGCACTTATCAGCATGAAACTCAACTATGTATCCTTTACCGCAGAGTTGGCTTATGCTTATAAGGTTATGTTCCAAACCTTCAACGTAAGACA
Organism: Platanthera guangdongensis; assembly: GCA_039583875.1. Classification (NCBI taxonomy): domain Eukaryota; kingdom Viridiplantae; phylum Streptophyta; class Magnoliopsida; order Asparagales; family Orchidaceae; genus Platanthera; species Platanthera guangdongensis. The sequence continues at coordinate 135,240,892 of CM077159.1, read as the reverse complement.
CATCTGAGAAGGATACATTACCGTTCGTAATCATACCGTAGCCCTTAGTGATTCCACGGTCTGAACCTCCAAAGATGACCTTCGGTCCGTTCATGACTGGAGTAAAGTTCTGAATTAGGCTTCTTGTCCCGGTCATATGCCGAGAGTATCCACTGTCCAAATACCAGATTGGCGTTTTGGTGGCCTTTGGACATACCTACAATCACAATCAGTTTTCCTTAGGAACCCAAATACGTTTGGGTCCTTGGTCTCGGGTTAGAACACTCCCCCTACAAATATTAGCATTAGGAGTGGTCTTCCTCATATTGCCAACATGTGGGGTTGCAATATTTTTGGGATTAAACCAGCAATCAATGGCAAAGTGACCAATTCTGCCACAACACCAACATTCAAATCTGTTGTATCTTTGCCTTATGTTCTCCTGCTTGACCTTTTGGAATTATGGTCTAGCAGGGGCAGCATTCTTGGAGGAAGAAGCTTCATGATGATGACAATCACATGTTTTCTTCTCCTTCATTGGCTTTTCTACAACAGGCTTTGCCTTTGGTGCCTTCTTGAAGTTATGTCCATGATTGAAAGAGCCATAACTCTGAAGAATGACTTCTTTATAAGGTGCCTTAAAGACAGTTTCACTAAAGTTTTTAGGTCGAGTCCATCCTTGATAACGGGACTTTGGCTCTACATAGGTAGGCCTTGCAAAGTGTCTGTATGATGAGTCGAGATCAAACTCGTTTGAAGGAAATATAACCTTTTTGAACGAGGTCTGATCTTGAGGGGCTTTACCCTTCTTTTTGGCTAAGGCCTTTTTGGCGGCCTTATTCTTTTGTTGAGCCTTATTTCTTCTAGAAGACTTACTAGGAGCTTCTTCATGACCTAGTCCAGCACCCTTGGCCTTAGCTGAGAATTCAGCAACGAATGGAAGAACAGTCTTAGGCTTCGAGAAACTTTCAACAAGTTTCTTTTCAGCGGCGAGTTGTTCTTCGAACACTTTGATGATTTTCTCTTTAAGATCAAGGTACTCTAGAGCCTTCTTATATTCTTCAATAGCATTATTGAAGTTTTCTTCGAGCGAGTTAGCCTTTGTGACTTTCTCTCTCAAGATGCTCTCTTCAGCTTTGAGAGACTTTATCTCTTTAGCCTGAGTTTTCACGACTCGGCGACATTTGTCGTAAGCCATGGTTAACTCCTTACACTATGTCATGAGTTCTGACTCATCGTCAGAAGAGATATCCTCACAATCATGTTCAGAAACATCAGAATCAGAAAGAGGAGTGTGAGAGTTTACCTTCCCAGTGAACTGGGGCTCTTTTTCATCATCAGTTTGAGCCATAAGCCCAAAATAGGTTTCTTCTTCTTCACTTGACTCAGATGAGTCAGAGTCACTAAGAGTCTTGTCCTTTTTGGCCATCAAGCTCTTCTTTGTCCTCTTCTTGTTGTACGAGGACTTCTTTTCCTCTCTTCTACCACCTTTCTTCTTCTTGTGAGCACAGTCAGCGATGACGTGTCCTGGATTATTACAACAATAACAAATAATGTCAGGAGAAACATGTTTATTCTGTTTAGAATTATACCTGTCATGGCTGCTTGAGCCTTTTCATTGACGATCACCATCGTGTCGTGATCTTCTATAGGAGGCATCCTTGCCTTTCCATTGCTTCTTCTTATTCAATAATTTCTTGAACTGTCGAGAGAGTAGTGAGAACTCTCCTTCTGATAGTTCAGAGCCTGAGGTGCTTGGCTCTGAGGTTTCTTCTTCACTAACTTCTTGTGCTGGAGTAGGAGAAACAACCTTTGTCTTCTTAGAGGTGTCTGCCTTTAAAGCAACAGACTTCTCTTTAAATGCAGACCTGCTCTTCTCTTCTTCAGCCTTTCTGGTGTTGAGTTGAAGATCATATGGCATAAGCTTCCCGAAGAGATTCTGAGGATCTGTCTCGGCCAGTTTTCCAAACTCTCTTATGGCATAGACCTTGTTATCTCATTCCTTAGTTAGGGATCTCAAGAACTTATCATTTAGCTCTCCATTAGTGAATACTCTGCCATAGACCCTTAGCCCATTCACTATCTTGAATAAGTTCTAAAAGTTATCAGCAATGGTATCTTTGTTTCCTTATCGGAAAGCTTCATACTTCTGATTAAGAAGGGATCTTCTGTCATCCCTCACTTCTTCTGTACCTTCCATTAAGGTAACTAGTGACTGTCACATCTCTTTTGCAGACTGGCAGTGATTCAGGTTTTGTAGTATTGAATCATCGACTGCACTTGCTATAATATTTTTTGCCTCTTTGTCCAATAAAACAAGTGCAATCTCATCCTTATCTAGATCCATGAGTTTCTTTGGGACTTTCTTGGTTGGATCTATAGTGGAGATTGTCATGGGAATATAAGGACCTTCTTCAACTATCATGAAGATCCTTGGATCCACAGCTTCTATAAAGAACTTGATTCTCTCTTTCCACATGGGAAAATTATTTTTGGTACATAAAGGAAGCTTGGCAAAATCTTTAGCCTTGTCCATTTTTGGTAGATCTCAAAGGACAACTATTGAAGGATCTGATCAAGGTGTTAACCTTTTAACGATCAACATGCCTCTGATACCAATTGAAAGTTTATAGTTGCCTACCTAAATCACCTAGAGGGGGGTGAATAAGTGAATTGTGCGTCTATTTACGGAATAAAAAATTACAAATCAATGCACAGATCTATCTACCAATCAAACATAGACGAGGCAAGATTTATAGTGGTTCCCCAACCTTGGGTACATCCACTTTCCCTCACCGATCTAGCAATACACTAGACTCGGCTACTCCACTATCTCGGATTGAAAATCAATCCTACCCTCGGAATAACGTTCCTACAATCTCGATCCACAAAACGGATCTACACTCAGAAGATAAAGCTTCCTACAAACTCGGAGACAAAAGCTCCTATACTCGGAGAAATTTCTCCTACAATAATGAAATAAATTTTGTAAAAAAATACAAACAGTAATCTTCTTTTTCAGATCTGCAACTGTAGACCAGAAATTTCTTCTTCTAGGCTTTGCGGCTTTATCAGAATGATGAAGAGAAATCTCGGCAAGACTGGATCTGAAACTTCTTAGCTTCACACGATCGAACGAATCAAAAAATAAGGAGTTGAGCGAATCTCGATCTGGAAAGCCTTCTTGATCTGAATCCTCAAAAGATGAAACCCTAGCCAGTCGGGAATCAACGACGGCGGCGGCGGCAGATTTCGTTTCTTGGAGAGAGAAAGAGGAAACAGAAATATTTTTTAGAGTACGGCTGAAAAACTTCTTAAAAAATAATCTTCTTAGAATTTTGATTGTTAGGGTTTGTCGGTTTAGACAAGACCTTTTATTGGATCAGAAAAGATTAGACATAATTGAGTCATTATGAGAGACACGTGGACCAATCACGTCAAAGTTTATGAATAAGACATAATTGAGGCATGATGGCTATTAAGGAGACCCAATCAGGAGAAGGAGATCAGGACTATTCAAGTCATGCTAAGGTAAAATCGATCTCTCCTAGTTTTGCCTCAGATTCTTTTTCTTCATCAGAAAGTGAATCATGTTCATACTCCTCTAATAATAGAGAACATGATTTAGACTTCGAAGCTGATTTCAACACCCTTATCAACAGATATGAGAAGTTATTAAAGGCCTTGATTGCAAGCAAAGAGCTTGTGAAGGATCAGGCCAGAGAATTAGAATCTCTGAGGGGAGTATCTTTTCAGTTGGAGAGGGACAACTAAAGTTGGACCTATAAAAACTGAAGCTTATAGATCTAACTAATAAGATAGATAACCAGACAGAGGTAATAGCAGAACAGGTCAAGAATGTCAAGGACCTGGAAGCAAAGCTTACCCAGGAAAGACAGCTCCCGACTCAGTTCTCAAAACCTAAGTCAGTGATACCTATCATAGATACCTTTGTTGTACCATTTAGAAGTGGTGTAGTATATGAAAAAAACCAAAAAGGTTATTAAGAAGTCTGAACCTAAGGGTAAAGCCCCAATGGGTCCAGTTAATCTACCTCCCAAGCATCTGACTTCTAACAGATGCAATGGATCATGTGTTCCTGGACACATGAGTTCTGATTGCACTACCAGCAAGGTCAATAAAGAGCCTTGCTGGAAGGGCAGACATCTAAAGACAATAAAGGTCAAAAACCACCACAAAGGGTGATCAATCCAAGAAGCCAAGGAATTCTTGGAGCTAGTCGCAGTGCACCACAACAAAACCTGAAAGGTATGGGAGTAAATTTTGCACCACTACCTTGGAAGCTGTATGTCAAGTCTAAGTTGCATAAAAGAATAACTTCAAATGTACAACCAAAGAAAATATACAACCAATTTGAGTGTTGGTGTTGTGGGAAGGTTGGACATTTTGCCCTAGATTGTTGGTATAATCCAATAGCACCTTCAGATAAGACTCAACCAATTTTGTTTAGAAAACCTGTTGTTTTTCACACAGCAAGGCCTAACAGGAACCAAGGACCCAAAATTATTTGGGTGCCTAAGGTGAATTATTTATGTGTTTGCAGGTGGAACCAAGTACCACAAGAAGGCCAATATGGTGCTTGGATAGTGGCTGTTTCAGGCACATGACTGGAATAAGGAGTCTGCTAAGGGATTACACTCTAGTTAGGAATGGACCAAAAGTCATATTTGGAGGGTCAGAGAAAGGACTCATCAAGAGATATGGTAACATTTCTAATGGCATTGTTTCCATCACAAAAGTGTCTTATGTGGAAGGATTGAACAACAATCTGATAAGCATAAGTCAGATTTATGATATAGGTTATGAAATTATTTTCCACAATTACAAGTGTCTAATAAAGAATCCAAGTGATCAAGAGATCATCTTGCCAGACACTAGGAGTGAGAACATTTATTTTCTAAATTTCTTAAGTGTAAATGAGAAATCACTTGTATGCCTAGTACCTAGTGAGAAAGACTCATTGTGTGTGCAATGGCATAAGAGGCTGGCTCACTTAAACTATAAAGCTATGAGCAAGCTATTCTCTATTGACTTAGTTAGAAACAATCCCTAGCTCAAATGATCCAAAGAAGGCTTATGTTCTGCATGTCAAAAATGCAAATAGACAAAAGTCTCCTTTAAGAGCATTCAGTCCAAAGACACTGAGAGGTGTCTGTACTTACTTCATATGGTTTTATTTGATCCTATGCAAGTTCTTAGTTTAGGAAGGAATTCTTATACCTATGTGATTGTGGATGATCACTCTAGGTTTGCTTGGGTATTCTTCCTAAGGAGAAAGTCTGAAACACTAGACATCCTTGCTGATTTTGTCAGACAAGTTCAGAATGAGATGGGATGTACTGTGGTCAAGCTTAAAAGTAACCATGGTACAGAATTTCAAACTGAAAAGATGACAAATTTCTGTAAGGAACTGGGGATCTTTCAGGAGTTCTCCTCTCCAAGAACACCACGGCAAAATGGAGTTGTTAAGAGGAAGAATAGAACTCTCATTGAGGCAGCTAGAACAATGCTGAGTGATACATCTCTCCCAAAATATTTCTGGGCTGAGGCTGTGAAGATAGCTTGCTATGTTCAGAATAGGGCCTTGATCAACAAGAATCACAGTAAGACTCCCTATGAACTAGTGAAAGGCAGAAAACCAAATTTGTCCTATTTCAAAATTTTTGGTAGTAAGTGTTATGTATTGGACAATGGGAAAACTTATCTAACTAAGTTTTCAGAGAAATCCAATGAAGGAATCTTTGTAGGGTATAGTGTACATAGCACAGCATACAGGATCTATAACTTGAAACATCAAGTTGTAGAGGGATCAATTAATGTAGTTTTTGATGAAACTTTTGTACTATATAATGAGATTTCTAACAACTCTTGTCTAGGTGATATAGACTCTAGGATGGAGAAGTAAAATATAGGTAATTCACCTGATCTAGAGTCACACACTAGAGATAATGTAGAAATTCCTATAGAAGATATATTAACTGCCCAGGGGGAGGAAGAGAATCATCCTAATACTCCTATAGAACTAGGTGATGGTAGGCACCTGCCAGTAGTAGTTAGACACCTTAGAGATCATAATATTGATCAAATAATAGGTTATGTGAGGCTAGGAGTAACTACTAGGAGTAGACATCACAATAAGGTTCTATACTCTAGCTTTCTCTCTCAGGTAGAACCAAAAAAGTTTGAAGAAGATAATTCAGACGCCAACTGGATTATTGCAATGTAAGAAGAGCTCAATCAATTTGAGAGATGCAAAGTCTGGAGTCTAGTTCCTATACCTAGAGATTATAATATCATAGGCACTAAGTGGATTTATAGTAATAAACTAGATGAGTATGGGATTATAGTTAAGAACAAAGCTAGATTAGTGGCTAAAGGATATAGATAAGAGGAGGGGATAGACTTTGACCAAACCTTTGCTCTTGTAGCTAGGCTAGAAGTCATAAGGTTGTTTTTAGCTTATGTAGCATACAAAGGATACAAGGTCTACTAGATGGATGTAAAGTCAGCATTCCTCAGTGGTACACTGAAGGAGGAAGTCTATGTAGAGCAGCCATCAGGTTTTGTTAACCATAAACTCAACTTCTATATCTTCAGATTGCACAAAGCTTTATATGGGTTAAAACAGGCACCTAGAGCCTGGTATGAGACCCTGTCTACCTTTCTTATTGAGAACAAGTTCTCTAGAGGAAAGATAGACAAGACATTATTCCTTAGGGACATCAAAGGTTCAAGCATCCTAGTTCAGGTATATGTAGATGACATAATTTTTGGGTCTACTAATGAGAAGCTGTGTTGAAAATTTGTCAGGCTTATACAAGGCAAGTTTGAAATGAGCAGCATGGGTGAGCTAAAGTTCTTCTTGGGTTTTCAAGTTATACAATCTGAGGATAGTATATCTATCTCTCAGTCTAAGTTCACTAAGGAGTTGATTAAGAGGTATGGTATGGAGAATTCTTTTACCATGAGAACTCCAATGGGTTTTTTTGTATCACTACACAAGGATGAATCTGGGAAACCAGTTGATGAAACCATGTATAGAGGCATCATTGGATCACTCCTGTATTTGACTGCCCAAGGTTGTCACAACCTTGGTTCTCAACACACGACATCGCCCGGCCCACCAGCAGCCCAAGGTTGAGTGTCAGAGGCCCACTACATAACAGTGCAGCATGCCCGCCCCAAGGCGCCACGGTGGGCCGGGTGATGTCGTGGTCCTCCCGGGTCGTTACAAAAAAAATACGGAAAAAATGCGGGTTGTGACAGGTTTCCCTCGAGGGTTTCGCAAAAAAATGATATGATTGTTGCCTCCATTCCAGATATGATGTTATTTATAATTTGGCGCTATCGGCGATCGTCGGTATCTGATATCGTCTGGTGATACCTCAAAATTGCTAAAAACTTCCTCTGATCAAATCTAAATATCTGTATGACTACCACTATTCTTATAATCCAAATATTATTGCTTTATCTTGTTTAGACATTGTACAATTTGTATTCACTTATATTGGGTTATCTCTAACATTATTTGTACAACCCCATATTCGCTGGGTGGGACCAAGATGCCCCAAGGACCCGGATTAGGCTAGCATTAGGCTAGCTTTAGGCTGAAACCAGATCAGATAAGTAAGTATGCGAGAAGGTTCCCGCCCAGGGCAGGCTTTAGGGCTTGCGCCTCTGGTCGTCTGGAGCCCTTCGACTCTTGGTGTTGAGTGATGCTTCTCCACTCAACGCCCCTTCAGTATTTTGGCTCCAGCCCGGGGTAAGCGGGAAGGCTCGCGCTCGAGATAAGCGGGAGGCCCACAGGGATCGGTGAAAAGGCTTCCGCCATGTAGGATCCATGGGTGAAATTGCCTGGATGCCCCTAGGTCTGCATTTTTCGCCAGGTAGGGTCCAGAGATGAAATTTCCCGGATGCCCCTAGGTCTGCATTTAGTTCCTCGGAACAGCGGAGTTTGGCTATTGGCAGACCAGCTCAGGGTATTTCAGTAATTTTAGAGCAGCAGAATTACGTTTTTTGCAGAACGAATATTAGAAATCTATAAATAGACCCACAGAGTTCCTCAGAAGGCAAGCTTTCATAATTTCTCAAATCTTCTAGTGCTTTCTGAGGTACTCCTAGCCCAACAATTGGCTTTAGAGGGGAAGAGCTCAGAGATCTTTCGGGTTAGTCGAGGGACCTCCCAACTGAGGCTTAGGGTCAGTTTCTAGTTCTTTGTTACCAGTCAGGGGTCTGGGTTTGGGAGAAGTAGGTGTTAGCTACACCCCAAGGTCCGAACTCTCGTTAAGGCCAGTTTTTGTCTTCAACATTGTTCACCTATTCAAGCTTTTAATATCATTCTATATATACAACTCGCCTAGTGTATTATAATTATGCAATTGTTTTTGCATGTCTCTAAGTATGAGAAATATTTTATTTATGATAATACTCTCTCACAAACCATTTTGAAAATTTATTGTGTTTGTTATACCATAACCACTATAATTCCATAAACTCCTACTTTATTCTTGATTTCTTTGCACAATTCAACTTTGATTACCATATATTGTCACACAAGTGTATTCAGAGTCCTTTGGCATGCCCAAAAAAATTTTTTATTATCCAAAAAAAACAAAAAAAAAATAAATCAACATAATTGTTGTTTAATTTTTTAAAAAAATGGATGACAAGCAACCTTAGAAAAAATTGTAAAGTGTCTTGTGTAGTCCTTATATGGATGTTCATTCAGTCTATGTGTTATGAATTCTTGGGTACAAGTACAGATCTTTATGTATATTTCTATTTTATGTTTGTACATCTCACTTGATCATATGCGTTTTAAGTTTATATATATGTATTTTCATCTAACTCTCGCATGTACACTACATTATCATCTAAACATTTCTTCTTATAAGAATTGGACCGAAAATAATTCTAATTCTTATATTCACTAGTGTATGTGTCCATAATATAACTTGATGAATTTGACAGTGTTTGTATTCACTCACATTCATTTTTATTATGCATTGTTTCACATGTCCTATACTAGATATTCTAATTTTTGTTTTCATATTTTACTTCCGTAGGCACTCTCTATATTCACTATATACCCTCAACTTTACTTTTTTCTCTTCTTTACATCACCTCTTCTAATCTCAAATTTCTTTTGATAATACCAAAAGGGGGAGAATTTTATGAGAAACGATTCATTTTTTACGATCCTCACAACGGTAGACTTATAAACTTAACTTAAATTACTACTTAATTTAAATTATTACCTGGCAAAAAAATTTCTAAATGCTTCTATTTAGGGGGAGTACACATGTGGGGGGAGAGTAACATCCAAGTGGAGTTTGTGCACACGCAAATGCTTAGTCTTGCTCATCACATTTTATAATACTTTCTAGGTCATTTATGATTTATTTCTAAGTAGATTTGTTATTATCAACAGGGGGAGATAGTTGGAGCATGTGCTCCACGCTTATTGGTTTACTGATAACAAATCTCATTTGTATTTGATCATAATGTGTTTATGGTATGCTGATATAATAGGTCTAACACTCTAATCATTTGGGATGGGATTCAATATTGAAAAGAGAAGTTGAGGTGATATCGTCTGGCGATATCCAGTATTGCCACCAGGCGATAGCTCAAGGGACAGTTACCCCATGATCTCCACAATGTACAGTTACATATAATATTGCCCGGCGATATCAATATCGCCCAGGCGATGGCTCATGATTGGCCATGATCGGATCATCAAGCAGAAACCTCAGAATCATGGGACACATAGCAGCTGGATATGATATCGCTTGCGGGTGATAGCTAGTATCATTGGTGATAGCTCCAAAGTATAAATTTGGCTCATTTTTAGTGGAGATCACGACTTTCATAATCTGTAGTATTCCTTTTGAAAGTGAGGGTTAGACCTGAAATACTCTAGAGGTGGGGTGAATAGAGTATCTTTGAAATCTCAAAAACTATTTGCTGTAAATAAAAACACTTCATACTAGGGTAGCTATATGATACCAATTTGCTGTAAATAAAAGTGAAATCTTAAGATACACTAATCTACCACAAGCACAGCAAAAATTAATCTAACTAACACAGGCACAGCAAGAACAAAAAGGAAAGAGGGCAACCCGACAACACAAGAATTTTTATAGTGGTTCCTCAACCTGGGCACATCCACTCTTCTACCACCCTGGTAGTAATCCACTAACAGGTTTTGATCAGGTGACTGGCACCAATGAGCTTTTAATCAGGTGCTCAAAAACCAACCCAAGTCTTTTGATCATGTGACTTGTAACCAAGGAATAACTTTTGAAGGGAGTTAAAGAATCCTTTATACAGTGAGGGGGTGAGAGAGTTATGGTGTCTTCTCTTTCTCTAATACAACTGAGAAGACTAGTGGATCTTTGATGTTATCAAATCTCCCCCTGAGTTTTAGAGTTGTTCAGGAAGATTGGAGCTTTGCTTCAGGGTGAGTAGGTCTTCTTTCTTTAGCTTTGACCAGAAGTGATCCAGAAACTTCTTGACTGATGAAGATTTGTTATCCTTGAAGAATCCTGGAGTGAAGAATGAAGAAGACTCTTGATTTGGATGTGTGTTCTTCTTCTTCTTCAACAATGTCAAGGTGAAGACCAGATTATCTTTTTGCACAGAGAAGAGTTTGAATGTTGATGTTGTATCTTGTTCTTGTGTATCACACTCTCTGTGTGTTGGCCGTCAGGAAAAGAATCACTTTTTTTGTCTATAATGAAATTTCTCCCTTGAATTTTTGAATTCCTTCTTGTATTGATTGCTGTCGACCTGGAGAATATAAAATTCGGCTGGAGAGAATGTCTGCATTAATTGGATTTCTCAACTATCCCATAGAAAAGTGGCAAGTAATAATCCTGATGAATCTCATAATCAATGTTGTTTCGAACGGTAATATTCAGAGAATATTAATCATTAATTACTCAGGAAATACTGCAATAAAATAAGGACAGAAGGAGGGAAAATCCAAGTCTGGAACTGCACAGAAATCGTCGAGCAAAGAACAATTTCGTTGACCTGGGTCCATAGTTCGTCGAGCTGAGAAGTCATGTTCGTCGACCAGATAATTATTGTTTGTTGACCTAATATCCAAGATCGTCGACCTGAGAATTGCTGACTGCTATCTGATAAACACTTGCCAATTCTGTGCACTAAGATCGTCGAGCTGATAATCTAACTTCGTCGACTGGAGTTCAGAAATATGTTTCTGGACTTAGAATGTTGAAGTAGAGCATCCAGAAATCGTCGACCTGAGAACTAAGTTCGTCGAGCTCAACTCAGAGAATTGTCTCTGAGTTCGTCGAGCTGAGCATGACTTTTGTCAAGCTGAGTTCGACGAACATTGAACTCACTTTCCTCAAACTGATTTTTCTCTAAGTCTTGAGTCTTCTGCAGTCTGTTGTTGGCTGGTGCAAGCAATGTTGACTCTAAGGACATGGCCTACACTCTAGGATACAAACATGACCCTGGCTATACAAGGTGGGTCAATAATCCTAATTTAGTGAACCTAGCCCAAATCCAACTAGGGATCCAACACCTTCCAATGCATCTCGTCCAGAGAGCTCCAACATCCAAAAAAAACTCCATCTTGTCAAGAAGGTTCAAGAGCGAAAAAGTGATGACTCGTATGCGCCATCTCAAGCAACCTTTACGAGGATTCGTCATCGTCTTCAACACTTTATTTAGAGGGAGTTTTTATTCTAAAAGTTATTCTTTGTACTTCTTCATTTCATCATTATAATCGTTGGAGGAAATCGTCGCCTTGTGTGTGGTGTCTAAGTCCTTGCGTAGCTTAGGAGAAAATTGTCATCTTGTGCATGTCATCTAGATCCTTGTATGATTTAGGGAGTTTTCACCACCATGTGTCAGCGATTAGACTGTGTTGAGATCTAGGAGAGTCTAGTAGCAAGATCTAGGTATAGATACGTTATAGTCGACCGGTTCTTGGTAGAAGGACCGGTGAAATCAAAAGGAGTTTATATTTTTTATAGCCTCGATCTCTAGCTTTATAAAGATTCATTGTATTTTGTTTTTGATACTTATGAAATAAAATATAATCATTTGTATTCTTATGATTTTCTAAGTGTTTATCTTTGGTTATGAAAAATTGGATTTGATTTTTGTAATTATTTCACTAAGTAGATTTGATTAAGATTTAAATTTTATTAACCCTTATTCACCCCCTCCCTAAGGGCACCTCACGATCCAACACTTGAGGTGCTACTAAGGTGTCCCCCCCCTTCTCCAGATGTCAAATCAGATTATGCTCCTTCCTTTCTCGATTTCCTTGTCCTTGTCGAGAAGGTGCTCCATTGGGGGCAGTGTTTCTATTGGGTGCGTCCCCCCACATCCATGCATGGAATGTGGCATGGGCCACTCCACTGAGTAAGTGGTGGATTGAGCAGATGATTTCGAGCTTGTTTTCATAAGGTATGCCCTCTGGACTTGGAAGTCCCTAAGTTCCTTAGCAGGACGAGCACCTGGGCTTGGCATTCTTCCATCTGATACATCCGCTCCTCCATTGATGACACTAACATGATAATTATATCTTTAAGGTGTGGAGTGTTGCCAACAGGAGAGTTGTTGGAGGCTTAGTCGTCAAATTCCTTGTAGGATGCTTGGTCTGTGGTGTGTGTACCTCCTCTTATCATTGTCTCTAGGCGAGGGTGCATGCGTAAGGCAAGAACTGCTTCAAAAGATAGTTGCGGAGTTGGGAACACTTTCCCACGGACTATGTCAAACTGTTGTGGTTCACCCAGTTTTCCTCTAGTCTAGAAAATCAGATCGCCTTAGCTCAGAGTTGGACCAGGCACACAAAAGGTCAATGAAAATCCAGCAGCAATGACATGAAGCTTTTGTTACCGTAGAAAACCCAAAAAGGGTGAAAACCACGATGATAGATCTGTGTCGGGCCAAAATTTACTATTCCGCTCCGAGTTTACAAGTATTTGGAGGTCTTCTCAGAGGGTGATATGCCAACTCTTTGTTAGAAGCCTTAAATACAGGAAGAACAAAAAATAAACTAAGTCCACGAAGCTTGGATGAGTGCATCCTCGGAGCTCAGATTGGAGCATCCGCGAAGCATGGATGAGAGCGTCATTGCGTGGAAAATTCTAAGTCTGTGGAGCCTTGGAGAGTCTTCGCACGAGCATACATAAGAGCGCTTCCTAATGCCTTCTCCCCAAGCACATAAAAGTGTCCAAGTGAACACCAGGCGTTGTGCTCGCTAGAGAAGGAGCATCATGAGTTCCAAGCAGAGAAACAAACTAAGTTTCATGTTGTCACTAGAAAATCTCAGAGCTCTCTCTAGTCTCTAGAGTTATTTGCCTTCAAATGAAGGTCTGGAGGACTTTTATAGTTTTTTGGAGACACACACTAGTAATTGGGCTAGGCTGGATTCTAAGTCGACAAATGGTGTCACTCCATTTTGGTCACCTAGATCATCAATTTTCATGAAAAGATGGAAGTGTCCCCGGGCAGTCTGGGCTGCACGGACAAGGTACCTAATGACGGTGGCAGATGAAGGCGACAGAGCCGTATGGTAGTCACGCACACATATAGTGTAAGTCGTGCTTATTATGCAGGCTGCGCTTATCGGTCGCATGGGTGTTGCGCAGACCGAGTGCACATTGCACAAGCCATGCACGTTGCGTAGTTTGTGCACGTCGGCCACACGTGCATTGTACAAGACGTGTGTGTCGGCCGCTCGCACTGCGCAGGACACGCGTGCATGTGTGTGTTGTGTATGATGCATGCGCGTATTGCACTGGATGCACGCACGTGTTGTGTAGGTCGCACGTGCATGTTGCGCAGGTCGCACATGCATGTTGCCCAGGCCGCACACACGAGTTGTGCATCCCCTTGGAGCGGCCCTACCACTTATCTGGGTTTAATAGACACATGACTATGCATGTTACTCATCTTTGTCTCATAGAGTTCTATATCGGGGATGTGTATCGAGATTCTGTTCTATGTGATGTCACCCCCATCGATGTTTGGTGTATCCTACTAGGTAGAGTATGGCAATAAGATAGGCATGTTATGCATGATGGTGTAAGGAACTCTCATTCCTTCGATCACCGTGGGTGCAAGATTGTTTTTCTTCGATAGAAGAATTATCTTGTTCCTAAGGCTCCTAGGAGGATCTCGTCATGCATGTACCAGCCGCTCGCATTGTTCAGGTTGTGCGCGTTGCGCATGATGCATGCATATATTGTGCAGGCCGCACACGCGTGTTGCACTGTGTAAAATCCCTCCTCCCGGTAATTGGGCCCGACCGAGAAGAGATTTATGCCCAAGACCACCTTGCAGTAACACCAACTACCGAGTTAGTCGCCACCGCATGACGTCGATCCTGCCGACATAAATGATCATTTTACAAGTAGGCAAAATAAAAGTATTTGCTAAAGCATAGTCCACAGTCACAGCTCAACATATATAAGAAGAAAATAGAGCAATAGTTCACAATGAGTAATAAAATGAAACTAAAGAGAGTAAGGGTTACGCCCAGTACATAATCATAACACAAAAATCTCTCGCTCAACTACATACGGAAGCTAAACAAAATACTCATCAACCTATCGCCGGGAAGTAGTAGCAGTGCGCGACAACTGCTCCTCCGATCCTGGTAGCTCAATCTCTGGCTCCACCTGGTCAAACTAGTGCGGCATCTACATGTGTCCCTAAAATGATATAGTCCACCGACCGTTAGTCAAAAGACTAAGTCATTATCATCCTCGCCTCACTCCCGCGACTCCTAGGCATCGTACGGGAGGAAGTAAGTGGAGGACAACAAAAGCAGAATGGAAAAGCAAGTGATAGTGGTATTTACATAATTCTAGCAGTTCTATACCAGTATAAGCAACAACAAAAACAATAGTAATGAACAGTAATGAAGTACAATACAAAAGCAGCAAGGAAGAGCTGTATAAATCTAGGAAAGTAAAAGCAGCTACTCTACCATCACAGAAGCATATCTTAACTTATAAGGATGGTCATACAAACTTATAAGTTACGGTTTCTAGGTTACTCATCATATAAAAGAGCCCATACTATTTTTTATGATGAGAGTTTAGAAACATAAACTAAACTATACTATTTACATATGTCATGCTATGCAGTGCAATACAATGCTTATAATGCAACTCACCCACCCAAATCTGTGCACACAGACCTTTCAAACATTCCCCACTTTTTGGAGGTAGCTAGCCTCTCAAGTACCAACCTTCATGGCTCACGGTGGCAGTGGAGCGAGTATCTCCCCTCCTAGTTGGGAAGACACACTACCTGCCCTAGACCTTACGTATGCCTCAATGCTAAGAACATAACAACGGAGCCCGTGTGTACTCTTGCTGGAAGTCCTCTAGAATTTATGGTCGGGTGTGCATTTAGGGGGTTAGTCCTCCAAAACTCAATATAAACAACTTACTGGTCCACACCAAAGACTTGCACACCTTACCAGAGCCAACATACTTATGTCGGTGTGTCGATTGGATTAGTACCGAATTACCCACCACAACAAGCACAAACTAGGTATGAAAATACTTACCCGAGCCTCCAGCTTGCAGGACCATCCCATCCTCAAGACTTATACGTCGCCGAGCCTTTAGCTTGCAGGACTAATGTGTCCTTAATTTATCTCTATCCCGAGCCTCCAGCTCGCGGGGCTAACGAGTCCTGAATCACTGCAACCCATACATAGGTGAGATTAATAGGTTATCCCTTTAACTTATTAGACTACTCTTGTCTAACTTTTAGTTATACATAGTGATTTAACGGTGATCCTGGACTTCCTGAGGTCTACCGGGTAAAGGGCTCGCAGCAGTACTAGGAACTATGATGGGATTAACCCCTTTTATTCCCTTTCTCAAGATATTTAGTTTTGTTATTGACTACCCTTTATCAAACCCTATCATATAGTTACTCTTAGAAAATCTATGATGATTTGTGCTTCATATTTAATTTTTAATTACAAAAATATGATAAACTATAGGTCATGTTATACATGAAGTACTATAAATATTCATCAAATAATCCCATAAAAATTACTAGAGGTTAAAAATGGTAAATAATTATTTATTTCAAAAATACATAATTTTATAACTCAATTTGAGCACAATTATCTCAATAATATTGAAGGGGTAAAAAGGGTAATTATAACTGCAAACCTAAGATTCTGACTTCTAAAAATTTCAATTAATTTATCTAGTATGTATCATACTAAATCATTATTATCACCAAAGTTTTATAATTTTTGCAACTATTTTAATCACCATAGTTTTATTAAATACGCATGCGTAACGAAATAATAATTAATTCATTTGCCAAGCAAATTAACTTCAAATGTTCTAAAACTTCATGGTGAAGTGTACTTTCACTAAATAAGTGCATGTATAAAATTTAACTGGATTTTACCAAGCCAATCTTGCTAAATTCACAAGATATTCCTTTCGACTAAATGCACACCACATATCACAAGCTATAGCCTCTTGCATTGGAATACACCCATATGCAGAGCTTCAAATGACTTGAAATTTTTACCAGGGCTTTATATTTCCCTACTGAGATGCACACGAAAATTTGGGGTCATTATAATTATTTTTCACCAAAATATCTCTCTTTTATGGAAAATCACATTTTTCCTAAAACTATAGGAAAATATTGTCCAAAAATTCCCATTTTTCGATAGAAAGTGTATCTAGGGTACATACATACATTTTCCAAATTTTAACCATATAACTTTAACCATTTGAAAGTTATTCAAGAAATATGGGTTATCCCCTTCTAAGGACCAGTCCCACTAAAACTTCCCTACAGGAAGCTACAGTGCTCTGAATGTGTTGATTCAAGTTCCTAATTAAAGTTAAGACAAAGCAATACAATTTTTTTTATTTTGAATTTTTCATGAATATGCTTCTAAGAGGCATTAATTTATATTTAAAAAACTATATAAAAATATAAAAAAATAATACAAACTATAGTGGATAAATATTTTGATTTGGACGAATCTTGAAGCAGATCCAGTGGCATCCAGGTCATCTTCAACCTCCAGCCAAAGGCGGAGATTCACCAGACCTGGAGCTCCTTCCACATTAATTTCCCAGACATCCAGCCACCTCTCCGATCGGCCACTACCACCACCTCCATTAAGGTGGTGGCTATCGATTGATGGTGGTTTGGCCGCCGGAGGTGGCAGTTTCCTACGAACCCGACACCCTCCATTAGCTTCAAAATTTCTTCAATTTCTCACATTAGATCGAGCTCGATTGAGTCTAATATCTCTCCTAATAGATCTAGGAAGCTAGCACAATGGGAGAAGGGAAGAAACGGACCAGTAATCAGGGTTGGAGGCGGCTGCTTCGACGGGTGGCCATGGCATAGGCGGTTTGTGGAGAGCTTGCTCAATTCCTTTATCCTCCACCAAAAACTTCGATCCAACACACTATTTTGACTACTTGAGAGCTTTTAAAGGTGATGAAATAGTCGAATGAGGTTGGGGAGGGGTATTTATGGAGTTGCCATGAAAGGGGTGGTTAGGTCATGACCATTAATGACTCTCCTTAATGGTGGCCGACTAGAATGTCACAACTCGCATTTTCTCTGAATTTAAATGAATATTAGAGTAAGAGAAAACACACACCATGATGTCACGCCGTGCAAGGGATAACTGCAGATGTTCAGGCAAACTCCAACTCTACATTTTTATATGAAATCTATAATTGTATTATGAAGAAATCACAAGTAGGTAAGTTTAGATGGTTGTATCCCTCAGCCTAGTGCATTAACTAGTCCACAAGTGAAAGTATAAATATGCGTTGTGTAAAGTATTTTGTTTATATTGTTTAACATCCTACATGAGCATAAACATCAAATTGGACAACTCATGTTATGCATGACTCTATATTTAGTATAAGTATGACAATAGTTTATTTATTTGTTAAAGTATAATTACTTTAGCTTTAAAAGATGACATGTATGAGATAGTATAAATAACACTTTTATAATTTTAAAATACATAACATGCAACCTAGCATAAAACCTTCCCAGAGAGCAAGTAACCCAACAGTTTATAAAGAAATAAACTTAGCAGGTAGCAAGTACTTAACATTAAACAAAATCTTGTGGGCGTCAACAACCTAACGCGAACTCACCAACATCCTGTATGTCTGAACTATATAAAAAGAAACAACAACTACCTCGCAACCGGTGGGGGAAAGACAGCTGAAGAACACCAGCCAAAAACCAAGACTCTAGCCGCTCAACCGGCTACTGATCCAAACCTGAGGCATTCACAAGAAAAGAATACATCAACAAGATTATACAAGTGATAATAAAGAGCAAAAGGTAGGCAATAAACCAAAAGAAATAAGCGTTACCAAACCAACCATAAGTAACCTATCAAATTTAAATAATGAATCATATGACAATAGTAAAAATTTACTTATTCAAAAGTGAGAAAGTTGCACCAAGTGCAAGAAAAAGCCATACTTCGAGAAGATCTGCAAAAGTAAGCAGAATAACATATATCTGTATCGGAGAGGAAAGAGATTTAACAACTCTACTCATGTGAATCATTAACACTGGTAAGAAATGGTCCTAAGTCGGTGGCCACATTGTCCAATCCGAACTTACAGACCCAAAATATGTTTCAAGAAGGTACTGTGGTGGTGGCCACATTGTCCAACATAACCAGACAGTCCAAATACCTCAATAAGGCACTAGGGTGGTGGCCTCAATGTCCAACCCAACCCATCAATTCAAACAAGGTACTGTGGTGATGGTCACTTTGTCCAACTTAATCTCACAGTCCCAAAAATAAATCCAGCAGTTTCATGATTCACAATTTGGCACTAGGTTAGAGGTCATGTATCCACTGTCAACCAAAAGCCATACTTAACAACCATAACAAATCACCCTGAATCATATTCGTCGAATATAACTTAATTTGGCGAGAAATTTCTAAGTTCAAACTGATTCGTCGAGTATACATGACAAATGCAGTAGATACACGACGCCGCATTGATTGTATTCAACGCACTAAATGACATACTAAGTTTAGGGAAAAGCGTCGAGTACACTTGACGTCGCGTTGAGTGTCGTCAAATCACTCAGCGCCACACTAAGTCTGAAAAAGCGTCGAGTACACTCAATGCCGTGTTGAGTGTAGTCAAAGTACTCCACGCCATATCAACTAACTCAACGATTTCACCTTAATTCAACGCCGCGTTGAGTCCACTCAACTCCGCGTTGAGTACACTCAACGCTTAGAGATTACTTAGCAAAAATACCTTCACTCAATGCTATAATAGCTTCACTCAAAGCCGCGTTGAGTGCATTCAGTGCACTCAACGCTTTTGACTTAGCCTCACAGATCACTCAACGCCAAGGTTATACACTCAATGTCAAGTTAAGAACACTCAACGCCAATCCTTAAGAAGCCAACACATTCAACATCAAGCCTTCACTCAACGTTGCGTTGAGTGTATCAAGCACACTCAACGCTCTTTACTTAGCCCCTCAGTTAACTCAACGCTACATTGAGTGTATCAATCACACTCAACGCTTCTGCACTTAGCTTCTCAGCTCACTCAATGTTGTGTTGAGTGTATCAAGCACACTCAACTCTTATGTACTTAGCTCTCAGACCACTCAACGCCTAGACTCTCGACGAATTTCCCTTGGGTTCTTTACACCATACCCGACGAACTTACCCGATCTAATGCACTATACTCGTAGAATTTGCACTTATACATATCATCAACCATGAATTCTTCCTATACTTACCACTGAACCCTATACTTCTCTAGGAAGGGAAGAAATGAAATAAATGAAAAGCAAGAAACCATAAGCAAGGGGAAGATCACCACTTGCCTCGATCCGGCCAAATTCTGGCCACACAACGCTCCTCTTTGAGGATTTGGCCTCAAGAATTCGTAGGCAACAATTTCTGAAACTTTTTAGGATAAAAGTGGGTCAAGGTGAGAAACCTTAATGCCAAAAGTTCAAGAAATCAAAATTACCTACCACCAACGCGTAGATCTCGGCGAGAGCTTTTCGGATCTACTCTCTGACGACGATTTCGTGCACCGAAGATCCTACAGTGGTGGCTGAAAGCCAGCAAAACCCACTACTCTCTCTTCCGCATTTCTAGCTGATAGCTTGGGGAAGAAGATGAATAGTGCTCGGTAATAATATCTGATATGATATTATATCTTATCTCTAATAGTGTTCAGTTTCAAACATATTATATGTTATCATCCAGGTTTTAAAAACTGGACCGGACCAGCCGGTCCAACCGGTCGGACCACCGACCGGTTCACCGGGCGGTCTGGTCTGGTCTTGTAAACCGCCTCAGCCAAGAACCGGCTAGGAACCGGTTAACCGGACGGTTGGACCGGCTATGAACCGGTTAACCGGACGGTTGGACCGGTTAACCGGAAATCGGGCCGGTTATTTGGAAACCGGGAGGGTCAACCACAGGTATTTTCGGATTTTTTTTTATAAAAATAAAAGCGCACTGCAGGGATTCGAACCCAGAACCTATCCTATTACTGAAGTAATCATGACCACTCCACCAACTACATTTTGTTGTTGAATATGAAACTATTATATATATAAATATATAATAATAATAATAATAATTTTATAAAAAATATAGACTTAGAATATAAATAAAATATATATTATTAAATTAAGTATAAAAATAAATATTGTTATTAACTGATTAAAAATTTGTTACAATATTATTATTTAGGTTAAATAAAAATATAAATTTTCAACATTTTTTTAATATTATTCAATTTTTGTTACAATATTTATTAATATGTGTTTACGTATGATTTCCATTATATATATATATATTATAATTATATTATTTATTGATATTTGAGCTCAATTTGATATTTACATGATATGTAATTTGAAATGTTTTAAAAACCAGACCGGACCGGCCGGTTCAACCGGTTGGACCGCCAACCGGTTCCCCGGCCGGTCCGGTCAGGCTCTTATAACCGCTACAGCTAAAAACCGGCCCGGAACCGGCTAACCGAGCGGTTGGACCGGTTAACCGGAAACCGGGCCGGTTTTCAGGAAACCGGGCGGTCAATAAGTTTAGGACATTTAACCACTACTTTTCAATCGAACGGTTGAGATTCATGTTGTTTTAGGATTATACTTATTCCTTGTCTTTGCCTTTTCATTTTTTATTTCCATTCATGCTCACGGCAGTCACGACATCCAGCTAGAAAACCGTCTTCTTCTTCCTCACGTCGAATACGACTGGAAGGCGAGCGTCCGAAAATCGGAATGGTTGTCTTCTTCCTCACGAATACGGTAGACCGACGACTTCGACCCGACGTGGGGAGCTGTTGGAACACCCTATTACTGATTTGGGCAAGGATCACTATGTCTCTTAGGAAACCTGTTTTGACCTCATTATATAGATCTAAAGGTCAATTAGAATTGAGTCTAAGGGTTAGTGTTTAGGTTTGGAAGCTGCCCTCAAGACCAGGTTTTTCAGTTTTGGAGACTAAGTCAATTCGTCGAGCTCAGTACGACGAATCGTCGAACTCCATTCGACGATCGTTGAGTTCACTTCGACGGATCGTCGAACTCCATTCGACGATCTCTGAGCTCAACTTTAACAAAGTCGTCGAACTCCATTCAACGATCTTCGAGCTCAGATCGACGTTCTTGACTCCAGTTTGATTCTCTATCTCTGAGCTCAGTTTGACGATAGTTGAGCTCAGATCGACGATCTCTGTTTCAGTCAAAGCCCAGTCTCTGAGCTCAGTTCAACGATAGTGGAGCTCAGTTCGACGTTTTTCTGAAGAGTTCAATGTTTTTCAAGATTTAAATTCAGACAGTTGTGGAATTATTGTCAGCATTTAATTCAGAGATTTTGTAGCCGTTTTCAATTAATCTGGAGCAAGTTTCAAGGGATTTTCAAGGAATGTTTTAATTGGACTTTCCTCCAAAAGACAAATTGCAATTAAGGAAGTCATTTATTGACAGGCTAACGGCTGAAAGTCCACCTAGTGTCAACTATGTGCACCTATGGGGGGGGGGAATAGGTGACTTGTAGCGCTTTTGCGGAATTTATAATAGTACCTGCACAATAAAGATAAACAGCACAGCACACAGAAAACACAGGCAATTTATAGTGGTTCCCCGACTTGGGTACATCCACTTTCCCCCTTCGACCTATCTCCCAACAAGGGACGACTCGGTCACTTCTCCAACAGGATTGAAATCCAATCCTTGCACTATTGGAAGGAACCCTTCCACACGTAGGAGTCAACACTCCCACAAACCGGGTTGCACCCAACCCTTACAACACGGAACAATAGTTCCTTTACATCAAAAGTAAAATAGAATGTACACGAGATACAAACTTCGTTTGGAGACTTCGGTGTTCCTCTTCGTTCGACGACGTGTTCGTGAAGTCAATGAAGAGTCTACAACCTTGGTCTCTCTTGGAGAGGATCTCCCCGGAACCGGCGGCGGCAATCCGAGCGGCGGCTTGGTTCGGGATCGGCGGCAACGAAGGTGCGCGGCTGCAGTACTTTGAGATCCACACTTCGTAGCAAAGCAAACAAGGTCTACCAACGGTCACTCTAGGATCGGTCGTCTCGATCGATTCGGACGGGGGAGTTTTTACCGGTCAACAAATCGAGAGACAAGGGATCTCTGGATAGACACGTGAGACTCAAGCTTTGCTAAGCTTCTGTCGCCGGAGATCACGAAGGAATCCCGATCGATGACGGCGACCAACTAGCTCGAGCGCGACGGCGGCGGCGGAGTGACGATCGCGATTTTAGGTCTAGGTTTTTGCTCGGCTTTTTTCTCTGTTGTCTACAGTTCAAAATACTCGTATATATACTGTAGATACTACTAATTTGACCGTTGTGGGACCCACAAGAAAAATCCCGAAAACCGGTTCAAAATAGTCCAGCGGCAGAATCCGGTCCAGCAGTTTCCAGAGAAAACGCCAAGTAAAAATCGGCGAGAATCACAGGTGATTCTCGACGAATCGGCGAGAATCAGTTAGTGATTCTCGACGATTCGTCGAGAATCACTAGTGATTCTCGACGAATCACTTTTTGATTCTCAACGAATGTAACTTGGTATTCAGGATCTGCTCTGCGATGGGTTCGGCGAGAATCACTAGTGATTCTCGCCGAATCTTACTTGGCACCGTTTTGAGGTAGCCGGAAAGAGTCGGCGAGAATCACTAATGATTCTCGACGATTCGGCGAGAATCACTTGGTGATTCTCGTCGAATTATACTTAGACGAATTTTTGTCTTTCCGCCCACGAGCTGCTCCTTGACCCATCCTTGATCCTTGTCTGCTCCTGCAAGATCACAGCCCTGTACTTGAACGTAAGTGCACTCCAATAGAGAGAGTACACATAGGCCAACACACTGATCTGCTCAACGAGGGATTACGTCGTGCAGACCCGTGTATATTGACCTACTGCACCCTGACATTAGTGTGCACTTTGCGTGGAATAACTGCAAGTACAACTTGAAAGATTTTATCAAATACATTGTCTATTGACCTTAGCTTGTCCAGGGGCTTCTTCAAATCAGGTACATTGTGGATACAATACCCAACAATCTCCCCCTATTTGAAGAAGCCTAAACCCTACAAGCTAAGGTGAATAGAGCAAATGGGAATGAAAACCATAAACTTAAAATGGAGTTGAGTGAGTTATCCATTACCAATACCAATTTCTTGGGAGCAAGCTTGGAGCCACCTTAGCTTAGCCGAGAGGGTAATCTCCCCCTTTTCGGCTTCTGCAAATCGGGATCGGTTGCAGTTGACCCCTTGCTCCCCCTCAGTTCTTGCGTTTGTGGTCACACTTGAGTTCCTTGCTCCCCCACAGATCGTGCACGAGCCTGGAGCTTCTGTAGTCTTCATTCCTCATAATTGAGCATCCCCAATTCAGTCTTGAAAAGATTGAACTTGGCCTCGTCTAAGGGCTTTTTGAATATATCAGCAATCTGCTTGTCCGTGGGGACATAACAGAGAGAGATGTCCTTGTTTTCCACGTGCTCCCGAATGAAGTGGTAGCGCACTTCAATATGCTTCGTTCTGCTGTGCGATACAGGATTGTTGGCAATGGCAATTGCACTGGAGGAGTCGCAGTACATGGGAACTTCCTTGAACTGAAGGCCGTAGTCGGCTAACTGGTTTCTGATCCATAGAAGTTGTGCGCAACAGCTTCCTGCCGAGATGTACTCAGACTCTGCTGTGGAGGTTGCAACATAATTCTGTTTCTTGCTGTTTCATGAGATAAGCCTCCTGCCGAGGAATTGACACGTCCCGAAGGTGCTTTTCCTGTCATCCCTGCTCCCTGCAAAATCATCATCTGAAAAGCCTATTAGCTCGACATCATTGTTTCTCGGGTACCACAAGCCAAGATTAGGAGTACCTTTAAGGTATCTTAGAATTCGCTTTGCAGCGACATAGTGAGATTCCTTAGTGTTCACCTGATATCGGGCACAGACACATGTGGAGAACATAATATCCGGTCTACTGGCAGTAAGATAGAGCGGGGATCCAATGATGCTTCTGTATTTGGTTTCATCGAAAGGTTTACCTTTCTCATCCTTATCCAGAGACATAGTGGATCTCATTGGAGTCCTCATAGAGGATGCACTCTCCATATCGAATTTCTTAAGGAGTTCATTTGTGAACTTCGTCTGAGAGATGAAGATTTCATCCTCAGACTGTTTCACTTGAAGTCCTAAGAAATACTTGAGCTCTCTCATACTGCTCATTTCAAACTTTCCTTGCATAAGTTTTGAAAACTTTTTGCAAAGATTGTTGTCCGTTGAGCCGAATATTATGTCATCGACATAGATTTGCACCAGCAAAATCTTGCCTTTGACTTCCCTGAGAAACAATGTTTTATCTATTTTACCTCTAGAGAACTTGTTCTCAAGAAGAAAACTAGATAAAGTCTCATACCAAGCTCGTGGAGCTTGTTTCAACCCATATAAGGCCTTATTAAGAAAATAAACATGATTGGGATAAGTAGGATCGACAAAACCTGGGGGTTGAGCGACGTATACTTCCGCTTTCAAGTCTCCGTTCAAGAATGCTGATTTCACATCCATTTGATAGACTGTGAATCCTTTGTGTGAAGCATACGCCAGGAACAATCTGATTGCCTCGAGCCTTGCGACGGGTGCGAAGGTCTGGTCGAAGTCAATCCCCTCCTCCTGTCTGTAACCTTGAGCCACCAGCCTGGCCTTGTTCTTTACGATGACACCGTGTTCATCCAGTTTGTTTCTGAAGATCCACTTGGTTCCAATCACATTCTGCTTGTGTGGTCTGGGAACCAGCGTCCACACGTTGCATCGTTCGAATTGATGAAGTTCATCTTGCATGGCCAAAATCCATGCCGCATCTTTGTTCGCCTCGTCGAACTTCTTTGGCTCAACCTGTGACAGGAAGCTAAGATGCAATACTTCGTTAATGGTACCTCTTCGAGTTCTGACACCAACACGAGGATCTCCGATGATCTGATCTCTAGGATGATCCCTCACATGCCGGAGCTCTAGAAGTCTGGCGTCTGGAGCTTCAACTACTTCTTGGGCTTCTCTTTCTTCCAGGAGATTTGTTCCATTTTGATCTTCAACATTTTCAGATGACGTGGAGGTGGAAACTTTGACATACTTAGGAGTGTCATCTTTAGCGGTCTCATCCAGACTCAGCTGTTCAAGTCGTGCACCTGCATCTTCAAGAATACCACTGGAAGAATTGCTGTTAAGCAAACTTCCTTCATCAAATACAACATTTATTGATTCTTCTACCACTAGGGTTTTCTTATTGAAGACCCTATATGCCCGACTGTGGGAACTATAGCCCACGAAAATGCCTTCGAAGCATTTTTCACCAAATTTAGTACGCGGGTACTTCCCATTATTCAGTACATAGCATCTGCAACCAAAAATCCTCAAGTAGGCCATGGTTGGTTTCCTGCCTTTCAGTAGTTCGTAAGGCGTCTTACGATGATGCTTGTTGATCAATGCTCGGTTTTGTACATGACAAGCTGTATTGACAGCCTCTGCCCAGAAGTATTCCGGGAGAGAGGCGTCTTTCAACATTGTCGTGCAGGCTTCAATGAGAGTTCTATTTCTCCTCTCCGCAACTCCATTTTGCTGAGGAGTGCGCGGGGAGGAAAACTCATGAAAGATACCTTGTTCTTCACAAAATTCTGTCATAGCACCAGACTCGAATTCTGTTCCATGGTCACTTCTGATTTTGACCACTGAGCAGTTAAATTCGTTCTGAACCTGCTTGACAAAACTAGTGAAGATGTCAAACGTATCTGACTTTCGTTTCAAAAAGAACACCCAAGTAAACTGAGAGTGATCATCAACTATCACTAGCGTATAGGACTTGCCTCCCAAGCTATGAACTTGCATTGGACCAAACAAGTCCATATGTAAAAGGTAAAGACATCGGGAAGAGTCTTTGTCTGCGATGCTCTTAAAGGTAGCCCAAGTCTGTTTGCCCATCTGGCATGCAGGACAGGGGATATCTTTGATGCACTTGATACTGGGGGCATCCCTTACTAAGTTCTTAGAAAACAGCATACTAATTGTCTTGAAATTAATATGTGTCAATCTCTTGTGTCATTGATCACAAAGAGATGCACTGCCTGTTGCCACAAGGC
The DNA here is from genome assembly GCA_039583875.1 of Platanthera guangdongensis. NCBI lineage: Eukaryota > Viridiplantae > Streptophyta > Magnoliopsida > Asparagales > Orchidaceae > Platanthera > Platanthera guangdongensis. The sequence goes on along the minus strand of CM077159.1, from coordinate 135,214,183 downwards.
ATACGGGGGTAGATGAATCTATACTGAGAAAATCTAAGCAGAAGATATTTCTGCTCCTAATGCCTGATAATACCGTCTCAGAAGAGGTACGTGAAATTATCAGACATTTATCCTTGCAGAACTTAACGTCATAACCTTTATCACATAATTGACTTACACTGATCAGGTTATGGTTTAACCCTTCAACATAAGCCACGTCGGTGATAGAGATTATACCGTTGGAAATCATACCGTAACCTCTGGTGACTCCTCGATCTGACCCTCCAAAGATGACTTTGGGTCCATTCTCGACTGGAGTGTAATCACGCAGCAGGCTTCTTGTCCCAGTCATATGCCGGGAGCATCCACTGTCCAAATACCAGATCGGCGTTTTGGTGGCCTTTGGACATTCCTGCAAAACAAAATTAACTCGCCTTAGGAACCCAATCGAACTTGGGTCCTAGATTCCTGGTTAGCACACTCCCCCTCGGTTGGTTAACCCTACGAGTGGTCGGCCTCGCAGTGCTAACATAGGGAGTCTCGTAATACCTTGGATTAAACCAACAATCCACGGCAAAGTGACCAACTTTGCCACAGCACCAACAGTCGAATCTGTTGTACCTCTTCCTAGGCTCCTGCCTTACCCTGGGAACGGTGGGTACAGCTGGGGCCTTGGATCTGGAGGTGGAGGCCTCATGGTGACAGCAGTCACATGACTTCGTCACCTTCTGTATAACAGGCTTGGCTTTTGGTGCCTGCTTTCCATTATGGCCGCTAGAGAACGGACCATAATTTCCCATGTGGATTTCCTCATAAGGTGCCTTGAAGGCACTCTCACCGAAGTTCCGGGGAAAGGTCCAACTGTCATATCGGCTCTTTGGCTTTGCAACCGAGGGCCGGAAATGATGGCCAAATGTTGACTCAAAGTCATGTTGGTTGCAAGGAAAGCCAGGCTTTCTGAATGCAACAGGACTAAGCGGAGCCTTTCCCTTTTCATCAGCAGAGGCCTTCTTGGCGGCCTTATTCTTCCTCTGGTTCCTGTTTCTCCTGGAGGAGGAACCAGATACCCCTACATGCCCCAAGCCAGCTCCTTTGGCCTGAGCAGAGAAGGTATCAACAACTGGAAGAACTGTTTTTGGCATAGAGAAGCTCTTGACGATCTTCCTTTCTGCCGCAAGTTGTTCTTCCAACCTGTCGACTTCCTCCTGCTTAAGATCAAGGAGCTTCAGAGACTCTGAATGCTTTGAGGTCAGGTCAAGGTGCTCCTGTCGGAGAGAGATCAAACTGGTGACCTCTTCCCTTAGGGAAAACACACTCACCCTTAAGGAATTTTACTTCCTTTTTCTCAGCCTTCAATCTCTTTCGACACTCCTCGAAAGTGTTGAGCAGAAGCTCATACTTCTCGAGGAGCTCAGCTTCACGGGCCGAAAGGCTATCCTCAGGTTCATCATCCTGAGACTCAGGATCAGAGTCGGAGTCGGAGAGAGGGGTGTGAGCTTTTACCTTCCCAGTAAACGGGGGGCATTCTCCTTCTGAGTCAGAGCGACCCACCAGCCCGAAGTAGGCTTCCTCATCATCACTGGAGTCTGAGGAATCAGATTCACTCAGTGTCTTTGGCCTTTTGGCGATGTAGCTCCGTCTCCTTCTTCTTATCTCTAGAGGATTTGTGCTCCTCTTCTTTCCCTTTTTCTCTCTTGCCTTGAAAGCAGTCGGCCACGACGTGTCCTGGCTTATTGCATCCAAAGCAAATAATGTCAGCGGAGCGATGTTTGTTCGGTCTAGATACATACATGTCAGAAGAATAATTTTTCTTCTGATGCTTGGAGGAGGAGCTGTCTCTCTTTCTTTGATTCCTCATCTTGAGGAACTTCTTGAACTCTCGAGTGATGAGGGAGAAATCCTCCTCCGACAGCTCTGAGCTGGAGGAGCATGGCTCGGAGTCCTCCTCCTCATCCTTTTTCCTGGCACGGTATGAAACCGCACCCTTGCCTTTTCTGGAGTGACTGGCTTTTAGAGCCACAGTCTTTTCTTTGTCTGTCGCCTTCTCTGCTTCTTCTTCTGCTTTTCTGGTGTTCAGCTGAAGCTCATAGGACATCAGCTTCCCAAACAGAATTTGTGGATCAGTTTCTGCTAGTCTGCCAAATTCTCTGATGGCGCAGATCTTGGTGTCCCATTCCTTAGTAAGGGACCTAAGGAATTTGTCATTGAGTTCACCATTAGTGAACACTCTTCCGTAGCCCTTGAGGGCGTTGACAATCTTTAGGAAGTTCTCGTAGGTGACTCCGATTTCTTCCTTAGGCCCTTGTCTGAAGGCCTCATATTTCTGGTTTAGGAGGGATCTCCGATCATCCCTCACTTCATCTGTGCCCTCCATTAGGATGATCAGGCACTGCCAGATCTCCATGTGCTGTCCTGCAGTTGCTGAAGTTTTGCATCATAGAGTCATCAACTGCGCTGACCAGAATGTTTCGTGCCTTCATGTCAAGTCCCACTAGCACCATCTCGTCCTTGTCCATTTCTGAAAGTGTCTTCGGCACTTTCTTGGTGGGATCAATGGTGGAGGCCTTAGTGGGGACATAAGGTCCCTCCTGCACGATCAAGAAAAGTCGAGGATCCACAGCTTCCATGTAGAACCTGATCCTTTCCTTCCAGATAGGAAAGTTGAGCCTGGTGCACACTGGGATCTTGCCGGAGAACTTGAGCCCGTCCATAGTAGATGTTTGCCTCCTTGTTGACACTAGTGGCGGGATTCAACTCAAGCTGTTAACCTTTTTGATGAGTAACCTCGCTTTGATACCACTTGAAAGTCCACCTAGTGTCAACTATGTGCACCTATGGGGGGGGAATAGGTGACGTGTAGCGCTTTTGCGGAATTTATAATAGTACCTGCACAATAAAGATAAACAGCACAGCACACAGAAAACACAGGCAATTTATAGTGGTTCCCCGACTTGGGTACATCCACTTTCCCCCTTCGACCTATCTCCCAACAAGGGACGACTCGGTCACTTCTCCAACAGGATTGAAATCCAATCCTTGCACTATTGGAAGGAACCCTTCCACACGTAGGAGTCAACACTCCCACAAACCGGGTTGCACCCAACCCTTACAACACGGAACAATCGTTCCTTTACAACAAAAGTAAAATAGAATGTACACGAGATACAAACTTCATTTGGAGACTTCGGTGTTCCTCTTCGTTCGACGACGTGTTCGTGAAGTCAACGAAGAGTCTACAACCTTGGTCTCTCTTGGAGAGGATCTCCCCGGAACCGGCGGCGGCAATCCGAGCGGTGGCTTGGTTCGGGATCGGCGGCAACGAAGGTGCGCGACTGCAGTACTTTGAGATCCAAACTTCGTAGCGAAGCAAACAAGGTCTACCAATGGTCACTCTAGGATCGGTCATCTCGATCGATTCGGACGGGGGAGTTTTTCCTCGGTCAACAAATCGAGAGACAAGGGATCTCTGGATAGACACGTGAGACTCAAGCTTTGCTAAGCTTCTGTCACCGGAGATCACGAAGGAATCCCGATCGATGACGGCGACCAACTAGCTCGAGCGCGAAGGCGGCGGCGGAGTGACGATCGCGATTTTAGGTCTAGGTTTTTGCTCGGCTTTTTTCTCTGTTGTCTACAGTTCAAAATACCCGTATATATATACTATAGATACTACTAATTTGACCGTTGTGGGACCCACAAGAAAAATCCCGAAAACAGGTTCAAAATAGTCCAGCGGCAGAATCCGGTCCAGCAGTTTCCAGAGAAAACGCCAAGTAAAAATCGGCGAGAATCACAGGTGATTCTCGACGAATCGGCGAGAATCAGTTAGTGATTCTCGACGATTCGTCGAGAATCACTAGTGATTCTCGACGAATCACTTTTTGATTCTCAACGAATGTAACTTGGTATTTAGGATCTGCTCTGCGATGGGTTCGGCGAGAATCACTAGTGATTCTCGCCGAATCTTACTTGGCACCGTTTTGAGGTAGCCGGAAAGAGTCGGCGAGAATCACTAATGATTCTCGACGATTCGGCGAGAATCACTTGGTGATTCTCGTCGAATTATACTTAGACGAATTTTCGTCTTTCCTCCCACGAGCTGCTCCTTGACCCATCCTTGCTCCTTGTCTGCTCCTGCAAGATCACAGCCCTGTACTTGAACGTAAGTGCTCTCCAATAGAGAGAGTACACGTAGGCCAACACACTGATCTGCTCAACGAGGGATTACGTCGTGCAGACCCGTGTATATTGACCTACTGCACCCTGACATTGGTGTGCACTTTGCGTGGAATAACTGCAAGTACAACTTGAAAGATTTTATCAAATACATTGTCTATTAACCTTAGCTTGTCCAGGGGCTTCTTCAAATCAGGTACATTGTGGATACAATACCCAACAACGGTTATCTTGGACAGTGGATCATATTCTATTCAGATCAAGAGAATAAAAGATTAGTTTTTCATTCTTCTCATAGTAAAAGACAAAAATAGACACAACAAAAACTTCTGCAACAACAATTCTCTACAACAACAAGAATTACAGCTCTTACAACAACAATTACATAAGAGAAAGAAAGAGAGTTGCAGACATTCTCAGTCTAAAAGATTCATACAAGAACACACATCATAAAAGGAGATCAACTAACTGAAATTTTCAGATCTCTCTTGATTCAAGTGTTCAAAGGCCATCATCATTCAAGACTCCAGACACCTCACATTTCAGCTGGTGCTGAAATCATCTTTTGCTGGAGATCAAATCATTTGAAGGCCTATCACCCTACTGTAAAGCTTCACTTCCTGAACAACTCAAGATCTCAGGGGGAGCTTTGACAACATCCACTATCTTCTCTCTAACTGTTGACAAAGAAGATCCTCTCATCTCTCTCTCTGTTGTAAAGGGTTTTTCAAACTCCCTTCAAAAGTTTGTGATTGGTTTCTGAGACCTTATCAAAACTCAGTGGTGGCAAGACACCTGATCAAAAAATCTGGTTTGGTTTTTGAGCACCTTATCAAAAGCTCATTGGTGCCCGGGACACCTGATCAACTCATCCTGCAGTGGATTCCTACCTAGGGTAGTAGAAGAGTGGATGTACCCAGGTTGATTGGGGAACCACTATAGCTCCTTGTGTCATCTGGTTGCTTACTTTATTTTTGTTTCTGGCTGTGGTTTGTGATTGCTTTGTGATTGCTCTGTGATTGTTCTGTGTTTAGATTTACTTTATTTCATTTGCTTCCCTGTTCACTTAGGAATACAACAACTGTTGTAAAAAGTTTTTAGCAAGCACCATACTCTATTCACCCCCCCCCCCCTCTAGAGTATATCAGATCTAACTTGCACTTTAAATTAGTATCAGAGGGAGGTTGGTTAAAAATACCACACCTTAGTGGTTGCACAGGCTAACACCTGAACCCAAAGATCCCTATAGTTAGATCTGCTTGTTTTGATTTTGCTATTAGAATTATTTCTTCACAAAACATGGCCCAAAACAAAGATTATGCTAGCACCAGACCTCCAGTGTGCAATCTATCTAAGTTTGCACTTTGGAAGGCAAGGATTAGACTCTACATGAATTCTATTGATGAGGACATCTTCAATTCTGTTTTGACAGTGTGTCCAAGACCTCCAGAGAATACAAGTACAAATGTTGTTCCACCTCCCTCAGGAACAGATGCTGACATCAAGAAATGGAAAGTTGCCGATGCAAAGGCTATGAACATTCTAGCCCAGACTATGTCTGATGAGATTTTCCAAAAGGTGGCTGAATGCAACTCATCAAAGGACATCTGGGACAAGATATCTGAAATAGTCTCAGGGTTTGCTGATGAGAGAAAAGACAGAAGATCTCACCTCATAACCCAGTATGAGAATTTCAAGAAAGGAGATGCTGAGTCAGTGGCAGACATGTATAATAGACTCAGCCTGATAGTCAATGAACTGAAAACTTTGGATAAAGAGATCTCATTGACTGAGCTAAATGATAAAATCCTAATGTGCTTCCCAAGCACTTGGGACTCAAGGATCTGGCCAATCAAGGATGTCATAAGTCTGAATGAAATCACAACAGAAGCTCTCTTGGGCAAGCTCAAGTCTTATGAGCTGCTCATCAAAAACAGAGAAGAAGAACAAAAGGCTGCCTCACCAGCCACAAGAAAGGAAAAGTCAATAGCTTTCAAAGCCTCTGAAGATCAGCCTGAGGATAAGGTCACAGGAAATGATGAGCTGCTTAGTCTACTGGCCAAAAGATTTTACAAAATGACCAGAAAGGACTTCAGGAAAAGATCATACAAAGAGCATGACAAGCCAAGGTATGATAAATCAAATAACAAAGAAATTATCTGTTTTGGTTGCAGGAAACCAGGCCACATTGTGCCTGACTGTCCAGAGAATAAAAACAAGGACAGAAAGGACAAGAAAGAAAGAAGAAAAGACAAGGACTTCAAGAAGAATAGCAATGACAAACCCTCCTCCAGCAAGAGCAAACACGCAAGGAAGGGATTTGTTGTTGAAACTTGGAGTGAGACTGAAGAGGAATCTGAAGTTTCATCCAGCTCAAGTGATGATGAGGATGATGCTGAAGAAAAGGAATTCTGCATGATGGTTATCAATGCCTCACAACACAATTCTGATGCAGAAGAGTCAAAGTCAGACTCAGAGACTCAACTTGAAGAGGACCAGGTAATAAGTTCTTTTGATTTTAATTCTGAGGACTTTAAGTATGAGTTTAAAGCACTATGTTTCGAGTTATTAAGATCTGAGAAAGAAATCATTTCTCTCAGAAATCAATTATCTGAACATAGTACCTTAAAATCAGAAAACCTCAAACTCTCTGAGAAGTTGGAGTGCTGTAGGGAGCAGATAGCTTCACTGAAAAGTGAGCTATCAGAGGCCAAAAAGATTGAAAAATTCCTTAATGGGAGAAGTATCAAGCTAATGGACATCACAAGCACAGTGAACTCTAGATTCAATAGTACACTGGGCTTGGGTGCTTCATCCAGCCAACCTATAGTACTAACAACCCCAATTAAGTTTATCTCTGATAAAGGGAAGGGAGTTGTAGAGGTATCTAGGAAAAATTCTAACTTACCAAAGAAAACAAGAGTTCAACAGAAATCGTCGAACGCAGCTAGACGATCGCCGAACGGAGATCAACGATCTCAGGCAAAACCGTCGAACTCAGGTCGACGATCTCTAAACCCTGAACTCTGCCACAGTCGATCGTCGAACGGAGCTCGACGATCTGACCCAAGATCGTCGAACGCAGCTCAACGATCGTCGAGCAGAGATCAGAGATTTGAAAACTTCTTCAAGGGTAAATCAAATTCCAATCCTAGGGGTCCTTCATCCAGATTTAACCCTTATACTGAATGGATAATACCTCCAATGAGATATCATCCTGAAGGTTATAAGAGTCAACCAAGGATGTCATTTATTTCTGAATTTAAAGGTTATCAACCTAGGCCCAAGGTAAACTGGGTCAAAAACAAGTAAATTGTTTTATGTGCAGGTGAAGACCTATCCAACATCAAACCAGCAATGGTATCTGGATAGTGGGTGCTCAAAGCACATGACAGGAAACAAGGACAACTTCACATCCTTCAAATCCAAGCTTGGACCCAAAGTCATATTTGGTGATTCAAACTTTGGACTAACAAAAGGATATGGTGCAGTCTAGATTGGCACAGTCACATTCAAGAAAGTAGCCTATGTGGAAGGACTGAAGCACAACTTGATCAGCATCAGTCAGCTATGTGATGAAGGCTACCAAGTGACTTTCAGCAAATCCATATGCAAGATCAAATCAGAGGACAACACAACTGTGTTGACAGGTAAAAGGAAAGGTAACATCTATTTAGTAGACTTTCTTTCAACTGAAGTAGATATTTGCATGTTTAATTCTGTTTGTAGACCTAATGTTTTATGGCATAAGAGACTAGGGCATATAAACCTTAGAACCATTGCTAGGCTATCCAAGGACAACCTTGTTAGAGGACTACCTTCTGGCCCCTACAAGAAGGAAGGACTCTGCAGGGCTTGTCAATTAGGCAAGCAAACCAAAAATAGTTTCAAGTCACTTAATAAGAGTGATTCAATTAGGATTTTGTATCTGTTACACATGGATCTTTTTGGACCCATTACAGTACAAATCTTAGGAGTGAAATCTTACACTTTAGTGGTTGTAGATGACTTCTCTAGATTCACATGGGTGTTCTTTCTGAGGAAGAAGTCTGATAACTTTAAGTGTTTGACAGAGTTTCTCAAATGCATACAGAGTGAGTTTAATACTCACATTGCCCTGATCAGGAGTGATCATGGGACAGAGTTTGATTCTCTTCTTATGCAAGAGTTCTGTCAGAGTGAAGGGAGCAGACACACTTTCTCAGCTCCTAGAACTCCTCAACAAAATGGGGTAGCTGAAAGGAAAAAATAGAACCCTTATTGAATCTGCCACTACATTGTTGTTAGATGCTCACCTTCCTCTATCATTTTGGGCAGAGGCAGTGAACACCTCCAACTATGTGTTGAACAGAAGTTTAATACATAAACTGAAGGGCAAGACTCTCTATGAATTACTCAAAGGGAAGAAACCTAAAGTAGATTATTTTAGAATTTTTTGTTGTATTTGTTACATTCACAATAATGACAAGAAATACTTAGCAAAATTTCAAGCTAAAGCTGATGACGGAGTGTTTCTGGGATACTCCATGATCAGTAAGGCTTATAGGGTATATAATAAATCAACTCATAAAATTGAAGAATCTGTTCACATATCTTTTGATGAATCTAACATGTCTTTCAAGGAGAAGAATACTTCTACCATAGAACCTTTGCAGATACACTCTCTTGCAGAAGACTTGAACATGTTACAAATCATTCAAAAAGAGGAAAGCAGTGAAGATGAAGAAGACATTTGTTGGGTACATTGGATTAAATGTACCTGATTTGAAGAAGCCTCACCCTACTCAATGATATACATCAAAATGTATTTGATGTATTTTGAGTTTAGTTGTGCAGGTCAAGTATTCACATGGAAAGCTGAAAAGACACTTAAGTCCATGTGTCGACACCCAGAAGGAAAGTGTCGACACTTAAGAATACTTGTGTCGACAGCCAGAGAAGCAGTGTCGACACTTGGAGTAATTGTGTCGACACCAGGGATGCAGAGTCGACACCAGACAGAAAGTGTCGACACATTCAGGTTGTGTCGACACTCAATGAAGAAAAGTCCAGTGAAGCTGTGTAGACACTTAGAAGCAGTGTCGACACCCAGAGGAACTATGTCTACATCAGAAAGTGTCGACACTTGGAGGCAGTGTCGACACTCAGCAAATTTCAGCAGAGTCTAAGTATAAGTGTCGACATAATAAAGAAAGTGTCGACACTCAGCAGAAGACTCAACACATGAAGAAAATGTCGACACAATGAAGAATGTGTCGACACACAGCAGAAGACTCAATACATAAAGAAAGTGTCGACACAATGAAGAATGTGTCGACACACAGCAGAAGACTCAATACATGAAGAAAGTGTCGACACTAGGAGGCTGTGTCGACACTCAGCAAAGTTCAACAAAAATTCTAAGAAGAAGTGTCGACACAAAGGAGATGTGTCGACACTCAGTCAAAGTCTCAACAGAAGAAGAATGTGTCGACACAAGGAGCAGTGTCGACACTCAGCAAGTATCAACACTGAAGGCATGTGTCGACACCAAAAAGATGTGTCGACACTGAATAAGTTCAACACAAGAAGATGTGTCGACACAAAGGAGTTGTGTCGACACTTACAAGAATCCAACAAAGTACTGAAGAACAAGGAGTTGTGTCGACACACAATATCAGTGTCGACACATGATGAAGAAGCTGTGTCGAGATATAAATTCTACAATATAAGGAGTTGTGTCGACACCTTGAAGGCTAGTGTCGGCACTTAGTCTACTTGTGTCGACACTTAGTCTATAAGTGTCGACACGTAAAGACAGACTGTCTCGACACTTTCAGACAGTTACAAATATTTCAAGAAGTGACTGGATGACATGACAGCTGCCATTCCAGCCGGTCTACTGCAACTGTCAGAGATGTCAGAAAGCTGTTAGGAACCGGATCAGCCGGTCGCCATGAAGAAGGCCTATATAAAGGCTTATACTGTCAACAGAAAGAGATGATCAACACATCAAGTGATACACACAAGATCTAGCGATTCATTGAAGAATCAAGTGAAGATCTAAGAAGTTGGAGAGAGAGAGAGCTCCTTCCAAGAAGACAGCCGTTGGAACCAGGCTGTAAAGAAGGGTTCAGACATAGTTCTGAATCTTAAGTTGCAGTGATTGAAGATCAGCTACAGAGAATCAATCCTATTGTATTCTACATTCAAGAAGCTTTGAAGAAAAGCCAAGTGAGATTGTTCTCAGCAGAGTTCTTCCAAGAACTCATCAAGAACCTATCAACTCATCTCTCTTTTCTGAGTTGTAGGTATATTCTTTGTATTCTTATTTTCTTGTAGGATCCTTAGGGATCTGAGTTGTAAGCCTGTAATTATAAAGGCTGAGTGGTAGGGCCTGTGTGCCTGAGTATAGGAGAACTATTTCTCTGAGTGTAGGCCTGTTGTGGCTGAGTGTAGGCCTTGTGGCTGAGTGTAGGTCTTTGGAGAAGACTGAGTTGTAGGGCCTTGAGCCTGAGCTGTAGGAACCTGTTTGGGGTTCTGAGTGTAAGATCTGAGGATCTGAGATAGTGGAGGAGTTTGGTCGAATCTAGTACACTACTAGATAGGCGCAGGGGGAAAGTGGATGTACCCAAACCTTGGGGAACCACTATAAATCTGTGTGTTCACTGTGTGCTTGTGTTTTCTGTGATTGCTAATTAATTGATGTGAAGAATTAGTTATAAATTTGTGATATAATCTGCAATCTGCCTAAAAAGTTTAAAAAAGATTTAGTCACCTATTCACCCCCCCCCCCCCTCTAGGTGATTAGGTACAATTTCTTTCAAGTGGTATCAGAGGGAGGTTACTCAAAAGGGACATAACTGTCTGAGTAGATCCTGTTGGCAGATTCAGTATAAGTAAAGTGCAGAATCAAGAAAATCAAGAAACATGGGTTCAACAGAGAATCATAAGGAACTTGGATCCATGAAGTTGCCCATTTGCAGAAAAGAAATTTTTGGCATCTGGAAAGAAAGGGTGAGACTATTTATGGAAGCCTCAGACCCTACAATATATATCACAGTTAAAGAAGGGTCATATGTGCCTATGAAGGTTTCAGTCTTAGATGCAAATCAGAGAACACCTAAGGACTTCTCTGAAATGACAAAAGATGAGATATTTCTAGCCACAATGGACAAGAGGGCTCAGAATATCATTGTGAGTGCCATAGATGATGCTACCTTTCAGAACTTGATACACTATAAGACATCTAAGGAGATGTGGGATACCTTGATAGTGTATATGGAGGGTTCTGAAGAAGTGAGACAGGATAGAAAGTCATTGTTAAACTAGGAATATGAAAGTTTCAGGCAAGGCAGGACTGATAGTATAACAGAATGCTATAAGAAATTCTATAGGATAGTAAATGAGCTAATGTCCTATGGAAGAGATTTCAATAATTATGAGCTAAATGATAAGTTCTTGAGGTCCCTAACAAAGGATTGGGACACCAAGATCTGTGCCATTAGGGAAATGGGCAAGTTAGCAGATATTCCTCCTCCAACTTTGTTTGGAAAACTGTTATCCTATGAAATGCAGTTGATGGTAAGGAAAGAAGAGGAGAAGACTACCAGAATTGAGAATAAAGAAAGAACAGTGGCATTCAAGACAGAATCCACCAGAAAATACAGAAGTAAGTCTCCTTCTCCACCTCCAAAAGTGGCTGAGACTGAGTCAGATGATTCAGCAAGCAGAAAGTCTGAAAGCAGTGAAAGTGATGAGGACTTTGCAGCCTTCACAAGACACTTTCAGAAGTTTCTAAAGAAGAAACAGTGGAGGTCAAAGCCATCCACTTCACAGGAAAAAGATGACTATTATCAGAACAAGAAGTCATCAAAGAAAGACAGGAGAAGACCAAGTCAAGCAAAGCAACTTTATCAAAAATTGTTTGTTATTGCTGTAACAGACAAGGACATGTTATTGCTGACTGTCCTGAGAAAAGGAAAGAGTCTAATGATAAGAAAAAGACTCAATTCAAGGGCAAGAAGGAAAGGTCTTTTGTTGCCAAGAAGGATAAAAGCCTGTCAGACATATCTTCTTCAGAAACTGAGTCAGAAGCTGAAGCATACATATGACTGTTTGCTGAAGAAGAGGAAGAGGAGTTCATCCAGATAATGAACTCTATATATGAGCAAGAGGACATTCAGTGCAAAGGACTGATGGCCTTAACAGAAGGTGACAAAATCCAGGATCAGCCTGGACCTAGTAAGGTACAAAATTGTTCTTTAAGTTCAATTTCTAGTGCTAGTTCTGATTCAGTTACATCAGCATCAAATGATGCCAGTGGATCTGAATCTGAAGGGGATATTCATCAATTGATTGATGAATATAGAGTTCTGTTGCAAGCATTTAAGAAAAGTAAATCCTTGGCCAAGAGTCAGGCTAAGGAGATTGCAAGTCTCAAAGTGGCTGCAACTGATTTTGAGAAGCTGATTGATCAAAAGTTAAATGAAATAGCCAAACTAAAGAACATAACTGTTATTCAGATGGGAACTATAACATTCAAGAATGATCAAATCAGAAATCTGGAGATTAGTCTTCAGAAGGAGAGAGACATTGTTGCAAGGTTTTCTAAACCTAAGTCTGTTCTACCTTTGATTGATGAGTTTATACCTCACAAGGGTAAAACTGGATTGGGGTTTACTAACCCTGCTAGGACTGTAAAGTCCAAGTCTAAGGGCAAAGCCCCAGCTCTCAACAAGCCAGCTGTAAATAAAACAGCAAGGGATGTACCTAAGCAAAGGTACAATAGATTTGAGTGCTGGTGCTGTGGCAAAGTAGGCCACTTTGCCATTGACTGCTGGCACAATTCTAGTGCCAAGTTGAGTAGCAAACTGCCTGTTGGAAGACCTGCAGGTAGCTTTGTTAAGAGGCAAACTAACCAGCACCAATGACCCAAGAATTCTTTGGGTTCTAAGGTCAACTAATCTGTTTTGCAGGTGAGTCCAAGTGACCATGCCCCAATATGGTACTTGGATAGTAGATGTTCCAGGCACATGACTGGAACTAGGGGATTGCTAAAGGACTTCACACCAATCAGGGATGGTCCTAAAGTCACCTTTGGTGGTTCTGAAAAAGGAATCATCAAGGGTTTTGGTAACATTTCTAGCTCCCATATAACTATTACTCAAGTGGCTTATGTTAAAGGTTTGAAACATAACCTTATTAGTATAAGTCAACTGAGTGATGTAGGATATGACATCTCATTTGTCAAAGATGGTTGTCATATCAGGAGGTCAAATGATCAAGAGATCATTTTGACAGGTTATAGAAAGAGGAATGTCTATTGCCTAGACATTATGGTTGAGAACAATGGTTCTCCTGTGTGTCTTGTAGCTGATGAGAAAGTCTCTCATTGTGTCAAATGGCACAAGAGGCTAGCCCATCTTAACTACAAGACAATTGGCCAACTCTATAGCAAAGAGTTAGTGAGGAATGGTCCTCAAGTTAAGTGTATTAAAGATGGAATATGCTCAGCTTGTCAAAAGGGCAAGCAGACTAAATCCACCTTTAGTAGCATTGAAAACAAAGATGTTGTGAGGTGCTTATACCTCTTGCATATGGATCTCTTTGGTCCTATGCCAGTTCACAGCCTAGGTAGGAAGGTCTATACCTTTTTGGTTGTAGATGACTACTCAAGGTTTTCCTGGGTGTTCTTCCTTAGACAGAAATCTGAAACACCTAGTATCTTTTATAGCTTTGTCAAACAAATTCAGAATGAACTAGACAGTACAGTGGTCAAGATAAGAAGTGACCATGGTACTGAATTCCAGTCTGATAGTATGATAAAACTATGTGAAGAATTTGGGATATTTCAGGAATTTTCTTCACCAAGAACACCTCAGCAAAATGGCATTGCTGAAAGGAAAAATAGAACCTTGATTGAGGCTGGTAGAACCCTATTAAGTGACATATCTCTACCAGAATATTTCTGGGCTGAGGCAGTTAATACTGCATGCCATGTAATTAATAGGGCTACCATTACTAAAAGCCACAATAAGACCCCCTATGAGATTGTGAAAGGCAGAAAACCAAATCTATCCTATTTCAGGATCTTTGGTTGTAAGTGCTTTATACTTAACAATGGAAAGTCTTACTTGACTAAGTTTGCTGCCAAATCCCAAGAGGGGATCTTTGTTGGGTACAGCAACAATAGTAAGGCTTATAGAGTCTACAACTTGTCTACTCAAGTTGTAGAAGAGTCAGTACATGTAGTATTTGACGAAGCTAGACTTATTAACAATGAGTTGTCTAGTAGTATTTGCAGCTCCACAGGTGTGACTAAGAAGATGGACAAGCTCACTATTGAAGAAGGCCTACTGCAAGACAGCAAGTAGAAGATAGTGGCTGTTGTCCAGGGGGAGTACTACATGTACCTAATGCAGAAGAAGTCCAAGGAGTGCAGCAAGTTGAAGAAATTGAAGAAGTTCAACCTGAAGCCAGGATGCTTCCAGCTAATAGGCATCTAAGAGATCATCCAGCAGATCAAATCATTGGTGATATAAGACAAGGGGTACAAACAAGGAGCAGAAATCTGAGTGCAGCACTCTACTCCAGTTTTCTATCCCAAGTTGAGCCAAAGAAATTTGAAGAAGTCATCCTAGACCCTCATTGGATTGAGGCAATGCAAGAAGAGCTGAATCAGTTCAAGAGATGCAAAGTCTGGGAGCTTGTTCCTAAACCAAAAGACCACAACATAATTGGGACCAAGTGGATCTTTAGGAACAAGATGGATGAACATGGAGTAATTATTAAGAACAAAGCAAGACTGGTTGCTAAGGGATATAGGCAGGAAGAAGGTATTGACTTTGATCAAACCTTTGCTCCAGTAGCTAGACTGGAAGACATAAGGATGTTCCTGGCCTATGCAACCTATCAAGGATTTAAAGTATACCAAATGGATGTTAAGTCAGCCTTTCTGAATGGTAATCTAAAGGAAGAGGTCTATGTGGAACAACCATCAGGTTTTGTTGATTCAACTCAACCTAATTATGTCTATAGACTTAGGAAGGCTTTGTATGGGTTAAAACAAGCCCCTAGGGCTTGGTATGAAACCCTGTCTAGTTTCCTCATTGAGAATAAATTCACAAGGTGGAAAATAGACAATACTCTATTCCTTAGGGAATCCAGAGGCAAGATCATACTAGTCCAAATATATGTAGATGACATAATATTTGGGTCTACTGAAAGTAGTCTTTACAAAAAGTTTGCAAAACTTATGCAAGGACAATTTGAGATGAGCAGTATGGGGGAACTTAAGTTCTTCTTGGGTCTCCAAGTTAGACAGACTGAGAATGGTTTATCCATATGCCAGTCTAATTTCACCCTAGAACTGATAAGGAAGTATGGTATGGATTCATCCAGTACCATGAAGACTCCTATGGGGTCAAGTATGTCTCTTAGCAAAGATGATGCAGGGAAACCTGTAGATGAGACTTTGTATAGAGGGATAGTTGGCTCCCTACTCTATTTGGCTGCAAGTAGACTAGATATCACGTATGCTACATATGTTTGTGCTAGGTACCAAGCATGCCCTAAAGAGTCTCATTTGACAGCAGTCAAAAGGATACTGAGATATCTAAAGGGCACACCTTATCTAGGCCTTTGGTACCCTAGGAATGGAGACTTTGAACTGACAGGTTATTCAGATGCAGATTTTGCAGGCTGCAAAGAAGATAGGAAGAGTACAACTGGTACCTGTCAATTCCTAGGTGGAAGACTGGTTTCATGGAGTAGCAAAAAGCAAACAAGTGTGGTTATCTCCACTGCAGAATTAGAGTATGTGGCTGCAGGAAGTTGCTGTGCTCAACTTCTATGGATACAACATCAGCTTGAGGATTATGGTATTCAAGTAAGTAGAACACCACTATTTTGTGATTATACTAGTGCTATATCTATTGCAAACAATCCTGTTTCTCATAGTAGAACAAAACACATTGAAATAAAATATCATTTTCTAAGGGAACATGTTGAAAAAGAAGATATTTTACTAGAGTATGTTAATACAGATAATCAACTAGCTGACATGTATACTAAGCCTTTAGAAGAAACCAAATTCAATAGGTTCAAAATTGAATTAGGTATGATAAACTTAGAATAAGTTTACAGAAATGGCTAAGTAAAATAGTGTCGACACACAGAGTTGTCTGTGTCGAGACAGAGAATTGGTGTCGACACTTTAGAGAAAAGGTGTCAACACATCTAGGAAGTTGGTGTCGACACTTCAGAGAATTAGTGTCGACACATGATAAGTAGGTGTCGACACATCCAAGGTAGTGTCGACACTTAGGCTTTACTCAGAATTAGTGAAGTAAAGTCTCGACTATGTGTCGAGCTAAGTGGTGTCGACACATAAACAAGTGTCGACACATATATTCTATTGACTAAACTTGTGTCGACACATAGGTGTCGAGACATTATAAGTCTGTGTGGACACTTATCAACAGTGTCGACACAATTTGAGTTGTTGACGCGCCCTTTCATCTTCAATCCTAGAAAGGTATAAATAGGATTTCGCCATTGTCTATCGACACGCTCACTAAAGTTTCGAGACCAAACTTGTGTGTCGACACCTCTCTTCTCTCAATTCAAATTCTTCAAACCCTAATGGCGCCAAAGCTCGAGGAGAACGTAAATGAAGGATATGAACTTGTGCGGCATGCGTTTGATGACGCAGAACCAGAGATCAAGGATGTGGTAACCCTAGTTGCAAACTCTGGGTTATATTTTCTTGTTTCAGAGCCGACAAAGATCTGGAATAAAGAAGTTCTAGAATTTCTGAATGGAGCAACCCTAGACGAATCTGGATTCAAGATCAAGTCAAGGGTTCATGGAGAAAAGGTGAAGATCTCACCTAAAAGTCTGAGAAAGATACTTCAGTTACCAAGGACTAAGGAAGAAGAGAATGTTTCTGCTTCTAAAACTAGGGAAACATTAACTTGGTGTGGTTTGGATTCCAATATGAAAATTGGATCAGTGTTCAATAGAAAGGGGATGAACAGCCAAGGCAAATTTCTCTCAGAAATTATTGGCAAGGTGATCTTGAGTAAGCCTGGAGGGCATGACAGGGTATCAGCCCATATGTTCAGTCTCATGACAAGGATTATCTTCACATTGAAAACTGATTGGTCTGTAGTAGTCTTTGATAAGATTAAAGAGAGCATGAAGAAGCCCAATTTGGGTAGGATACTAAGTCTTTACTTGGCTGGTAGTATACCAGAAGTAATGAGCCAAGCTGCAGGATCAAAGATCAATCACATGAGGAAGATGGACATGAGACTCTTCTCAAGATGGGATAGGGTCTTGACAAAGGAATTGCCATCACCTGAAAAGATAACACCTCAAAAGAAGAAGAAGAAGAAGAAGATAGCTTCAGTGGCTCAAGAATCATCTAGTAGCTCTGAAGAGCATGTTGTCTTTACACCAGATGATGAACAAGAAACTGAAACTGTTGGCAAGTCTCCAGATAGACAAGTAGCTGCAGACAGGCAGGGGGAGCTACCACAAGCTAGCCCTCTTCACCAGGATTCTATCCAGTGGGAGTCTCTACTGGTTGAAGAGCCAACTCCTCTAGAAAGTGAAAGAGCTACACAAACCATACTTGAGGTAATCACTGACATTAATAAATTAAATTTACCTATTGAAGATGATGTTTTGTCTGATTCAATACCTCATGTTAATCAGCAACCTCAAACACCTAGCCAACCCCAAGATGTTGTCAAGGAGGACACATCTGTTGCAGATCAAGTAGTATCTGATCAAGTAGTTGATGAGATCAGGAATTCTCCACCACAACCTCAACAAGAGTTTACAATGGAAGATCTCTTCCTTAATCTGGATCAAACAGACTTTGAGAAAGCAAGTGTTACTGCTGAGGGGGAGTATGCTCATGTTGAGGGGGAGCAAGTAGTAATTGTTGAAGGAACTGCAAGTAAAGCGCCTGAGAAGCCAAAGGATGTTGAGGAGCTACCTAGGGACAGGGTTGATATAGCTAGTACATCTGCTTTTGAGGATGAGGAGGCTGCAAGAGCAAAGAAAAGGAAATTCCAAGTCTTTAAAAGAAGGAGCCAAACTTACAAAAAGGCTTTACAAACTATTGCACCACAGCCTACACCATAGCCAGCACCATCTGTAGATTACAGTTCTCTGATGATTGCAATGCAAATAAAGCTTGATGAGCAAAGGAAAGCACTAGAAACATATATGGATGAGGGGCATAAGTCTTTACAATTTGATCTGGCCCAAGACATTAAGTCTATTAGATTTGAGATGAATCTAAATAAGAAGGAGATGACTGACTGCTTCCACAAGGGAGGGAATGCAGTAGTCTATCTAGCTACTCATCAGGAGAAAATCAAAGCTTAAGTGGATGACATTGCACTGAAGCAAGGATATGTTCTGGAGAACCAGCTCAGGATGAATGACGATTTGACTGCTTCACACAATGCAATTGTCACAGAAATGAAGAATATAGCTGCAGTGCAGACTACAGCTAATGTTACAGCTAAAGCAGACTTTGATAAAGCATTCCAAGAGGGAATAACTGTTGTTAAGACTGCAATACAAGACTCTTAGAAGATAATAACTGACAAACTTCAAAGGTTGAAACCTTACTTTAAGGATGGAGTAAACTATTTGGATGCACAAATAAGATTTCAGAAAGATGATCTGAGGGATCACATGGTTAGAGAAGTCATAAAGGGGGAGAGGGTGTTAGTCAAAGCCAGCTCTGATCATGCAAAATGGATTTCCAATTCCATCAGAGCCACCCTTGGATATCCTCCATTGTGTGATGATGATAATGTTGCAGAGTCTGGGATAAATCATGCATATCTAGGAGGGGAGCAACCTGAAGTGGCTCAAGTAATCTACCCTCCTCCAGACTTTGATATGATACATGCTGATATACAAACAATGTATAGCCCACCTGAGGGAAATCAGAAGGTTATCCTAGAAAAAGTGGTTCAGCCAGTATCTGAGGCCATATTGAAAGAACAAGAAGCTTTGTTGCTGAAAGAACAAGAGACTAAGTTGTCTAAGAAGAGGTTCAGAGAGCAAGCTGAACAAAGGCTTGATTTTGAACAGTGGAGCCCCACTTCAAGGAATATTATCTTAACTGCATGGAAGGCTGCCAAAGACAATATTCAGGATAGAAACAAGTGGTTTTCTGAACTGGAGTGGAGGAAGCATGAGACCAGACAAGAAGCAATTGTGCAATATAGAAGAAAGGCAAAGATGGGAAAGCTACCTCCTACTGCCCAGGAGCCTAGCAAGTACTTTCCCAAGCCTTATCATTACTTTGAGAGGCAAAAGATCAAGGCTGAAGAGCAGACAAAGAAGGATCTTAAAGGCAAGAAGCCTGCTGCTGCTGAAGATGCTGAAGCCCCTGTGCAAGCAAAGATACAGTCTGGGAAGGGCATAGTAATCAAGGAGACTGAGCAAAAATAGAATAGAATTATCTTTAGTTTACAGTTGTAATCTTTTGATTTTAAACACTCTGTAAACTTTTGTATAATGTATATGACAAAGTTGTTAGAACAATGTGATGTGTTGAAAAATCTATTACATAATTGTTCTGAGATATATGTGTGTACATGTTTTGTATAATACATGTTTATGTACTTTCCCTGATTGCATAATCTTGTTTTACATCATAATGTAATTTTGTTATGTATGGTGTATATCATTGACTAAGGGTTATGACTTCTCCAAATAGGGGGAGATTGTTGGGTACATTGGATTAAATGTACCTGATTTGAAGAAGCCTCACCCTACTCA
Organism: Platanthera guangdongensis; assembly: GCA_039583875.1. Classification (NCBI taxonomy): domain Eukaryota; kingdom Viridiplantae; phylum Streptophyta; class Magnoliopsida; order Asparagales; family Orchidaceae; genus Platanthera; species Platanthera guangdongensis. Next base: position 135,194,233 of record CM077159.1, on the reverse strand, counting down.
ATGATATACATCAAAATATATTTGATGTATTTTGAGTTTAGTTGTGCAGGTCAAGTATTCACAGGGAAAGCTGAAAAGACACTTAAGTCCATGTGTCGACACCCAGAAGGAAAGTGTCGACACTTAAGAAGACTTGTGTCGACAACCAAAGAAGCAGTGTCGACCCTTGGAGTAATTGTGTCGACACCAGGGATGCAGAGTCAACACCAGACAGAAAGTGTCGACACATTCAGGTTGTGTCGACACTCAATGAAGAAAAGTCCAGTGAAGCTGTGTCGACACTTAGAAGCAGTGTGGACACCCAGAGGAACTGTGTCTACATCAGAAAGTGTCGACACTTGGAGGCAGTGTCGACACTCAGCAAATTTCAGCAGAGTCTAAGTATAAGTGTCGACATAATAAAGAAAGTGTCGACACTCAGCAGAAGACTCAACACATGAAGAAAATGTCGACACAATGAAGAATGTGTCGACACACAGCAGAAGACTCAATACATAAAGAAAGTGTCGACACAATGAAGAATGTGTCGACACACAGCAGAAGACTCAATACATGAAGAAAGTGTCGACACTAGGAGGCTGTGTCGACACTCAGCAAAGTTCAACAAAAATTCTAAGAAGAAGTGTCGACACAAAGGAGATGTGTCGACACTCAGTCAAAGTCTCAACAGAAGAAGAATGTGTCGACACAAGGAGCAGTGTCGACACTCAGCAAGTATCAACACTAAAGGCATGTGTCGACACCAAAAAGTTGTGTCGACACTGAACAAGTTCAACGCAAGAAGATGTGTCGACACAAAGGAGTTGTGTCGACACTTACAAGAATCCAACAAAGTACTGAAGAACAAGGAGTTGTGTCGACACACAATATCAGTGTCGACACATAATGAAGAAGCTGTGTCGAGATATAAATTCTACAACACAAGGAGTTGTGTCGACACCTTGAAGGCTAGTGTCGACACTTAGTCTACTTGTGTCGACACTTAGTCTATAAGTGTCGACACGTAAAGACAGACTGTCTCGACACTTTCAGACAGTTACAAATATTTCAAGAAGTGACTGGATGACATGACAGCTGCCATTTCAGCCGGTCTACTGCAACTGTCAGAGATGTCAGAAAGCTGTTAGGAATCGGATCAGCCGGTCACCATGAAGAAGGCCTATATAAAGGCTTATACTGTCAACAGAAAGAGATGATCAACACATCAAGTGATACACACAAGATCTAGCTATTCATTGAAGAATCAAGTGAAGATCTAAGAAGTTGGAGAGAGAGAGAGAGCTCCTTCCAAGAAGACAGCCGTTGGAACCAGGCTGTAAAGAAGGGTTCAGACCTAGTTCTGAATCTTAAGTTGTAGTGATTGAAGATCAGCTGCAGAGAATCAATCCTATTGTGTTCTACATTCAAGAAGCTTTGAAGAAAAGCCAAGTGAGATTGTTCTCAGCAGAGTTCTTCCAAGAACTCATCAAGAACCTATCAACTCATCTCTCTTTTCTGAGTTGTAGGTATATTCTTTGTATTTTTATTTTCTTGTAGGATCCTTAGGGATCTGAGTTGTAAGCCTGTAATTATAAAGGCTGAGTGGTAGGGCCTGTGTGTCTGAGTATAGGAGAACTATTTCTCTGAGTGTAGGCCTGTTGTGGCTGAGTGTAGGCCTTGTGGCTGAGTGTAGGTCTTTGGAGAAGACTGAGTTGTCGGGCCTTGGGCCTGAGCTGTAGGAACCTGTTTGGGATTCTGAGTGTAAGATCTGAGGATCTGAGATAGTGGAGGAGTTTGGCCGAATCTAGTACACTACTAGATAGGCGCAGGGGGAAAGTGGATGTACCCAAACCTTGGGGAACCACTATAAATCTGTGTGTTCACTGTGTGCTTGTGTTTTCTGTGATTACTAATTAATTGCTGTGAAGAATTAGTTATAAATCTGTGATATAATCTGCAATCTGCCTAAAAGTTTTAAAAAGATTTAGTCACCTATTCACCCCCCCCCCCCTCTAGGTGATTAGGTACAATTTCTTTCAACATTCAACACCTTGAAGAGAAACTTCTTGAAGAGCCAGTTATACCACCAGAGGAAACAACAACACAGGTTGGTGAACAATCAACACCTCCTGTTGATTTAGTAACATCAAGAGACCATCCAATCTCCCAAGTGATTGGAGACATCTCAGCTGGTGTGCAAACCAGAAATCAGGTCAACCAAAACCTGATGCACACTTGCTTCCTATCTCAAATTGAACCCCAATCTATTCAAGATGCAGAGCAAGATCCACAATGGATCATTGCAATGCAAGAAGAGTTGCATCAATTTGAAAGGAACAAGGTTTGGGAACTAGTACCAAGGCCAAAGGATCACTCCATTGTTGGAACAAAGTGGGTGTTCAGAAACAAATTGGATGATCAAGGAGTCATTATAAGGAACAAGGCAAGGCTAGTTGCTCAAGGGTACTCTCAAGAAGAAGGGATAGACTATGACCAGACTTTTGCACCAGTTGCAAGGTTAGAGGCCATAACAATCTTCTTAGCATATGCAACACACAAAGGTTTCAAAGTATACCAGATGGATGTAAGGAGTGCTTTTCTCAATGGAGACATCAAAGAAGAAGTCTATGTCAGACAACACCCAGGTTTTATCTCTTCAACTCATCCTGATTATGTTTTCAAATTGCATAAAGCATTATATGGTCTAAAGCATGCTCCTAGAGCATGGTATGAGACCCTAGCATGTTTTCTTCTGAAAAATGAATTTATAAGGGGTAGAGTAGACCAAACTATTTTTATTAGAACCCATAAGTCTCATACCCTACTAGTACAAATCTATGTAGATGATATTATTTTTGGTTCTACTGATTCAAATTTGTGCAGAAGGTTTTCCAACCTAATGCATTCTAAATTTGAAATGAGTAGCATGGGTGAGCTATCCTTCTTTCTAGGATTGCAAATCAAACAACATGCTGAAGGCATATTTATTTCTCAAACCAAGTATGCAAAAGAACTGGTTAAGAAATTTGGTATGTCTGAAGCATCATGTATGAAAACACCTATGCCTACTAATGTTGTATTAGATGCTGATGAATATGGGAAACATGTTGATCAGACAACATATAGAGCAATGATTGGCTTTTTACTATACCTTACAACTAGTAGACCTGACATAATGTTTGCTACATGCATATGTGCTAGATTCCAAGTGAGCCCTAGAGAGTCACACCTAACCTTAGTAAAAAGGATTCTTAGGTATGAAAAAAGTTATCCAAATCTAGGTCTCTGGTATCCAAAAGACTCAGCATTTGACTTAACTGGATTTTCTGATGCTGATTATGCTAGATGCAGAATAGACAGGAAAAGCACCAGTGGAACTTGTCAGTTTCTTGGTGACAGACTTGTCTTTGGTTTTGCAAGAAACAAACATATGTGTCAACTTCAACTGCTGAAGCTGAATATATGGCTGCAGGTAGTTGTTGTTCACAAATCTTGTGGATTCAAAACCAACTCCTAGACTATGGCTACAACTTAGAGAAGTCAAAAATATTTTGTGATAATACCAGTGCTATTTCCATAGCACAAAATCCAGTCCTCCATAGTAGGACGAAACACATAGAAATTAGGCATCACTTTCTAAGGGATAATGTTGAGAAAAATAAAATTGAACTTCAATATATCCCAACTGATTTGCAAAGGGGAGATATTTTCACCAAACCCTTGGATGAAAAGAAACACACCTTCTTCCTGAATCAGTTAGGAATGTTAGATGGAGGAAGTCTAAAATAATATCCAAGATTTTACAACACTAAAAAATGACCAAGACTAGGCAAACATTTTAATTTTTCTAGCGTATAGAGTGTTTCTGGTCTCTGGACTGCGCTCGACGATTTTCCCCCAGATCGTCGAACGGAGATCGACGCTTTCCGAAATCGTCGACCAGAGTTCAGCGCTTCTCAGATAGTGCTAAACTATCTCTCCAGGTCAGCGATCGTCGAACGGAGCTCGACGATTTTGTTTTATGAACTATCGTCGAACGGAGCTCGACGCTCTCCAATAACGTCGAACGGAGATCGACGATGTTGATGACCTTTCAGTTTCCTTTAGAAGCCCAGATCGTCGAACTGAGTTCAACGATCTTTCCTTTTCTGCGTCGAACCCTAATATAAAATTCATTTTTCGGCCGTCATTCTCCCTTTGCGCTTTCATTTTCTCTGCAAATTTTCTCTTTCCCTCCAAACTTCTCTACACTTGGTCGTTTGTTTGTTGATTTTTGCAGGAATCAATGGCCGTCTCAGTTGCAATCCTGGTCGCAATAAAATTTGATGCAGGTTTTGATATCGACATGGACTCTTTCAGTAACAGCGATCAAATTTTCAGAGATATTCTAGAACTTTTCAAGGAACAAAAGCTAGTTACCATCATGACTAACAGGATCAAATTACCTGCAGATGAGATCAAGGAATGGGTATATACTGCCCACAATCAGGATCAGAATACAGTTGTTGGAACAATCTCAGGAACCCAGGTATCTCTCACACCTGCTGCCCTGACAGAGATTTTTCAATTAAATTCTGGAGAGGACTCAGCTGAGATTTCTGGAAAAGAGTTTTTTGAGTTGCTTAATAGAATGGGACATTCAGATGCAAACCCTAGCAAACTGCTGAAGAAAAATCTGTCTATTGAGTACATATTTCTGGCTGATGTGGTTGGAAAGGTGTTGTTGGCCAAACACTCAGCTCATGATACCATCTCCAGGTATCAGCTCTGCTTGATGGGTGCTCTAGTGGATAAGAAACAACTGAATTGGGGAGAGATCTTATTTGACCTAATTAAGAAGAAGATTAACAAGAATTTTGTTAATTTTGGGAGAATATTAGGGCTGTTTCTTCAGAACAGATGTCCTGCTCTGCTAGTTTCAAATGGGATGCACATCAATGCCTCCAAGAGGCTCTCCTGTGCCCTGTTTGGAAAATGGGACAGGCAAATAGTGAAGCCCAACAGGCCCTCTGCATCTACTACTTCAGGCACAAGGACTGCTCCAGTCACTTCCCCTCAAGTTTCTGCCCCTGTAGAAGACTTGCCTGTTTCATCTCCTCCTCCTCCACCTCTTGCTTCATCCACCACAGCAACATCCACCATCATAATTTCCACCCCATCTCCAACTTCAATTCCCTCTCCTACTTCAATTCCATCTCCAATTCCTCCAATAACAGAAGAACTCTTCCATCCTCTACATCACTACCCACATCTAGATATTGACACATCCTCTCACATTCCATCTTTCAACCTTCTAGATGATTCCTTTATGGATGATTCTCCCTCATCTCCTACTGAGCCACCATCTTCATCCACCTCATATCAACAACTACTTTAAGATATAATTGCTCAACCATCATTCACACCATCTATTTCCATCTTATTATCTTCCATTTCCACAATTCTCATCTCTCAACCTTCATTTCCACCATCCACAAGCTCTCCACCAACATCTCCTATTGCTCCACCTTCAATTCCTACCTCTGCTCAAGCCCCTCTTGAGCATGTAGATCTTCCAGCACTTGCAGACAGGCTCTATGAGCTGATAGCTCCCAGGCTATCACTCTTGATGGAGACCTCTTTGGCTCCACTTATAAAAATAGTTCAAGAACTGTCTGTCAGGCTCTCCTCTCTCCTTCCTCCTCAAGCAATCCCTTCATCTTGGTGCCTTGATCCAGTCCTGACTGAATCTAGGCAGGGGGAGATGCCTCATGAAGCTAATAGATTGCCTGCTGCTGCTCCTCCTGCTGCTGTATCTTCAGTCCAAGCCTCAACTAATCCAGTTGCAGTTATCACAGTGGACCTCAGGTCACTGTTATCAGCTTTTGATTCTATTTATTTCAGCTGTCTTCCAGAGCACACTGTAGTCCAGCAATCTGAGGATCTCTCTAAGGCCATTGTGCCCATTTCCAGCTGTGACACCACTATAATAAATTCTTTTGTAAACTCCCTCTATACTGCTGCTCCTTCTGTGTCTGTTGATCTTACTGATGCTGCTCCTACTGATAATGTTGATGTTGCTGTTAGCTCTGATATTGACATTTTTGAGGACATGCATATGACAGAGGCACTTATTCTTGAGCCTGTTGTTACTGCTGCTGTATCTTCTGTTGCTGAAAGTGTTGTATCTGTTTCTGAAAGTATTGTATCTGAATCTGCTGCTGTCATAACTTCTTCTGCCAGTGATACTTCTACACCTCTTCCTGCAGTTTTTGCTACTACTGTTGCTGGTTTTGCTGTTACTTCTGCTCAATCACAACAACAAAAGGATTATCTCAAAAGGATTGATGCATTATATGATGATCAAAGCTCAGAAAGTGATCAGTATAGGACTGACTCAGATGATTCCTCAGCTACAATTGCAAGTAAAAGAAAGGCCAGAAGCAAGGCTATGAAAAGGGTTCCTCCAGCAAAAGTGAAAGACACTAATGACATTCCTTATTACATACTGCATAACTGTCCTATCACAGAACATTAGATGCAATACTCCAAAAATCAACTGAAGGCTATGAAGAAAAAGAGAAAGTATGAGAAAGGATCTTCTCAGTTCAATCATCCTCCTCCACCTCCTCCCTCACCTGATGCAGGTGCAGGTGGTAGTTCAGCTGTTCAACCTTCTGCCAGAAGCCAATCCTCTTATCAACCTCAAGGTAGATCCCAATACATAGGAAGTCAATCTAGAGGCTATCAATCAAGGAGAGGAAATTACAGAGGAAACCAAAGAGAATTTCAAGTTTATTCCAAAAGACATTCCAGGCAACATCCATATTCAAGGGAAGGCGAAGGTCCATCTGACACAACTTCTGGTCCCTTTCCCTACAAGCTTAAAGAACTAGTCTCCTCTAGAGCTCCTCCAGACAATCCCTCAAATAGATATGAGCCTCCAGTTCCTTTTGAGGATCCAGAAAACAATCCTACTTCATGGACAGCTAGGATGAAAGAATTGGCTGCTTTGGATCAGATCAAGAAAGCCAGAGAACAAGGCAAAGACACTTCCAGTATAAACTACTTTGTCAGATCAAAGGAAAAAGGAACTTGAAAGATATTCATCCAGTAAATTCTTTGATTCAGAAAGCTACATGAAGCTGCACCCTGAAGCTGTAGTGCCCAGGCCAAAGCAACAAACCTCTTTAGGTGCAGCTGATGATAGAAGATCTAAAAAGGAAGCTCTCAATCCCAATAGAGAAATAGTACTTATAAAGAGCAAGGAAAAAAGAGTAATTCTGTAAGGTGACAGTTATTTTGATTTCTGATCTATCTGAGATAATATCTGTGATTCTACAATGTTGTGGTTGTTGCATTTCTGCTTTATATGTTTTTATTTTTCCAATATCTGTAAATAGTAATCCTAACCCAAATAGGGGGAGATTGTTGGAACACCTATTACTGATTTGGGCAAGGATCACTATGTCTCTTAGGAAACCTGTTTTGACCTCATTGTATAAATCTAAAGGTCAATTAGAATTGAGTCTAAGGGTTAGTGTTTAGGTTTGGAAGCTGCCCTCAAGACCAGGTTTTTCAGTTTTGGAGACTAAGTCAATTCGTCGAGCTCAGTACGACGAATCGTCGAACTCCATTCGACGATCGTTGAGCTCACTTTAACGGATCGTCGAACTCCATTCGACGATCTCTGAGCTCAACTTCAACAAAGTCGTCGAACTCCATTCGACGATCTTCGAGCTCAGATCGACGTTCTTGACTCCAGTTTGATTCTCTATCTCTGAGCTAAGTTCGACGATAGTTGAGCTCAGATCGACGAACTCTGTTTCAGTCAAAGCCCAGTCTCTGAGCTCAGTTCAACGATAGTGGAGATCAGTTCGACGTTTTTTTTGAAGAGTTCAATGTTTTTCAAGATTCAAATTCAGACAGTTGTGGAATTATTGTCAGCATTTAATTCAGAGATTTTGTAGCTGTTTTCAATTAATCTGGAGCAAGTTTCAAGGGATTTTCAAGGAATTTTTTAATTGGACTTTCCTCCAGAAGACAAATTGCAATTAAGGAAGTCATTTATTGACAGGCTAACGGCTATCTTGGATAGTGAATCATATTCTATTCAGATCAAGAGAATAAAAGATTAGTTTTTCATTCTTCTTAGAGTAAGAGACGAAAATAGACACAACAAAAACTTCTGCAACAACAATTCTCTACAACACCAAGAATTACAGCTCTTACAACAACAATTACACAAGAGAAAGAAAGAGAGTTGCAGACATTCTCAGTCTAAAAGATTCATACAAGAACACACATCACAAAAGGAGATCAACTAACTGAAATTTTCAGATCTCTCTTGATTCAAGTGTTCAAAGGCCATCATCATTCAAGACTCCAAACACCTCACATTTCAGCTGGTGCTGAAATCATCTTTTGCTCGAGATTAAATCATTTGAAGGCCTATCACCCTACTGCAAAGCTTCACTTCCTGACCAACTTAAGATCTCAGGGGGAGCTTTGATAACATCCACTATCTTCTCTCTGACTGTTGACAGAGAAGATCCTCTCATCTCTCTCTCTCTCTCTCTCTCTCTCTCTCTCTCTCTCTCTGCTGTAAAGGGTTTTTCAAATTCCCTTCAAAAGTTTGTGATTGGTTTCTGAGACCTTATCAAAACTCAGTGGTGGCAAGACACCTGATCAAAAAATCTGGTTTGGTTTTTGAGCACCTTATCAAAAGCTCATTGGTGCCCATGACACCTGATCAACTCATCCTGCAGTGGATTCCTACCTAGGGTGGTAGAAGAGTGGATGTACACAGGTTGATTGGGGAACCACTATAGCTCCTTGTGTCATCTGGTTGCTTACTTTATTTTTGTTTCTGGCTGTGGTTTGTGATTGCTTTATGATTGCTCTGTGATTGTTCTGTGTTTAGATTTACTTTATTTCATTTGCTTCCCTGTTCACTTAGGAATACAACAACTGTTGTAAAAAGTTTTTAGCAAGCACCATACTCTATTCACCCCCCCCCCCTCTAGAGTATATCAGATCAAACTTGCACTTTCAGGAGCATCTCCCTTTGGATCATCTTTGTTCTTCACAGGGGCTAAGTTTTATTTGGGTATTTCAGAATTTCTGTGATCTCTGAAGTCTAATCTCTCATCTCTCTACCAGTCTATCATCAGCAACCAATTTCATTATCAATTTTAAACATTTTTTATTTTTTCAGTTGAATTTGAGATTTGGGGCTAAGTTTTATAATTTTATTTGGGCATTTGAGCATTTCACGTTTTCAGTTGAATTTTGGAATCTGAGCTTATATATCGAGGTAGTTTTTTTTACTTTTTTTAGTTCATGATTGTCTTCTTCTGTGAAAGAGCTCTCTTGCTTTGCATCCTCTTCTGCTCTCCTATGACAGCCCTGTTTGTACATGCGTCATAAGAAGTTATTTTTTTAAACCTTATAAATCTTCAAATGCATTTAAAAAAATCTTATATATAATATACATATTCATACTTAAAATATATTTGTAATTATATTTATATATATATATATATATATATATATATATATATATATATATATATATATACCGGTTCTATCCCTATTGAACCGGTTGAACCGGTTGAATCTTGAACCTTTTGCTTTACCGGTTCGATGACCGGTCCGGTTTTCAAAACGTTGGTTATCATATGATATTATTATATAATATAATATAATATCATAGTATAGACCTATGTTATATTATAATATAACTCAAATCGACTCAGATTTTTACAAAATTCACACCGTAGCTAAATATCGGCGCTATGAAATCAACGGCGAAGTTGAAATTTAAGATTCGACAAAACAAATTCGGGTAAAAACTCCCCCGAAGCTTAAAACACCAAGTATCCCCAAAAGGCTCTGTCGTGTTCCAAAACGAACCCGGGCTCTCAAGAAAATATCAAGACTCACAAGAAATTAGTCATGCTAATATTCTACGTCAAAAAATCTCGGATACCAAATGAGCAAAAATCACGCTCCAGCAACGGTACCCGTCAACTACGCGTCAACGTAACGTCCTGACGTCAAAAGACGTCGCTAAAAAGATTAAAATAAACATCATAAAATCATGGACGTGACATGGAATTGATGGGAATTCATCCTCAAGCATCAGAGGAGATAAAAGGATGCTTTGGAGGAGATGAATGGGGTGTTATGACCTACTCCCATTATTTCTTCATTTCACCAAAAATTAATGGGTGATTTTTCATTTTCTCCCCATTAAATAATATGAAATTCCTCAATCATGTCATTTAACTAAAATATTGTTAGTGGGTTGTAGGGTTGGTCTTGGCCTAGGCCTAAGCCTATATGAAATGGGTTGAGCCTTTATTCCTCTCATTTAGGCTCCACTTTGACATGGTTGACTTGAGGTATTGACTTGGTCAACCAATGGGTTGACTGGTCCCATGGGTTAGTCTTGAGTCCTATGACACCTCCTTGTGCTGGTTGGGCCAGGGTGGGACCGCAATTGGCCAATTTGTCCAAATGGTATAGATTTGACCAAAATTAGCCTAGATTTGACTTTGGTCAAATTGGAGAAATTAACACCCTCATGATGTGACTTTTGGGTCCACTTAGCCTATAATGATATTATAAGGCTAGGGGTGAGATCAATTTGACCATTAGAAGTCTAATCAAGTCAATTCGGGTTGAGTTGACCTGTGTTGAGCTAGGGTTGACTTTGGTCAACTAGCTAGTATGGTTTACCTAGCCATGAGTCCATTGGTCAATTGCCTCCCCTTTAGGGTTAGGGGGTGTTAGGGAGCTTACTTTGAGGTGGTGAGTTCATTTGGGTGGAAATTGGTCTAGGTTGACTTGTGCACACTAGGGTGCACATAATAATTTTCCTTAGCTCAAAGAGTTCTAGGGTCGTTTCCTTGCCCTAACTCGCCACTCAAACCCTAACACCAGCAAGGGGCTCTAAAAGGGCTAGGGATGTTACACGCATACCGCACATGTGTGTTGCACAGGTCGCACACACGAGTTGTGCATCCCCTTGGAGCGGCCCTGCCACTTACCTGGGGTTAATGATCACATGACTATGCATGTTACTCATTGTTGTCTCGTAGAGTTCTATATCAGGGATGCGTATCAGGATTATATTCTTTGTGATGTCGCCCTCATCGATGTTTGTCATATCCTGTAAGGTAGGGCATGACAGTATGATAGGCGCGTCGTGCATGATGGTGTAAGAAACTCTCATTCCTTCGATCACTGTGGGCGCAAGATTGTTCTTCTTCCACCAGAAGAAGTCTTGTTCCTAAGGCTCCTAGGAGGACCTCGTCATCATCTTCCTCACCTTCCTTAATTACAACTACACCACTCCTATTTAGTGTTATTCTTCTGCTTGGACCCCTACTCCAGGAAGAAGCACTTGACTATAGTGAGTCATCCATTTTAGATGTTCTACTAGCACCACCTCATGTTGATTTTATATTTAGCGACTACATTTTAGGTCCACCTTATCTAGATTTGTTTGGCAATCACACTTTTGGGTCATCGCACTAGACTACAGTTATGAGTGAGCTTGATTTCAAACTTTCTATGTTAAGTCGTAGTAGAAGAATTGACTCAATCCCTAAACTTTTTCTTCCTACTAGGGACACATGTTTTAAAGGATTCCTATGATTAATTTTGAAGGGTAAGTTTGTGAATTGTTTTAAAATTTGTCGCGCTAGTCGTATTCTAGCGGGAGTTATCATTGAGATGATTGGTATTGGTTTAGTACATGTTCATAGGAGTCTAACAGGAGGGTGATTGATGCAATATAATCTAATGATTCCACATGTTGATCTTGTGTACATTCTATCTTGCCCTCTCTCCATGTCTTCTTATTCCACCATATTCCCCAGTTTGCTATACTCGTCTCTTTGATGCTCTGAATTTGGCAGCTCAATTCAATATTTTTCATAAAGTTATAACTGACGGTTTACGAGTATTTTCAGTACACTATTATTTCGGGGTTGATTTTATCCCCTAGAATTATAATTTTCCAAGTGAGTTTGGTTTTCTTCCCTTTTCTGGAACAAGAGTTTGCATATGGGTCTTACTTGACAAATATGGATCTTTTTGTTCTCCCATTTTCTACTATGGTTCGGCGATGACAGGGTATTTAGCAGATCGGCCATGTGATATTTCAGTGGCGGGTTCCATCACATTCTCAAGGAGATTGAGCTTTCTCAATCTCGGGAGAATTGATGCAACCTGAGTCACATCTTATGTTATTTCCCACATTTTGTTTTGCTGGTCGTGCATGTTTTCACGCATGTTTATTTTTATTTTTGTTGCGCATATTTCTAGCACATGTATCTTGTTTTGCACATGCCGCACAATTTTCTTTTATGTTTGTTGGTTTGGTAGTGCGCTTGCACAATCGTTCGTGTGGCTTGTTGGTGTGACCAATCAATAAAATCTTAAATAAATTGGTTCGTCAAATATGGACAAACAATTATAGTATTATTACATTAGCAATTATAGATACATGATTCTCAAATTATATTTCAGGATTTTTCTTGAGCGTTTATATTGGTAGCCCGGCTTTGGACATTGGCAACCCGACAAAACAATAAAAAACACACATAATATGTCCGCTAATAGCAGCCCCAAAACATACTTCGCCTAAGCTTTTAAAATTCGGACGGGCCAGGCCGATTCAGTCAAGCATGAAAACCCCCTAGTACAGCGGACCAACCAAGAACCGGTATACCGGGCGGGCGGATCGGCTTAACGCAAACCAGAACACACACCTTTTGAAAATATGTCTACTATATGACATTTCCAAAAAAAAGTGTTCAACATGAAAGATGTAGATCGAGATCTACATCTTTCGATCTACATTTTTCATGTTGAACATTTTTTTTTGAAAATGTCATATAGTAGACATATTTTCAAAAGAGGCGGAGCCCGAGCGGAACTATGAGATTCACAATAGTTCCGTCTGGTGCCGTGCTTTTTGAAAATATGTCTATTATATGACATTTTCAGGAAAACTGTTCAACATGAAAGTTGTATATCTCGATCAGAACTCGTCGAGATCTACAACTTTCATGTTGAACATTTTTCCTAAAAATGTCATATAATAGACATATTTTCAAGAGACGCGTGAAACTTGTATTTAGCGTTTTTACACTTTTTCGATTATATAAAACATGATTGCCAATAACCAATATGTTGTCATTATTGATTTTCTGGGCTGCCAATATTCAAAATCCGGCTGCCAATATAAATTTTTTTTGGGGAGAGAATACGAGAAGACCTCCCATTTAAAACCTGTCCGTTAGGGCTGAGCATATTATTCGAAACTCGAAAGTCGCTCGAAAATCGTTCGAAAATTGAGCTGAATCGGAATCTGTTAAAATTGATTCGACTCAATTTTAGTCGATTCAATTTAACTCGAATCTGATTTCGAGTCGATTTCGAGCCAGCCCTGAATCGCTCGAAATATGATTCGAATCAACTCGAATTAATTAAAAAAATTATGTATTTGTTAATATATTCTTATTTTAAGATTAAAAATAATAAAATTTAAACATAAATAAAAAAATGAAGGAGTGTTTCATTTGCTAAATTTATAGGTTGTCCAATTTAATTTTGAGAAAACTATGAATAAAATGAAAAATTACTCAATTTCGAGTCGACTTAATTCGATTTCAAGCCGACTCGATTTGATTTCGAGCCGACTCGGAATCGAGTGATTTCGAGTCGCGCCGTCTCGACTCGAAATCATTTTCGATTTCGAGTCTATTTCGAGCCGAGTTCGAGTCGAAAATTTCGATTTCGAGTCGATCTAAAATCGCTCGAACTCGACTCGATATAAACCTACTGTCCGTTGATTAAACCCAATTATTTTTCCAATTAATTCACACCTTCGTTTCACCTGTTATGTTTTCCAGCCTAATGTTTTAAAACCGGGTGACCCCCTCCCATGGTTTTTACGCTGGAAAATTGGAAATCTGATTGAGAATTAACTCTCGGTCGGTTTTCTCTCCAGTGAACCTCCGCCGATTCCATCCGCCCGCCTGCCTTCCAACCGCCCGGCGCAAGCCTTTCCCAGCCACGGCGCCGCCTCTGGAGGCCATTCCAGGGGCCGGCGTCTCTACTTCTGCCGGTTGACGAAGGAAACGACGAGCCCTACCCGGCGCGTTTGGCCCCCGACGCCCACAAGCACCTCCAGCGAAGCCATCCCCTTTCACGTCTCCTGTTCCGGTAAGCAGGAAATCCAACTCCTGCAACAGCCCTCCAACATCTTCCTGCAGACCATCCCGACCGCAGATACCCGATGAAATTCTTCTTGTGGCCCGATCTCTTTTTCCCAGAACCTGAAAACTCAGAACTTGTGGGGGGAAGGTATACCACGCTCACCATTTACTCTAAAACTGATATTCTAATTTTGTTCTTAATATTAAATTATTTGCTAATTTCAGAGCTTGCCTAGAAATCACTTTCCTGTTTGTCATAAATTCAAAATTTGTTTGTCCTCATTTTCTCCTTGTTTCTCCAAGCGAAAACATGTGGAACACTAAGTCATATTAGTTAGCTGCTCAATTGTTGGTCTTTATGCGCTTGTGCGAGCCTTAGAGCTATTGTTGATGGAAATTTCCCGTGACAAACTTGAAAGCGCTGTTTAATTTAAAACGGACTGCAAAATTACCGTTTACAATCAATTTCAGATTTTTGGAGTGCATCAAATTGCTTGAGTCCGTTTGACATAATATTCATTTAGGATTGTATTAGAGTTGGCACAACCACATCACAAAGCCTACCTTGTGTCATAATGTCAACAAATGCATCTCATCGTAGCACTAATGAAAACTAGTGGAAGATTTGGTTGTGTTATTAATGTGATTATAATCCCCTCACAGTATACAGAATGTCAAATGTTTCATCAACAAAACGACAAAAAAGAAATATTTTCCTCTTATTTTTTCATCTGTTTACTTGTGACTTGATTTCGGTTAATTTCATTTATCATTTTCTTTTATTGCACTCTTTCAATTACCTTTAACCAAATGAAGGTGTTACGGGTCCACCGCCAATTATCTTATTATATTAGTATGATTGTATCGAGTCTTTATTATGTTGTATTGAATTTGTATTAGAAGTCAAGTCTTTTTTAAGTCGTATGAGTCTAGTTTTATTATATTAATATTTATGTATTTTATGTGTCTTGATGTCATTACGTGTTTGTCACTCGAAGGTCCTATAAATAGTCCTTTAGTGTCATGTAGCAGGAAATCAATTAGTGAATGAGAACTTTCTTCAAGTCTCCCTTCTAGGGCTTCCGCTCTTCCTACCCTAAAGTTTTTCTCTCCTTCCTCCACCCTCTAAGGTTTCATCTTCTCTCATCCCCTCCGTCATTTCTAGGGCTTGCCCCGTGTATCCCCTGTTGGAAGTAAGCTGAAGAGCTGAAGAGATGTCAAGCAATTTAACCAGTCCAAAGCACCTGTCTACAAAAAGATAAAGACCAAAAAAATGAAGCAGCAAAGATGAAGCGGCAGCAAAGATGAAGCGGCAAAAGACGTGAAGATCAAGGAACCCTGAACCAGCACTCCTCCAAACGAAGCAGGCGCATCTCTTTATTACATCCTGAAAAAGTATAAATAAAGGATGATGTAATAGAATTACACAGAAGTGTGTGTGTACTTCTTTTATTGTTTTTGTTTTCAAGTGCACTATTCCCAAGTAATAAACTTTTCTTTCCTCTGTCGATTAAGTCCACTGCTCATTTTATTTTAAAAGTAACATCCCCGACCTCCAACAATCCTTGTCAGCTACTTCCTTCTCAAAATAAGCTCGTAACAAACGGTTTAGGGTGCATTCGTTTGGTAGGTTTTGATTGACAGGAATTGAATTTTGCCGAAAACCTAATGCCGAGAGGATTTGAAATTGTGTCAAAATCAATTTCTACGTTCGTTTGTGTAGAAAGAGAGAAATAGGAGAGAGAAAATCACTCTCAATTATATTATTACCCAAAGAATAGGAATACATACTTATATAAAGGTAGAAGAGAGAGAGATATCTACTTTTACAATGTGGGACTAAAGGAGCTATACATGGGCCAATACACATGAGCCTCCCAAATGAGCTAATTATATTTTGTCTTTAACACTCCTCCGCAAGCTGGAGCGTACAAGTCATAAGCGCCAAGCTTGGATAAAAACTGATAGTACAAAGTCCGAGAGAGCCTTGGTAAAGATATCAACAATTTGACTGGAGGCCGAGACATGTTTCAATACTATCTTCTTTGATTGAAACTTCTCCCGAATGAAGTGACAGTCAACTTCAATATGCTTTGTGCGCTCATAAAACACCGGATTCTTGACAATATGTTTGGCCGCTTGACTATCACAAAGCAGGGTAGCAGGAGAGGAGAGTGTGAGACCCATATCGCTGAGCATGTCCTCTAGCCAGGTGACCTCAGATACGACTGCTGCCATAGCACAATATTCAGCCTCAGCAGATGAGAGAGCAATAACAGTCTGTTTCTTGCTGCGCCAGGTAATAAGTTATCCACCGAGATAGGTGCAAAAACCTGTTGTGGAATGTCTATCATCAAGTGACCCTGCGTAGTCCGCATCAAAGTAGGCAACAAGAGTTAAGGTAGTCGATGACTTATAAACAAGTCCTTGTACAGGAGCCTTCTTTAAATATCTGAGGATCCGCTCGACGGCTCGAAGATGAGAAGTCCGAGGAGTATGCATGAATCGTCTTACGACTCCAACAGCAAATGAGATATCAGACCGCGTAACTGTGAGGTAGATTAGTTTCCCCACCAAGCATCGATAGTACTCTGGATTAGTCAGAACAGGATCATTCCCAGAGTCATGATTCAACAACTGATGATTCATATCCATCGGAGTATCTGTAGTCTTGCATTCTGAGTAGCCCACACTTTGTAGAAGATCTATGCAATACTTCCGTTAAGATAAGACTAGTTCATCAGGTCTCCTTGCAACCTCAAGTCCAAGGAAGTATCGCAGATTACCCAGATCCTTTTTCTGAAAAACAGAGTTCAAGTGTTGTTTGATTTTTTGGATCCCGATGGTGTCGTTTCCCGTAATCAGAATGTCATCAACATAGACAAGAAGAAGAACAATGTCTGTTGTTTGATGACTAGTAAAAAGAGAGAAATCCGCAGAACTCCGAGTGAATCCCATCTCGCGAACCATCTTACTGAACTTATCAAACCAAGCACAAGAGGATTGTTTGATTCCATATATAGACTTCCGAAGATGACATACACGAGACTCCCCTGTGGTCTAAACCTAGGTGGCTGGTGCATATACACAGTCTCTTGGAGATCGTCATTGAGAAAGACATTTTTGATATCCAATTGATGAAGGGGTCATTGACGGTGCACAACAGGAGAGATCAGAACCCGTACAATACTTAGTTTTGCCACCGGAGAGAACGTTTCGTCATAGTCGAGATCATGTTGTTGAGTGAAGCCTCGGACCACCAAACGGGCTTTGAGTTGATCCACCGTTCCATCAGGAACATGTTTGATTGTAAAGACTCATTTGCAGCCGACACAAGACTGATCAGGAGGGAGAAGAACAAGGTCCCAAGTTCGGTTAGCCCAGAGAGTTGTCATCTCGTCGTCCATGACCGCACGCCAGCCCGGATGTTGTAGAGCATCCTGCAAAGAGTTAGGAATGAAAATAGTGGAGAGAGAGAGAGGACAAAAGTGCGAAGAGGTGGAGAGAGGCGATGGAGGGAGACAGTTTCCCATGGGATGAGTCGTAGAGGGTGGTGCTTGATCGTCAACGCGCAGAAGAACATCAGTAGTAGGGGGCTGCTGTCGGCCTGCAATCCTGGACGAGCGTCGAGTATAGACACGGAGAGGTGGAGGAGGAGGGAGAGGTGGTGAAGTTGGTACTGGAGGAGCGAAAGTTGTGGGAGGCAGAGATGTAACAGGAACAACTGGACTAGGAATAGTGGACTGAGGTGGTAGAGTGGAGGTGGGAGAGAAGAAGCTTTCATCTTCAACAAAGGTAACATCCGCGGAGACGAGCACCTTGTCGAGTGTGGGAGAGTAACAAACATACCCCTTTTGGGTACGAGAGAAGCCAACAAAGATACATTTGGTGGCGCGGGCGGCAAGTTTGTCACTTGGTGGTCCGAGAGAGTGAACATAACAGG
Source organism: Platanthera guangdongensis (assembly GCA_039583875.1). Lineage (NCBI taxonomy): Eukaryota > Viridiplantae > Streptophyta > Magnoliopsida > Asparagales > Orchidaceae > Platanthera > Platanthera guangdongensis. Next base: position 135,176,098 of record CM077159.1, on the reverse strand, counting down.
CACAACCAAAAGTCCGAAGCGTGAGAGAAAATGAGGACTTGGAATAAAATAGGAGACTGAATGGAGAAGCAAAGTTAAGCACGTAGGAGGCTATACGATTAATGAGATAACAAGTAGTAGAGGCATCAAAGTTCCAATATTCAGCGAGGACCTTCATTTGAAGCATGATTGACCGAGTGACATCAAGGAGATGTCGATTCTTCCGCTCGGCCACACCGTTTTGCTGGGGCGTGTACGCACATGAAGTTTGATGAATTATCCCAAAGTCGGTGCATAAATTGGAGAAGCTACGACTAGTGTATTCACGAGCGTTGTCAGTGTGAAGCGTTCGTACAGTAGTAGAAAATTGCGTACGTATTTCAACAATAAACGCACGGAAAACAGAAATTAGCTCAGTACGATCATGAAGTAGATAAAGGCATGTTAGGCGTGAATAGTCATTAATAAAGGTTACAAAATACCGATAACCAAAAAGACTGGGAAGTTTATAAGGACCCCGAATATCGTAATGAACTAAAGAAAATGGAGTACTACTCTGGTTACATGCAGGAGGGAAAAAATATGATGCTGTTTGCCAAAGATATATGACTCATAAGAAAATTCCTGTAAAGAGATATCAAGAAGGACTTTCTTGAGAATCTGAAGAGGAGCATGGTCAAGACGACGATGCCAGTTGACGGAGGGAACAACAGATAGGGAAGTGGGAAGAACGTCCAGGAGATAAAGCCCGTTTGACAGCCGTCCTCTACCAATGATAGTTTGTGTTCGACGATCCTGCATGACAAAAGAAGAAGAAGAAAAGGTTAAACAACAATCAAGATTTTGAGCAAGTCTACTAACAGACAGTAGGTTGAAGGGAGATCCCGACACATGAAGAATCGAGGTTAAGGAGAGAGTAGGAGTAAGTTGCAGATCAGCAGCTCCAGATATAGGAGTAGTACCGCCATTTGTCACAGTGATAAACTTGGGATACTCAATGTGCATGTACTGAGGGGGTTTCTGAGAAGTAATGTGATGGGTGGCTGTAGAGTCCAGGATCCATTGAGAGCTGTAGGAGAGACAAGAGATACCTTCAGTAGAGAAGGAAGCAACCGAGCCAGAGGAACGGTTGACCATGCCTTGAAGCTGCAGTATCTGGAGGCGGAGGTCATTGATATTCTTCTGAGCAGTCGATGAGGGGTCGGTGGGAGAGGCGCCTGCAGGAGCAGAAGCAACAACAACAGGAGCAGTAAGATGAGGAGACAAACCGTGTTTGCGATAGCAGGTAGCTTCAAGGTGGTCATCACGACCGCAGTAAGTACTCTTGAGAGTAGAGCGCACAACACGTCCCCAACCACGAGACGTGAAGCGTTCGCCCCGAGTAGAAGAACCTCGGCCAGAGCGAGCAGGAGTAGGGAGTAGGGGCTGTTGGAGCAAAGCCGGAGAAAAAGTGGCTGGAGCCTCGGGAGGTGGTGTAACCTTGAGCACCATGGAGCAAACATCAGACAGAGAGAATGTAGTAGAAGAAGAGAGAATCTGGGCCCGGATGCTGTAAAGATGACTAGGAACACGGGCCATCATCATAGCGATCCTAACAGCCTTCTTATGTGCCCGTTGAGTAGCAAGGTATGCAGAGGGAGGTTGGTGTTGTATCCAGGCCTCTACCGGGGTTCTGGTCTTAGCAACAAAGGAAGTTAAGTCGCATGTGGTGCCAGGGTCCAGTGATTGAAGAGCAGAGATATTGTCAAAAAGGTGTTGTAAGCTATCCTGGCCAGAGTAGAGAGAGTGCAGCTCATCCCACATTTTCTTAGCCGTTTCGTAATACATTGTCATGCGGTAAGACTCTGTGTCCATAGAGTTAAGCAGCCAAGATTGGGCTCGACCGTCATCGCGAAGCCAGTCGTCAGAGGGATCAACAAGTTTGACACGAGTGAGGTGAAGGAGTAGACCCTTAGTTTGCAGAACACAACGAACGGAATGAACCCATTCGACATAGTTGGCCTTTCCGCTGAGGGAGATAGTGGTGATGTGAAGTTCATCACGAACCTCGGGAGGCGCAGATCCCTCTGACGACTGGCAGAGAGGAGGTAGTCGCGGTTGCGTCACTAGATTCCATGGCGGATAGAAGAAGCAAGCCGGACGGCTAGCAGCAGAGGACTGGGAGGAGCAGATCGCGGCGACCAGTTCAGTCCGCGATGACAACAAGCAGGTCACAGGTCGCGGTGAAGAGAAGCAGGGCGCGGCGACAAAGAGCAGTCTGCGGCGACAACAGGCAGGTCGCAGGTCGCGGTGAGGAGAAGAAGACCGCGACAACAACAGGCAGATCGCAGGTCGCGGTGAGGAGAAGCAGGGCGCGGAGACAAAGAGAAGGTCGCGGCGTCAAGGAGGAGGTCGCGGCTAGAGGTGGGACGGCGCAAAGTGAGGCAGACCGCGACGACTTGAGACAGGTCGCGGCGACTTGAGACAGGTCGCGGCGACTTGAGACAGGTCACGACGACTTGAGACAGGTCGCGGCGACAAGGAGAAGATACTCTCTGGAGCAGCAACGGGCAGCGGACTGGAGCAGGAGCTCGCAGTGGACTGGGGCAGGAGCTCGCAACGAACTCGAGCAGGAGCGCGAAGCGAGAAGAGAGGCTTCTTGGAGCAGTCCGCGAAGGGTTGTATTAGTAGGTTGCGAGCGAGAAGAGTGAGGTGAAGGCTGTCCGCGGCGAGAAGTGTGAGAAGACTGTCCGCGGCGGCTGAAGCAGACCGCAGCGAGCCAGGGAAGACTTTCCGCGGCGGACTGAAGCAGAGTGCAGCGAACAGGCAGGAACAAGTGGACCCCACGGGACAGAGAGGCGAGGCTATAAGTAGCCCGGAGAGGAGGAAGATGGAACCACGGAGGAGAGAGGAGGCCGGTATACAAAGGGAGTCTGCCAAAGGCCGCGCGAGTACAGCGGTCAGAGAGGAGAGGCGGGTAAAAGTCGGAGTCCGCAGGGAGTCCGCAGGGGAAAAAGTCGGAGTCCGCAGGGAGTCCGCAGGGGAAGAAGTTAGAGTCTGCAGGAAGGCCGCGGGGAAGAAGTTAGATTCCCTCTGATACCATGTACAAAGAGAGAAATACGAGAGAGAAAATCACCCTCAATTATATTATTACCCATAGAATAGGAATACATACACTTATATAGAGGTAGAAGAGGAAGAGATATCTACTTTTACAATGTGAGACTAAAGGAGCTATACATGGGCCAATACACATGGGCCTCCCAAATGAGCTAATTATATTTTGTCTTTAACAGTTTGCATAAAGGTTTTCAGACACATGAATTGAATCTACTGATTTTTCTGTTCGGTTGCAGGGTGGAATTCAGAGACGGGGATTGAAATTTATCATATTTTGCTTTAGCTCATTGTGCATGAAATGATTTGTTCTTTGGTCACTAGGTTGTATTTGCGAGCATATCTGCACTTCAATTGAGCAGCATAGATGGTGTGATGAAATTCTGAGATGAATATAATATGAGATAACTTTGTGAAATGAATATAATATGAGGTGAATTTGTGAGATGAATATGATATCAGAGCATGCCTGCACTTCAATTGGAAGCTTATGGCAACAATCAACTTTATCCCAACCACAACAGCCAAGGATAATCAAGACCAATAGCTCACAAAAACAACCACATCGGCTCCAGCATCAAGGAACCAAAGGCCCAAAAAATAAAATACAAAAAATACAAAAATGGCCTTCAGGAAGTTCTAGCAACTGCAGCGAAATACCCATGGACAAAAGGAAAGCTCCATAACAGAGCCTCGGATGGGAAGACATTGGCAAATGAAGGAGAAAGGAGCAACGCACAGGGCCGAGATTTCATCGAGCCACTTTTGAAGGAGATGAAGGGCCTCTTCTTCCTCCTTGTACTTGACAAGGGTTTCTTCAAGGGAAACATCTTCCCATTTCACCTCGCCAGCGTCGTTGACGCAGGCGTTCTTCTTCGCCATCATAGTTACTCGTCCTCTGGTTTTGGCGGGGAAGGATCCGCAATGGCAGAGGCTAATGCTGAGCAAATGGAGGAAGGAGCAACGCATAAACACTGAAGGAGTCCCTTGTCGTAATCATCAGAGGGAAGGAGGAAGAAGCGAAATCGCCATCGGGAACTCCTCTCTCACGCGCGCTGCTGAGCTCGCCCCAAAACCGTCCAAAAGTGATCGGTTCTCCAAAACCGGTTTTGGGGATAGCGTATTTTGTAGAAACCAAAACCTATAGGTTTTGGGTAAATGTCATTTCCTTTCTAAAAAGATGCCAAACGAACACAGGAATTGGAATTGAGATACCCAATTCCAATTCCTTTTCCTTCAATCACCGCGAAACGAATAGGCCCTTAATATTTTCTGTTCCTTCTTTTATATTTAGTCTATATTTTCTCATCATTGTCATCTTAGCCTTATTTGCTATAATGATATCTAGGTTCAATGTTCTGTTCCGTTTTTCCTGTTAAATCTAAGCTGCATAAAATATCTTGGCTTACTTTCATTTATGTTGCCTTACTAGGTCTAACCCTTTTATTTAATTCTTTGATCCTAACTCTATCTATTTGTCTAATTGGTGCCTGTAGTATTATCATATCTTCCAAGCTCAACTTAGATATCTATGATATCATCATATTCCTTTGTACTCCTGATGCATTTTATGATTTTAGTCACTTAGTTTTAACTCTAGAATTTTATTTTCAGCTATTTACATCATACTATTCTAATTAATAGATCCAACTTATTTAGACGTTGACATCTAATTATTTCTTCATGACAGTGCATTAATAGGCCTGTAAAGCTCCTCCTGAATTGTAATAAAATACCAAAGCGTAGCTGAAACAATGATGGACAATTATACACCTCAGAATGATCTTCCAGTTGAATCAGCAAAGCCGAAGATTCTCCTTGCTGCTTCCGGAAGTGTTGCAGCAATCAAGTTTGAGACCCTTTGCCGATGTTTTACGGAATGGGCGGAAGTGAAAGCTGTGGTCACCAAATCATCCCTACACTTCATAGATAAATCTTCACTCCCAAAGGATGTTGTACTTTACACAGACGAGGAGGAATGGTCTACCTGGAAGAAGCTAAATGATGGAGTTCTGCACATTGAGCTGCGAAAATGGGCCGATGCAATGATTATTGCACCATTGTCGGCAAATACGCTCGCGAAGGTATATTTTTTTTAGCTTCTAGAATAATGCGGCCATCATCTGTTTTATTGTGGCAAAGATTGGGAATAATTTTTTTCTTCTTCGTTTGCTTTTTGTTCATAGAAATTGTTGGAATAAGAAAATGTTTTCCATTAGTACTACTTTTCTATTTCTTGAACCTGGGTCAGTTTGAAAATCATTAGTGATAAATTTGAATTCTGATTGATTATTAACCTGTCATGTATGTTTTGATTATTTAAATTTTTGCTGATTTTAGCTGACTTTTGGTTAGGGCTCAATTTCATATTATTGTGCTATGTTGTGTTGTGTTTAGTGTAAATTGGAAACTCTTTGTTGGGATTATTGATTTGGCAAAAATTGATGTTACATTGATAAGAGCGAATGGATGATGAAGTAAATACTATTTTAAATTTCTTATTATTATAAACTCACAAATACTATTTTAAATTTAATATTATTATTGTTAGAAAAGCCCATGTAAAGGGCCCATTATTGGGTCCATGTTTTATTCTTTTCTCTTTTCTCTTATTAGTCCCACATCTTGTATAAGATTTCCTCTCCTTTTCTATCCTATATATTTGTATTCTCTCCTTGTATTTAGATATATAAGAAATACATACAAGTTTCGAGCTCTTTCTACAGACTGCTCCTCGCATTTTGCTCTAGTCGCCGCGACCTGCCCTTCAGGGTTCTTGCTCGCCCTCTTCCCAGCGGGCTCCTGCTTCAGTTTGCTGCTGCTGGCAGCCTGTTCTGCTTCCTCTCCCCGCAATGGCTTCCAGCGACTCAACTGCGGCTAGCCCCTCTACAGACCGCCCGACACCTGTTCCTGAAATCTGTGATGAGCTGCGGATTACAACAATTTCCCTCTTCGAGAAGAAGAATTTTATCCCTTGGGTTCATTCTATTCGCCGGGTTCTTCAGGCCAAGGGCCTTTTGCCTCACCTCACTCAGGCTCCTCCTCCTCCTTCTACCGACGACTGGCTCCGCAATGATGGTCGTGTTCAGACATGGCTCCTCAATTCCCTCGATGGCGAACCTTATCAGATGGTCATGTATCACGAAACGACCAAAGCTATGTGGGATGAACTGCATTCCCTGTCTCGGGTAAAGACAGTCTCCAGCATCTCTATGACATCCTCACTGATCTTTTGGCTCTCGACACGGGGGGGGGGGGGGGGGGGGGCTTCGGACATGACCTCTTTTGTCGCTCGTGCAAAGACTCTTGCTGAGGCCTGGATACAACATCAATCATCTACCAATGACCATGCTACTCAGTGTGCTCAGAAGGAGGTCGTCTGCATTTCCATCATGATGGCTCGTCTCCTGCCTCACCTTCAGAATACTCGCACCCAGATTCTGGCTTCCTCCACTATACCCTCCTTATCTGATGTATGTTTCATGCTCTTTCGTATTTCACCTCCTCCGGATACTACTGCGCCTCCGCCCTCGGCCCTTCTTCAGCAGACCATCCCCCCTTACTGCCCCCACCTACCTTCGTTCATGGTGGACGTTCGGGATCTCGGGGCCGTGGGCGCGGTGTCGGGGTCGGCTGACTTGTTCCTACTGCGTAAAGGACGGCCACCATGTGACGACCTGCTACAAGAAGATTGGTTATCCTCCTCGTCCGACAGCCTCGGTTGCTGCGGACACATCCTCTGCCGCTCCTTCTGACCTTGAGGCTGTTCGTCTCCAGCTCCAGCAACTCCAAGGGTTGTTCAACCCGCCCTCTGCCTCCATCGCCAACGCCTCCAACACAGGTACTGTTTGTTTATCCACCAGTCCGCGATGGATCATGGACTCAGGTGCCACTCATCATATTACCTCACAACGCTCACCCAAGTACACAGATTCTCCTCATCCGAAGTGTATCCCCGTGTCAAATGGGGACACGGTTCCAGTCTCCGGCTCGGCTGACCTTTTACTCAACCCATCGATCTCCCTTCACTCGGCTCTTCATGTTCCGAGCTCCCCGTTCAATTTACTTTCTATTGGTCGTCTTATTAATGATCTAAATTGCTCTGTCATATTCACCCGCTCTTCCTTTCTCATACAGGATCAGCGGACGCGGACTACCATTGGTAAAGGCACACTGCAGAGTGGGTTCTACCTTCTCGATGACTATCCCACTATCCTATCTTCTGTCTCCTCCAGTGAGTGGCATCGACGTCTTGGCCACGCTCCTCTTCCGGTGCTCCAGCGGGCTCTTTCTGATGTATCCATTCATCCTTTTCAGTGCGAGTCTTGTATCTTCGGCAAACAGCCGCGTTCTTCTTTTTCTGCACATTGTACCTGGAGCACTGCTCCTTTTGATTTAGTGCATTCAGATATTTGGGGATCTTATAAAGTTACTAGTATTCCTGGTTATCCATATTTTATCACGTTTATTGATGACTACTCTCGCACAACGTGATTTTACTTACTCCGTGATCGTACCGAGCTTCCTCGTGTTTTTCGGGCCTTTGTCCTTGAAACTCGTACGCAATTCCACACCACCCTCAAAACATTTCGCATCGATAATGCTCGCGAATACACTAGTCACGACTTTGCGGCCTTGTGCTCTGAATTCAAGATTTTTCATCAAACATCATGTGCTTACACACCCCAGCAAAACGGCGTTGCCGAACGGAAGAACCGACACTTGCTTGATGTTGCCCGCTCTCTCATGCTTCAAATGCATGTTCCCAAAAGTTACTGGAATTTGCGGTCTCTACTGCATGCTTCCTGATCAACCGTCTCTCTTCCTCCGTCTTCCACTATGCTACTCCATTTAGCCTATTATTTCCCTCTACTCCGGCTTTCCCTCTCCTGCCTCGGGTTTTTGGCTCCACCTGCTACGTCCACCGCTTGGGTCCGTCCTCGGACAAGTTGGAACCCCGGGCAGCTAAACATGTCTTCATCGGTTATTCGCGTACGCAGAAATGCTATATATGTTACTCTCCCGCTACCCACAAGGTCTCCGTTTCTGCCGATGTTACCTTCCGGGAAGATCAGTCGTTCTTCTCTGCTCCTTTACCCCCTCCTTTCACGCCGAAACCTCTACCGCCACTCATCTCACGATCTGTTATCCCCGTTACTACACCTCTGCCACTGGTACCACCTGCTCCGACTCCTGCCCTCTCCAGGCCACCTGTTATCCTTGTCTACTCTCGCCGCCCGTCCGACTCTGTTGCCCCTCTGCAGTCGGTCTCGACCTCGGCTACTCCGCGCCCTGCTGATCAGGTACCTGCCTCCACTGCTCATCCTCTGGCAAACAGTCTCCTTGCATCGCCTTTCTCCTCACCTCCACAGATTTGCTACTTCTCTTTCCTCGATTTCGGTTCCTAACTCTGTGCAGGAGGCGCAACAACATCCTGGATGGCGAGCCGCCATGGAAGAGGAAATGGCTGCTCTCTGGACCAACCAAACATGGACTCTTGTACCCCTTCCTCCTGGTCAGACACCGGTTGGGTGTAAATGGGTCTATGTTATCAAACATGCTGCTGACGGAACGATTGACCGCCTGAAAGCTCGTCTGGTGGCTCGTGGCTTCACCCAACAACAGGGGCTCGACTATGAAGAAACCTTTTCTCCGGTTGCCAAACCCAACACCGTTCGAGTCCTCATCTCCGTGGCTGTCCATCGTCGGTGACCCTTACTCCAACTCGATATTAAGAATGTCTTTCTGAATGGCGATCTCAAAGAAACGGTGTATATGCAACCTCCCGGGTTTGAGACCACGGGGGAGTCTCAGGTCTGTCGTCTTATGAAGGCTCTGTATGGTCTCAAACAATCCCCACGGGCGTGGTTTGACAAATTCAGTAAGGCCCTTCGGGAGGTTGGTTTTACTCGCAGCTCGACAGACTTCTCGTTATTCACTCGTCTTCGAACAACGAGAACAGTTCTTCTGTTAGTTTATGTTGACGGTATCATAATTACAGGAGACGACTCGAAAGGAATACATGAGGTCAAACTACACCTGGGCACAGTTTTTCAAACAAAAGATCTGGGGCCCCTTCGGTACTTCTTGGGTCTTGAGATTGCCAGACGGCGAGACGGTCTCGTCCTCTCTCAGCGGAAGTATTGCCTCGACCTCCTTCGGGATGCTAGCTATTCAGGTTGTAAGCCGATTGACACCCCAATGGATGCAAATCACAAGTTGTGCGCTCAGGCATCTGACTCAGATCTCCTACTCCAGAATCCAGAATATTATTGTCATCTCGTTGGAAAATTGATCTACCTCACGGTAACCAGACCAGATATTTCATTCGTTGTTGGTATTGTCAGTCGGTACATGCAGACCCCTCGAAGATCTCATCTTCAAGTTGTTGAATGCATTCTCAGATACCTTAAAACGGCTTCTGGTGAAGGTCTAGTTTACAAAACCTCATCTTCAGCTCCATCTTTGGTGGCTTATTCTGATGCTGATTATGTTGGTTGTCTTGATGATCGACGGTCAACCAGTGGTTTTTGCACATATCTTGGAGGACATTTGATTACCTGGAGAAGCAAGAAACAAGCTGTCGTTGCTCGATCATCAGCTGAGGCAGAATATCGGGCACTGACGTCGGTGGTTTCTGAACTAACTTGGCTTGAAGGTCTTCTTACCGATCTGGGTGTAAAGCTCCCTTCCCCAGCTCTCCTGCTCTGTGACAGCCAGGTTGCCATACATATAGGCAAGAACCCGGTATTCCACGAAAGAACAAAACATATTGAAGTCGACTGTCACTTCTTCCGGGAAAAGGTTCAAATGAAGAAACTCGACCTGAAGCATGTTCCAGGGACAGAACAAGTTGCGGATGTCTTCACAAAGGCTCTTTCCAGTACCCTCTTCTATCATTGTTTGTTCAAACTTGGCGCATACGATTTGTACGTTCCAGCTTGCGGGGGAGTGTTAGAAAAGCCCATGTAAAGGGATCATTATTGGGCCCATGTTTTATTCGTTTCCCTCTTCTCTTATTAGTCTCACATCTTGTATAGGATTTCCTCTCTCTTTTTCTCTCCTATATTTAGATATATAAGAAATACATACAAGTTTCGAGCTCTTACTACAATTATAAACTCTCAAATACTATTTTAAATTTTTTATGTTTGTCAACTCAAAGCTCGTCTAAGATGGGATAAAATTCGGAATGAAAGTATCAGGGATAAGACAGTGGTAGCACCAATTGTAGAGAAGATGCGAGAAACTCGTTTAAGATGGCTTGCACACGTACAAAGGAGACCATTAGAGACACTTGTTAGGCGTTGTGAGAGTCTAGTAACTAGGCATGTTAAACGAGGGAGTGGCAGACCAATAAAGACTTGGAATGAAATTGTAAGGGAAGACATGATGTGCTTAGGCATTAGTGAGATTATGACAAAAGATAGGGCACAATGGCGACAAATGATCCATATAGCCAACCCCACTATAGTGGGATAAAGGCTTGAGTGTTGTTGTAGTGTTGTTGTCTCAACTCAAAGCATGGTTTAGTTTTGTTGGGGTCCGCTCGACGCTTTTGGTAGATCGGACCTTCTGAACTGTCCTAGCCCGCGGAGTGGTCGAGCGTATCAACAGTCAAAGATTCACTGAGTGTTGAGACGAGGCTTGATGACGTGGAAAACCAGCAATCAGGGTGAAAAATCACGCAGTCGATACGATGCCGACCTAACTTCCACTATATCAAAGTTTATTACAGGACGTTCAGGAGGAGAGCGAGGGCGATAGACCGCGCCTCGTTACACTTAATGAGATGGAGGATAATAGACGATGATGTCGCTGGTGACTGTACTGGTATAATAGCCCTCCGCTGGTCACTTCTCGAGGGTGTGGGCATTGCCTTGCCTTCGGAGTCGACTTGACGTGTTGGCGGGGATGGCACCACGCGTCCCATCTCCCGTTCCTTCATGATGTTGAAACCACGCGTCCCATCTTCCATTCCTTCATGATGCTGAAAGTCTGAGGGGTTGTTCTCGGAGAGTGTGTGTGTCCCGAAGTCTTGCTTTCTCTTCTACTTTGTCTTGGCTTTGCGGCCTTAGCGGAGCCTTACGGAAATGGTCTTGGGTAAATCCTGCAGAGAGAAAAGAGGAGTGGAGTGGAGTCAGAGTTCAAATAGGTCCTTTTAAAGTGAAATCCGACCAATTTATTGATTTTTAAGAGAGGTGGTCTGGTAAATTTGCCTAACTATTTCCGGACCGGCCAATAGGATCGCTCGAGATGAAGCACGCGGATCGTCATTTTTGAAAAATGACGATCCCACTCCTGGTCCAAAGGAGAGCCCGCCTGCTAAGACTGGCGACCCGGTGATGACGGCGAGCGGCCGGGGGGATCGGCCCCGGCGAGGCCGCCCGGATTCAGGCGATCTCGGTCGGCCCTCACGCGGGATGGTCGCGGCAAGACGGCCTCAGCCGGCCCTCGCGGGGGCCGGCCGCGGCGAGGCCGCCTGGGAACGGGCGTCTTGGCCAGCCCTCGTGGGGGCCGGCCACTGCGATTCACGGGGGCCAGCCGCTGCGATTCACGGGGGCCGGCCCCGGCGAGGCCGCCCGGACTCGGGAGGCCTCGGCCGGCCCTGGCGGGAGCCGGCCGCGGCGAGGCCGCTCATATCCGGGCGGCCCCGGTCGGCCTTTGGAGGGGTTGGCCGCGGCGAGGCCGCCCGAGGTTGGGAGGCGTCAACCAGCCCTCACGGGGGCCGGCCGCGACGAGGCCTCCTGGGAACGAGCGGCCCTTGTGGGAGATGGCCACGACGAGGCTGCCCGGGGTCGAGCGGCCTCAGCCGGCCCTCGCGGGGGTCGGCTGCTGCGAGGCCGCCCGGGAACGGGCTGCCGAGGAGAGGAAGAGGGTGGTGGCACCGCTGGTCGGCGCCAGGTGCACCACGTTTGGGATTCCACGTGCGGCGATTACTGCGAGGATCGGGCGCGCGGATCGTGCGTGCGGCGGTTATGCGTCAAACTTCCCATGACTTTAGTGAGGGGAGAGGGTAAACCGGCTATGTGCATCCCGGTTTTCCTATAAATTAGGGTTAACCCCATCATTTGCCCACAAAACACTCAGAGTCGGGAGTCGTAGCGAGCGGTGTCTGTGGGCTTTTATCCTTGTGCTGATCTAAATCTCAATGGAGGGGACCGACCGGAGTGAGGAGCCCCCACGTGGGTGTGTGCGGGCGGGGCGCGCCCCGCCGGGGGTGTGCTCTACGCGGGGTGTGCTTCTGCGCGCAACGTGGGCGCGCCCTGCACGCGGCGGCCGGCGGGGCACACGTGCGCACACGCGGGGTGCGCCGCACACTCACGGTGTGCCCCCGCACTTGGTACACGTGTCTGCGGGTTGCGCCCCCGTGTGTAGCGCTCGCGGGGCGTGCCCCCGCGAAATGCGCGTTCCCCCGCACGTAGTGTGTGTCCGCGTCGGGGGGGGGGGGGGGTGGCGGTTTGGTGTGTCGTGCTCATTCTTGTCACGACGTCAAGGCGAACCAAGGCGAGCGCCGGGAGCCTTGACGCTTAGGCGACAAGGCAGACGTCTAGGCGAGCAAGACGCTAATTTACTCAATTTATATTTTTTTAAAAAAAATATACTATAAACTGCGGTTATTATATAAAAAAAAACAACGGTTATTATAATAAACTGCGGTTATTATAATAACCGCAGTCTATAGTTGACATTTTATAGACTACGGTTATTATGATAACTGCAGTCTATTAAGTATATCGACTGCGGTTATTATAATAACCGCAGTGTTAAAGTCTGCAGAGTATAGACTGTGGTTATTATAATAACTGCAGTCTATAGTCGTCTATAGACGGCGGTTATTATAATAACCTCTGTCTAAAAGCCTGCCTGACAGACTTTAGACATCGGTTATTTTAATAACTGTTGTCTAAACGTCCTTTTTTTAACTTAAAACAGAATGTTTACGAAGTACCAAACTATCAAATACAAACATACAGCCACACATATTTTTTTCTTCATAGCAGTAAGCAGTAGCTTCTGATATATGAGAAGTTAGCAGTAAGAAAAAACAATGTCAATCTATCAAACTACCAAATACAAAGTACACACACACAGTCACAGATTTTTTCTTCATAGCAGTAAGCAGTAACTTCTGATATATGTGCAGTTAGTAGTAGCCAGTAAGAAAAAAACAATGTCAATCTACCAAACTACCAAATAGAAACACAGCCACACAGATTTTTTCTTCATAACAGTAAGCAGTAGCTTCTGCTTATATGAGTAGTTAGCAGTAAAAAAAAACAATGTCAATCAATAGTTCGATACAGACTTCAGAAAAAGCAACTAATCGTAGCTTCTGATATATGAGCAGTTAGCAGTTAGCACTTAGCAGTAAGAAAAAATAATGTCTTTCAGTAGTTGAATACAGACTTCAGAGAAATCAATAACAAAAAAGGGAATACAAAAAAATCATAGTATAGTATTGTGGTCAAATCCAAAATATCTTCATCTAATGCACAATAGCATATTAGTATGAATAATATTTTTTTAAAAAAATTAAAAAATTATAAAAGATCAACTAGAATAATCATCTAGTAAGTCGTTATTTGTATTGAGTGTGCTTGGTTGGTTTGAGGTATTTGTCTTTTGCCCATAATTATCTTCAATATTTTCATCATCATTGACAAAGAAAAAATGATCAAAATCTTCATCATCTTCATCCACTAGTTGAAGATTAGCTTCATCTCCACTTCGTAAATTTCGAGACTCAGTTCTAATAGCTCTCTTTACAGCTTCCCATGTGAGATTATCATCTTCAAAAACTAGTGCATCCTCTGGTTTGTTCATCATTCACTCACTACTCCAATCTAGTTCATCAAGCACTAAATGGTTGTAATTTCTTCCCCTTTTACGTCTTTCTTGGAATCGTGCTTATAGACGACGATTATATTGGATTTATACAAGATCATTAAGTCTTTGATGCTTCAATTTATTTATTTTCCTGGTGTGAATCTGAATCAAAATAAATGAAAACTTATTAGTCAATATAAAATTATTAATTTTTATATTGAATATTTTTATACTTACAAACTCAAAAGTACTCCAGTTGCGCTCACGACTATAAGAAGAGCAATATAAGCCAAGTATGACAATGCTATCTTTGTAAGGTCAACATTCGGTCCTCCATGTGCACCACACCAATCCACTATTCATTTAAGATAAATATAAATTATTTGACATATAAATAATTTAAGAAAAAATAAAACTTAATCAATACTTACTTGGATTTAAGGTGTTTCGTTGTCTTATAGCCATAGACTTTCCAAAACTATTTCGAGATGCTTTGTAGTTAGTGTCTTGCTCTGTAATCTTGTCTTGCAATTCTTGATTGAGCACTAGTCTTGGAATAACATCATTGAAAGCATCTTGAAATTTTCATGCATCATCATTATGTTTTTCCTCGTATTCAAAATATTTGCTTGGATTTAAAAACAAAATCGCACTGTACAACTTTTGCTTCATTTGATTTGTCCACATATTTTCAACAATGTCAATAATCTTTTTAAATAATCTTTATTTGTTATCAAAATGATATTTGATCTTTTGTTTAGCTTCTTCCATTGTCACATATACTTCAAGCATAGCCGGTCTTTCATCTCCATATACTAATCGCAAAACAACAATCAGTGGTTTTCCTGCTTTTAGGCAATCTCTTACTCCATTCCAAAAAACGGTTGGAAGTATGATTTCAACAACTTGTTTTCCGGATTCAATTTTTGTCAAATTAACGACATTCGTGACATTCCACGAATGCGACACAAAGAATAATCTCAGCTTCTCCTCATGCTTAAGCACACTTTGTAGAGTAAGGAATGATGTTGCAAATCTATTCACTGAATGTCACACTAGATCACTACCTATAGTAGTTCTTATTGCATTAAGTAAACGAGTGTGTCTGTATATGAAATTTGTGATCATCCTTGCATTTCTTATAACAATTGTGTTCTGTTTTAGCTTGCCTATATCTTTTAGCATAAGATTAATACAACCAACTGCCTTGTAATTGGAAGCATTGTCAGTCACCACTGCATATAAGACATACAACATAACTTTGTAATTTGTATATATTGAAAGTTGTAGTTGTTGAAATCGAAAAATCGGTCTCACGTGGAGTTCGACCCTTGGGGAAGGGGTGACCGCGCACCTACTACCCTCAAGCAAACGATCTAGGCACAAGACTAGGAACACAAGGGACAGACCCAAGGTCTCAGCGTGGAGGACCCGCCGCATACCCGGAAGACTAACTAACTCTTCCCCTCCCAAGCCAAGGCTGAGCTAAGGCACCTTCGGAGGGCTCTCTTGGCCGACCGGAACATCCAAGGAGGATCTCGAGATCCACTCCCAAACTAGAGGTGCCACCTCGGGTCTATGTGAAATGCTCCCCGCCTGCCTTACTATTGGCGCCAAACCGCCCAGCGGCCCTACTCTACGCAGCCCCAATTGGGCCGCTAATAGCGGAACTCCGCTACTCTGAAAGGATGGCAACGAGCCATCAGGGGCTTCCCGGCATCTATACCTCGGGGCCCACACGGGAGGAGCGGTTCACGAACACACCGCTCGCCCAAGACAGGAGGAGTAAACTACATTCTCAGAGCATCACAGATATAAAAGAATATTACAGGAATATTAATTTCATACTCGGCACGCAGGCCGGAAATATAAACAAAAAGGCCTTCGAGGGCCGGCACAAGTTTGGGCTTAAGCCCGCTACTCCCCGCCTGGTACTGCAACACCTGTACGCCAACGTCTCGACGAGCGGCGGCCAACTAGTCATCGGTCGGCTAATTTAAGCGGGCCAAACATATTGCGCACACCCCCTTTTTGGGGCTCGTGGCGCGCATTCCCTGCAAGCGGCTAAATAAACAACTTCCTCGGAGTCTTCTCCGGGAACCCCAGAACATCACCAATCCGGCTCACACGTCCGGATGGGCTTCACACAGCATGCCTAAACCCGTACTCACGCTTCCGGGTACTAATGCAATTAACTGCGGGGACGTACACGTCAACCCGTCGGGGAGCTCCCTTCCCCCCACCCGTTGGTGGAGAGGGGCTTCCGTGGAAATATGGAAACTGAGGGCTTCACATGCCCAAGTTGAAACATCGTTACCCTTGTCGCGTGTTTGGCGGCAGGGACGGGAGAGGAGCTCCGAGTCGATCCTACTGCATGCGATCGCGTCGGCGTTCGACCTCCACTCCAGGCCGAGCCTTGCTCCAGGCCGAGCCTCGCTCCAGGCCGAGCCTCGCTCCAGGCCGAGCCTCGCTCCAAGTCGAGCTTGTTGCCGGTGGTGAAAAATTAGGGCTTAGCCCCAGGTCGAACCCCACTCCAAGCCGAGCCCTACTCCAGGCCGAGAGAAAGGAAGGGGGGCCGGGTTGCTGCAGGCGGCCGGGGGAGAGGGAGAGGGGTTGCAGCCGTGCTGCTACAGGACGGGAGAAAGGGAGGGGGCGGCGTCGGGCTGCCCCTGCTGGCCGACTAGAGAGGGAAGGGTGCAGGGCTCGGCATGCCCTTGTTGGCCGACTGGAGAGAGGAAAGGTGCAGGGCTCGACATGCCCTTGTTGGCCGACTGGAGAGAGGAAAGGGGCCTGCTTCGAGCTGCCCCTCTTGGCCGACGGGAGAGAGAAAGGTGGCCGGCGTCGGGCTGCCCCTGCTGGCCGGCGGGAGAAAAAAAAAGGGGGCCGGGGTTGTGCTGCTCCAAGCAGAGAGAGGGAGAGGGGTGCGGTGGCGGCGCTGCTCTGCCGACGGCGAGAGAGGGCGGGGAAGGGGCGGCGGCGGCGGCGGGGCTCCAGATCCGTCGGCTAGGGCTCTCCTTCTTCCCCCCCGATCCTCTTCTGCAACCCGATCCCCTTCCCTTTTTATTTCTCTCTTTCCCCCCCGCGATACCTGCTGCCCCCTAGCGATACCTGCTGCCCTTTTTTATTCATTCTTTTATTTATTTCCTCTCCTATTCTTGCTGTACCGACCCCTGCTGCCCCCTTTCTCCTCCCCTAAAAATCCATCTCTATATCCATATCTCTCATATAACATATATATATATATTTATATATTAAAAGTCTATGTACGCAAAACCTTCGCACGCACGCACGAGCACCCGCACGTCTCGAACGAGGCTGCACCAAAACGTCGCTCACATAGCATCCCCCGGGCCCGCTACTTGGGGAGGATCCCACTCGGCCGGATACGGGGTTGTACACAATCCCCGCTCTTTTCGAGGTTGGTACAAACTCGGAAAGAAACATCCAACCCCAAGTATCTGACGAGCGGGAGCCGACCCGAAAAAAAGTTTGAGAAAAATTGAAAATTGCACTTGGAGCATCGATCTCTCCACGGCCTTTCTGATCTTTTGAATCACTCGATACCCTTTGGCTCACTGCTATCAAATTGCCCTTATACCATTACTTACAACAAGTACATAATTTCTCGTGATATCGTGAAACAACAAAGCCGTATCCTCTGCTACACGCTGAGCTAATCCTTTCCCCCCAGGTGCGCCTACACCCCTGCCAGTTAATGAGAGCCTGACAGCGAGTCCACCCGGGGCCGAGCAGCACTCGGGGTCCCTTACCCCCCAGGTGTGCCTTCAGCCCCGCCAGCTAGTGAGAGCCTGACAGCGAGTCTACCCGGGGCCGAGCATCACTCGGGGTCCTGCAAAATATCCAAACTCCAAACTCTCTCCCTTACCCCCCAGGTGTGCCTACAGCCCTGCCAGCTAGTGGGAGCCTGACAGCGAGTCTACCCGGGGCCGAGCATCACTCGGGGTCCTGCGAAAAACTCTCCAAGAACCAACTCTTTCCCCCCAGGTGTGCCTACAGCCCTGCCAGCTAATGAGAGCCTGACAGCGAGTCTACCCGGGGTCCACTACTACCGCCATCGAGTGACTTCCGGCCCTGCCAGCTAGGTGAGAGCCTGACAGCGGGATCTGCTCGAGGCCCACGGATGACACCGAGTGACTTCCGGCCCTGCCAGCTAGGTGAGAGCCTGGCAGCGGGATCTGCTCGGGGTCCAAAACAACCGCCATCGAGTGACTTCCGGCCCTGCCAGCTAGGTGAGAGCCTGACAGCGGGATCTGCTCGAGGCCCACGGATGACACCGAGTGACTTCCGGCCCTGCCAGCTAGGTGAGAGCCTGGCAGCGGGATCTGCTCGGGGTCCAAAACAACCGCCATCGAGTGACTTCCGGCTCTGCCAGCTAGGTGAGAGCCTGACAGCGGGATCTGCTCGAGGCCCACGGATGACACCGAGTGACGTCCGGCCCTGCCAGCTAGGTGAGAGCCTGGCAGCGGGATCTGCTCGGGGTCCAAAACTACCGCCATCGAGTGACTTCCGGCCCTGCCAGCTAGGTGAGAGCCTGACAGCGGGATCTGCTCGAGGCCCACGGATGACACCGAGTGACGTCCGGCCCTGCCAGCTAGGTGAGAGCCTGGCAGCGGGATCTGCTCGGGGTCCAAAACTACCGCCATCGAGTGACTTCCGGCCCTGCCAGCTAGGTGAGAGCCTGACAGCGGGATCTGCTCGAGGCCCACGGATGACACCGAGTGACGTCCGGCCCTGCCAGCTAGGTGAGAGCCTGACAGCGGGATCTGCTCGGGGTCCACAACTACTCGACTTGACTTTGCTCGAGATGGAGACATCTTATCTACTTAAGAGGTGCTGAAGAGTCAATTGCACCGATGCTTTTACAAATGGAGGACGCATTCTATACATAAGAGAGACGATCTGGAAGTCGTCAAATCGGGAAGCTGGCGTCCGAGTCTGTTCCTAATAATTCCTCCAATCGGAAGAGAGATGCAATCGGGGAGACATAGGCCGACGTGCAAGGGGGGAGCTGATCTCGGCCGTCAGTGCAGAGGCTCGGTCTTACAATAGCGCTTAAAGTTCCGAGGCATCGTCCCATCATCCGAACTGGGCTATTTAGCAGGAACAGGTTGGACGTTTCGTATCCTGATCTAATGACAAAGATCACTTTCCGCCATGTCACTTGCGATTGCTTGGAGAGATCGGCCCTTTATCAAATCTGGGAGGTTAACGTCTAGGCTCGTTCCTGATAATTCCTCTAGTCGGAGGAGAGGTGCGATCGGGAGGACATAGGCCGACGTGCAAGAGGGGGAGCTAATCTCGGCCGTCAGTGCAGAGGCTCGGTCTTACAATAGCGCTTAAAGTCCCGCGGCACCGTCCCATCGTCCGAACTAGGCTATTTAAAAGGAACGGGTTGGACGTTTGGCTTCCGGAGTCGATCGCGAGGCTAACCCTTGAAGCCCTCAGAAGCTCGAGGCGAATCGGTAAGAAAACTTGACCGCTACTGAATCACAAGGAAGAGATAACATATTACCGCTAGGGAGGGAACCCTTTCCGGTCACCCCGGCTCATAATACCTCTGATCTGCTCTCTTACTCGATCTTGAGGATACTAACCTCCAGATTTCTCGTTGATGTAACAAGTGGGGATACACAGGTTTTCATAGGTAGAAGCGCTTCAAATAGGTGCAAGTCTCCTTCAAATGCTACGGGATTCCAACAACAGCTATGGGAGGGGACATCTCTGAGTATGGGGACCTTACACACAAAGTGTCAACGCATGACCCTGGTCGTCACCTGGTTCCACTTCTATAGCCATGATGTTCGCCTGAGTTCTTCTGTGCTGGTCACTCTCCACGCTCACCGCACCAAAATGTTGAAACCGAAAAATCGGTCTCACGTGGAGTTCGACCCTTGGGGAAGGGGTGACCGCGCACCTACTACCCTCAAGCAAACGATCTAGGCACAAGACTAGGAACACAAGGGACAGACCCAAGGTCTCAGCGTGGAGGACACGCCGCATACCCGGAAGACTAACTAACTCTTCCCCTCCCAAGTCAAGGGCTGAGCTAAGGCACCTTCGGAGGGCTCTCTTGGCCGACCGGAACATCCAAGGAGGATCTCGAGATCCACTCCCAAACTAGAGGTGCCACCTCGGGTCTATGTGAAATGCTCCCCGCCTGCCTTACTATTGGCGCCAAACCGCCCAGCGGCCCTACTCTACGCAGCCCCAATTGGGCCGCTAATAGCGGAACTCCGCTACTCTGAAAGGATGGCAACGGGCCATCAGGGGCTTCCCGGCATCTATACCTCGGGGCCCACACGGGAGGAGCGGTTCACGAACACACCGTTCGCCCAAGACAGGAGGAGTAAACTACATTCTCAGAGCATCACAGATATAAAAGAATATTACAGGAATATTAATTCCATACTCGGCACGCAGGCCGGAAATATAAACAAAAAGGCCTTCGAGGGCCGGCACAAGTTTGGGCTTAAGCCCGCTACTCCCCGCCTGGTACTGCAACACCTGTACGCCAACGTCTCGACGAGCGGCGGCCAACTAGTCATCGGTCGGCTAATTTAAGCGGGCCAAACATATTGCGCACACCCCCTTTTTGGGGCTCGTGGCGCGCATTCCCTGCAAGCGGCTAAATAAACAACTTTCTCGGATTCTTCTCCGGGAACCCCAGAACATCACCAATCCGGCTCACACGTCCGGATGGGCTTCACACAGCATGCCTAAACCCGTACTCACGTTTCCGGGTACTAATGCAATTAACTGCGGGGACGTACACGTCAACCCGTCGGGGAGCTCCCTTCCCCCCACCCGTTGGTGGAGAGGGGCTTCCGTGGAAATATGGAAACTGAGGGCTTCACATGCCCAAGTTGAAACATCGTTACCCTTGTCGCGTGTTTGGCGGCGGGGACGGGAGAGGAGCTCCGAGTCGATCCTACTGCATGCGGTCGCGTCGGCGTTCGACCTCCACTCCAGGCCGAGCCTTGCTCCAGGCCGAGCCTCGCTCCAGGCCGAGCCTCGCTCCAGGCCGAGCCTCGCTCCAGGCCGAGCCTCGCTCCAAGTCGAGCTTGTTGCCGGTGGTGAAAAATTAGGGCTTAGCCCCAGGTCGAACCCCACTCCAAGCCGAGCCCTACTCCAGGCCGAGAGAAAGGAAGGGGGGCCGGGTTGCTGCAGGCGGCCGGGGGAGAGGGAGAGGGGTTGCAGCCGTGCTGCTACAGGACGGGTGAAAGGGAGGGGGCGGCGTCGGGCTGCCCCTGCTGGCCGACTGGAGAGGGAAGGGTGCAGGGCTCGGCATGCCCTTGTTGGCCGACTGGAGAGAGGAAAGGTGCAGGGCTCGGCATGCCCTTGTTGGCCGACTGGAGAGAGGAAAGGGGCCTGCTTCGAGCTGCCCCTCTTGGCCGACGGGAGAGAGAAAGGTGGCCGGCGTCGGGCTGCCCCTGCTGGCCGGCGGGAGAAAAAAAAGGGGGCCGGGGTTGTGCTGCTCCAAGCAGAGAGAGGGAGAGGGGTGCGGTGGCGGCGCTGCTCTGCCGGCGGCGAGAGAGGGCGGGGAAGGGGCGGCGGCGGCGGCGGGGCTCCAGATCCGTCGGCTAGGGCTCTCCTTCTTCCCCCCCGATCCTCTTCTGCAACCCGATCCCCTTCCCTTTTTATTTCTCTCTTTCCCCCCCGCGATACCTGCTGCCCCCTAGCGATACCTGCTGCCCTTTTTTATTCATTCTTTTATTTATTTCCTCTCCTATTCTTGCTGTACCGACCCCTGCTGCCCCCTTTCTCCTCCCCTAAAAATCCATCTCTATATCCATATCTCTCATATAACATATATATATATATATATTTATATATTAAAAGTCTATGTACGCAAAACCTTCGCACGCACGCACGAGCACCCGCACGTCTCGAACGAGGCTGCACCAAAACGTCGCTCACATAGCATCCCCCGGGCCCGCTACTTGGGGAGGATCCCACTCGGCCGGATACGGGGTTGTACAGTAGTCTTGTAGACTATTAACTTGAAATATGAAAATTAGTGAGACTAAAAAATTTACCTGAACAACGCACTCAGATCCTATCTCTCTAATCTTACAATCAAGCAACTCAGATAATATTGTGGCATCTTGAATATGACTGGATGCATCTACGGAACCCATAAAATATGATCCTTCTGTCTCCCTCTCCTGTTTGTCCAACCATCTGACATAAGTGTGCAATCATATCTCCTCCAGTATGCTTGATAAGTTGTTTTTATCTTCTTAACTTTATCATTTGTATTCAAAAACAATGAGACTCTCAAATCATGATAACTAGGGCATTTATATACAGACTTATACTGTTTAACTGCTTCAAGCATGACTTCAAAAGTTCGTGTCTTTGCAGCATTGAATGAAATTTCACACTCATAGAACCAATCGACAACATAACTATCAACTCTTTTTTTCTTCTGGTGACCTAAAACATCTCTCGATAGTAGTTTGTGACGCGCTTTTAACACGTCTATCATCTACTACATCTTCAGGAGCACGCCTCACATGAGCATCCATATGACCCCTTTTTTGTGACAACTGAATTACTTTTCTCTTTTTGGCACTTGTCCCAGAACTTGAGACAAATGACGATTTAGCAGTAGATAATATCGGGGATACATTATGTGATCTTGTTGGCTCTCTTCTTGTTCACTCTCATTGTCATCATCAACAGTCAGATGCACATTGTCCTTTTTACCATTTAAAGTTGAATATATCTCAGCTGCTATTTCAGAAGTAGTCTTAAAATACTTGGATACATCTCAATACCCGTCGCATAAGTGTTGTTTCAACCTTTTAATACCACATTTTATCAATCTATCACACAAATTACATTTAACTGTATTTTTATCTTTTATGTCGGGTCAATTACCATATTTCCAACCAGGATCATTTGACTTTGTTTTTCTTGATTTGTTTTAGGATCAAGATCATTGCTATCAATGGATGAAGCAAGACTGTTGTTATTTTGGTCTTCCATTTATCACCAACATACCTATAGATTGCAGAGTTAGGTCTGAATAATGAAATAACCGGCTAATCTTAACTCTTAAGCTAAAAAAATCATTACAATGAACAATTTAAATAACTATCAAATGAATTGCAATCTGCGATTATTTTACACAAATAACAATTTAAAGATCATTTAAAGTATAAACTATAAAAAATTAAACACCGATGTCATTTACAAGAGTAAAAAAGATAATTTTCATTTGTTCTACTTCTATACAAGACTACAGGTATGAAGTTAGTCAAGCACAATTATTGACTATATAAGCACAAATCTTATTTCTAATATTATCTATTTTCTCCGGTGAAAATTATTCTACTTCATTATAGATCTGCAATAAAAAATTTGTTAAAATCAATTCAACATAATTATTATGATTTTATCACTTACTAATCTACATGCACTTAACTTACCAATGATGTCATTGATACACTCTAACACCATCAACCATGTCAATCATGTAGCACGTGATATAATACCCACATTGAATACTATCCGGTTGTATTGAACACTAAAAAATTAAACAATTGGTAAGTATTTTAATTACAAATTTTTAAATATTTAAAAATTTAAAATACATAAACTCATTTTGGCTATAAGTTTATAACTTACCGTCTTTCACTTTAAAACTTTTGGTTTGCGGAAATTTGTATGTCGATCTTTTGCTAAATTCTTAAATGCACTTCATAAAATATTTTAAAAATTAGTTTATAGCCAAATCTGAGTTCCAAATAAGAAAATAAGTAAATAACTAATTAATAAACTTACTTTAGAATGACATTTTTAATATTATCACGAATGTCATAATTTAGGGGATCAAGCCAATAAACTGTATTATTATCATAATCAATAATAGCCAACATACAATATTCTCTGTGAAACAAATGAAAAAAATAATAACTTAACTAGAATAAAAATGGTAATAATCATTGATATAGAGATACTTCATACTTACAATCTATGATAAGACAAAAATAATAAAGATTCTGATTGTAGTTGACTAAACATGTTTTTAAGATTGTCAACTCTTGTCTTTGAATTAACCTTGACATAGAGATCGTCAAAATAACAAATGACTGTTGGATTATGAAAATATACACCTCTATTGTATGTAAATTTCTTTAATTGAGAATCTATGTACCTGCAATAAAACATGTAAATTCAAAATCAATTTATATACTAATAAAAAATTTTAATTTTGTAATATTTGATATTCAGTAGTCAGCACTCATCCAATGCATGCGAATATGATGTTAACTGCAATTTTTTGCAAATTTAGAAAATCGTACAACTCTGATACTTCAAAGTATGTACTTGATGATTCAACACCCCCAAATACTATTGAATCTAATACTAGAGTTATTGCTTTATTTTCATTCACCTTCCTAGTTATGAAACTGGGTAACATAACAATGAAGTCATTTGCAGTCTCCATAGCCTGTGAAAATAGAAGAATTAGTATTTTGAACATCAATATTGATTATTGAATTCCTTGATTACATAAAAGTAAAAAATAATATTATAATACCGGAGAAGGTAAACGCTCATGTGATGTCTCAGGTTCATATGACCTGGTTTCATGCTCCGTTTCATGCTCCGGCTGAGAAACAAAAAAGCAAAAAAATTATTTATTACATGCGCAACAAAAAGAGAGCATAATATTTCATAAAAGTATAAATAATTAAATATATAAACATAATAATTAATAATACCTGAGAAATTTGTGAAGTTCTAGTTCTAGTTCCAGCACTAAACATACGCATAAGTTCTTCCATTTGATTCTTTATACTACTTATCTCGGCTTCATGCGCTTGTTGTTTTTCTTGTTGTTGTTGGCTCCATATTTGTTGTTGCTGCTGTTGTTGCTGCTGTTGTTGTTGACTTCATAATTGTTGTTGCTCTTGTTGTTGTTGACTACATAATTTTTGTTGCTGACTCAATCTTTCTTGAACTATAGCTTCGACATCTTCAATGTGAGTTACTGATGTCCTCTAGCTCCACCTATCATTCTTGAAAAAACTTGTAATGGTGGAAAACTTGTCACCAGCTCTAACTCTGCCCGGATGTTTTTGACCTAAAACAGAAGCAAGAATATCATCTCTTCATTGTGACACTGGTTCAGCCATCTGGGACTTTTGGCTCGACAACTCATCCTTAAAATAAGTAATATAAATTAATGCAGAATTACAGATAAGAAATTATGCATTTATACTTCACAAGCAATATTACTATTGAAGTATTGATAATTTACAAGTGAATAAATGAAATATTTAAACTTACAATTTTAGATGTCAACTCAACTGCATCTGTACTAATGTATTCACCGATTTTTCTTTTATGACCGTCTTTCCATAACTCTGCACGTGAAATTGGTGCAATTGCCCCTTGTTCAACCTTAACAATAAAATAAAAGTAAAATATCATTTAAATTATTGAGAAAACCAATATGTACAATAAAAAATACGAGAGAGATGTAAAAAACTAATATCATTATTTTTTTCAATCCAGAATAACTCATTCTGAAAGTAGTATAAAAAGACTTTTGTGTTTTTGCTCTCTCTGTATTAACCTTACTTTTCTCTTACACAAATAAATATTTGTTAATACTTAGATTGCTTATAAGTTATAAAAATAAAGAATGATATAAACATTGAATTTAATAAAAAGTTAATAACACATGTCATATATTCTATAGTGGTGCGATGGTCGACAAAAACTCTCCAGTGTTCGGGAGTAATAAATATATACTTGACATGAACATTGTATCGATGCTCCAAATCCACATCTTTTACATAAGTGATAAAGAATTTAGATTTTCAAGTTCTCTAACTTTCACCCGTGTTTTTCAGTAATGCATTGCGTTGACCATCAATATTATCAAAATAAATCTGAAAATAATAGACAACATCAATTAAAAATTAACTAAAACACTACAGTTATGTAATCACTATTCACTAATCATTGAAAACAAAGTTACGTACATTTAATTCTGCTCATATTTGATCTTTAATTTGTTTATCAACTTCCTTCCATGCAAGAAATGTAATTGACACATTAGACCTCACAAGAGATCTAATAAAACTCATCAATTTATTTGTCTCAGGCCCGGGAATAATGCAGTTATCATCACTCACAAAAATATAAAGTTTCTTCCCCTCTAGCCTATGCTTATTCAATTAGTTCATTTTCGTAAACTCTTTTCTTGACTTTGATGAAGAGCTCTTATCAGTCACTTTCCTGTAATAAGAAAACCCTAAAAAAACTTAAACCATCCAAAAACCCTAAAGCAAATTCATAAAGTAGAGCAAGGACATTGAGCTACTACCACACAATCAGTCAATCACACATATAAATATATATGTTACTATGTTACTATGTTAGTGCAATATTTAAGCTAATATATAGAGTTAGTATGTTTTTAGAATATCTAATTAAAAAATGTACATCGTGTTGTTTATAACTTATACACATTTAGCATAGCCAATACATAAGATTGGAAGATTCAGTGGGTGTCTTCTAGGCGGCTACACAATGTTTATAGTTTATACTACTACTACTACAACAACTACTACTAACAATAAAGACATTATAGCACAAAGATCAAAACTGAGAAAAGTCATAAGAAAAAACATACCTAAGTGAGAATATGAGATTTGTCGAAGAAGAATCTTCAAATCGAAGCAAAGGAGAGCAAGGACTCAATGAGAGCAAAAACTTGAACAAAATCGTCTTTAGGGTTTTACACAAAGAGCAGTGTCTGTAAGAACCAAAAAGTCGAGGTAAAACGAGATTTTTACGGTTCATGGTTTAAAATAGATAGTATAGACTGCAGTTTTATACCAACCACAGTCTATTGTATGATTCACGGTAGAATAGACTGCGGTTGTTATACAACCGCAGTCTATTCTATGCTATAATAGACAGTGGTTTATATATAACCCGCAGTCTATTCTATCATAGACTGCGGTTTATATATAAACCGCAGTCTATTCCCTGAGCCGCAATCATGGAATATACTGCGGTTTATATATAACCGAAGTTTATTCCCTGAGCCCTAGTTGGATATTGTGAGGTCAGGTTTATCATCCTGAGGGATGTCGTTGAGCGGTTCGGCAGTTGAATGACGAGACTCAGATGGTTCTACATCCTACTACCAGGGCAAAGAGCGAACGCTTCTAACCGAGTAGTGCGAGTTTGAGTTTACCGGTCCGAGGGATGTCGTTGAGTAGTTGGCGGTGAAGGGTGGACCTTCGAACCCGGGCAACCCCGAGTGGGGCAAGCCCTGACGGTGCTGCGACCTACTGCAGGAGAAGGGCAGACCTTCGATCGCTGGCAGTAGGAGGCCCCAGGGACGTGGTCCTGGTGAGGTTGTGAAGGACAAACCTTCGAACCGGTGGCAAGCGCGAGGGGGGCAGGCCCTGGCAACGCCACGACCTACTGCGGAGAGAAGGGCAGACCTTCGATCGTCGGTAGTGGGAGGCCGCAGAGACGTGATCCCAGAGAGAAGGTAAAGGGCAGACCTTCGAACCGTTGACGAGCGCGAGGGGGGCAGGCCCTGGCAACGTCGCGACCTACTGTAGAGAGAAGGGCAGACCTTCAATCGTCGGCAGTGGGAGGCCGCAAGGACGTTGTCCCAGAGAGACGGTGAAGGGAAGACCTTCGAACCGGTGGCGAACGCGAGGGAGGCGAGCCCCTGACGATGTTGTTGCCTACTGCGGAGAAAAGGGCAGACCTTCGATCGTCGGCGGTGGTAGGCCGCAGGGATGTGGTCCCGAAGAGATGGCGGGGACGAACCGTGGCGTTTGTTTCGACCAATTGCATGGGAAAAGGGCAAGCCTTTGATCCGTGACAGTAGGAAGTTTACGGGGGATCGTCCCTGGAGCTGCGTCGAGGGGCATGCCCCGGATGTATCCCTGTAAGAGCATTGTTAAAAGCAGTCATAACATTTAACAGTTATAGGAAACAAAATAGTTTGTGCACGAGTACATGCTTGCGACTTTATAAAGTTAGTTGTTTGAGACAATGAGACGACATTTTTGGTAGAAACGTCGTAAGCTTTGAGCGTTCCATGTGCGCGACAATGTCTTTCCTTCCGCAGTCCTAAGTCTGAACACCCCGGGTTTGACGACTGTTGTAACGACGAATGATCCTTCCCATGCCGGAGAGAGTTTGTCTTTCTGCGATGTCTTACATGTCGTCTCGATACTTCGTAGTACCAGATCCCCGATGTTGATTGGCCTTGGTTTTACCCTCCGATCGTAGTAGCGGGCTACCAGCCTTTGGTATGCTGCGATTCGTTGGGCTGTCGTTTCTCTTACCTCCGTGATGAGGTTGAGGTTCTCTCAGAGTTGTTCATCATTTTCCTCCGGGTTGAAATTTTGCACATGGGGACTCAGAACCCCGATGTACACAGGGATAACTGCCTCGGACCCATAACATAGATTGAATGGTGTTTCGCCAGTCGGGGTTCTCTCTGTGATACAGTTTGCCCATAACACGCTTGGGAGCTTGTCTACCCACTTCCCCTTGACTCATTGAGGCGTGCTTTCAATCCCTTGAGGATGGTTCGATTTGTTACTTCAATCTGTCTGCTTGCCTGGGGATGTGCTACAAAGGTATGACGGAGGTCAATTTTTCAAGCCCTCGCACATCTTAGTAAACGACCTCCCGGTAAACTGCGTCCTGTTGTCAGCTATGATGACGGCTGGTATCACGAAGCGGCAGATGATGCTCTTCCATCCGAACTTCTTTGTGTTTTCCTCGATTATTTTATCTTGGGGCTCTGCTTCTATCCACTTAGTGAAGTTGTTGATGGCCATGATGACGGACTTCATCTGCCCGGTTGTCATAAGGAGCGGCCCCAGGATATTCATTCCCCACTGGGAAAATGGCCAGGGACTCTGAATTGTCGTGAGGGTGATTGGTGGTTGATGTGGCGTGTTGGCATGATGTTGGAAGCCGGCACACTTCCGGACGAACTCCGTCGCGTCCCTCTTTATTGTTGGCCAGTAAAATCCCTGACGGAGTATCTTTCGTGCTAAGGCTTTCCTTCCGAGGTGCTCATCGTAGAATCCCCCTCCCTTAAGGAGTATTCCGCCTCAGATTCGGGGAGGTATTTTAGGCAGGGGCCCAAAAATCCCCACTTATATATTTCTCCATTGATTATGGTGAACGCTGCTGCCCGTACTCGAAGCTGTTGCGCCTCCGCTCGGTCTTCTGGGAGCTGCCCCTTCTCGAGATATGCCTGCAGGGGATCCATCCATGACGGCCATGTGCAGCTGATGGACGCTATCTCCCATGGTCCTTCGATGCTTAGGGTCATGATGTCTTCGATCCTTCGCCTCCGGGACTGGAAACCTGCAGGCTAAGTAGCGAGTTTAGAAAGCGCGTCATCCCTAGAATTCTACTCCCGGGGGATATGGTGTATGTGGTGAGAAGGGATTTTCTATATGATATTTCTGACGAATGTCAAGTACAGAGCCAACTGATCATTCCTGACATCAAAATCTCCCTCGATTTGGGACGCGACCAACTGCAAGTCAGTGTAGATTGTCAAGTCTCCGACCCTGCTATCAATGGCGAGCCGGAGCCCGACGATCAGCACCTCGTACTCTGCGACATTGTTGGTGGCTAAGAATTTTAGCCAAAGGCCATACTGCAAAGTGATTTCTTCTGGGCTTATCAAAAGAACACCGACGCCTGCGCTTTCTACGCCTGAGGCTCCATCGACGTAAGGGTCCAACGAGCGGTGGTTGGCCCCTCTTCGGGTGCAGGCTCTGCAATGGTACACTCGACAATAAAGTCGGCAAGAACCTGTGACTTAATGTGTGGTCGCGACAAGAAGTAGATATCAAACTCGCCCAACTCGACTGCCCACTTAACAAGTCTTCCCGAAACTTCCGGTTTCTGGAAGATGGTGCGGAGGGGCAATCACGTTAACACCTTTATTGTATGCGTCTGGAAGTAGTGTTGGAGCTTCCTTGCTGAGAAGACAAGTGTCAGGGCCATTTTATCCGCCGCTGGGTACCTGGTTTCGGCGTCGGTGAGAACTTTGCTGAGATAATAAACTGGGCGCTTCACTCCGCCCTCATCCCTCACAAGGACCGAGCTCAGAGCGGCGGGTGAAATTGCCAGGTACAAAAATAGATCCTCACCAGGAACCAGCTTTGACAGGGCGGGGGGACACTAAATAATGCTTGAGTTGTTCAAAGGCATTCATCCGTCCATTGGAAGCCCACACTGCGCGCCCCTCAGAGGATCTTGAAGAAGGGTCGGTATTTGTCTCCTGTTCGAGCTAGGAAGCGGGAGAGTGCAGCGATCCTGCCATTCAGCCGCTAGACCTCCTTGATCGAGTGCGGCTGCGCCATATCCTCCCTCGCCCTAATCTTCTTGGGATTCGCCTCTATCCCACGATGGGTCACTATGAAACCCCGGAACTTCCCTGCTGTGACGCCAAATGCGCACTTGCTGGGATTAAGTCGCATTTTGTATTGACGCAGTATTTGGAAGCATTGCTCCAAGTCTTCCAAATGGTTGTGGCAGTGAACACTTTTGACCAGCATATCGTCTGAGGGGTTGTTCTCGGAGCGTGTGTGCGTCCCGTACTTGTCTTGCTTTCTCTCCAACTTTATCTTGACTTTGCGGCCTTGGCGGAGCCTTGCGAAAATGGTCTTGGGTGGAAATCCTGCAGAGAGAAAAGAGGAGTGGAGTCAGAGTTCGAAAAGGTCATTTTTAAGTGGAATTCGACCTATTGATAGATTTTTAAGAGGGGCGGTCCGGTAATTTCGCCTAACTATTTCCGGACCGGCCAATAGGATCGCTTTAAATGAAGCACGTGGATCGCCATTTTTTGGAAAATGACGATCACACCCCCGGGCAAAAGGAGAGCCCGCCCGGCAAGAATGGCGGTGTGACGACGACTGCGGGGGCGGTGACCACCATCTCCACGCCCGACCCCCCCCCCCCCCCCGGGGGGGCTCCGACCAGGCCGCCCGAATCCGGGCGGCCTCGGTTGGCCCTCGCAGTGGCCGGCCGCGTCGAGGCCGCCCGGCCCTCGCGGGGGCTGGCCGCGACGCGGCCGCCCGGATCTGGGCGGCCCTGACCGGCCCTCGCGGGGGCTGGCCGCGGCGAGGCCGCCCAGATCCAGGCCGGCTCGGCCGGCCCTCGCAGGGGCCGGCCCTAGCGAGGCCGCCCGGGATCGGGCGGCCTCGCCCGACCCTCGCGGGGGCTGGCCACGGCGAGGCCGCCCGGGCTCGGGCGGCCTCGGCCGGCCCTCGCGGGGGCCGGCTGCGGCGAGGCCGCCCGGAAACGGGCGGCCGAGGAGAGGATGAGGGTTGTGGCGCCGCCGGTCGGCGTCGGGTGCACCACATTTGGGATCCGGCGCGCGGCGGTTACTGCGAGGATCGGGCATGCGGATCGCGTTACACGTGGAACTTCCCATGACTTTAGTGGGGGGAGAGGGTAAACCGGCTACGTGCAGCCCGATTTTTCTATAAATTGGGGTTAACCCCATCAAATTTCACGAAGTTTAGTTCACCTGATATCCAATTGGTTGGGTTGCTGGTAAGAGCATGGAATATAGGAAGCCCCTATCTCCCTCTCACTTAACCAACTTTCTTCTCTCTTTCTTCCTCTTGATTCTGAATAGTTGAATAAAATATATAGATTCGGATTATATTGGCGATCGTGGGCTGGAATCGGTGCACCCAAGTTATAGGCATTGTTTTTTCTTCCCCTCCTATCTTCCTCTTAAGGTTGGTAAACTCTAAATCTGGTGGGCTTGAACACCAAGCTGGTGAATTGAGAGATTAAGAATCAGCAGCTTGCCTCTTATTTTATTGACTCTCTGCATCTTGTACTTGATCACTCCTCTCTTGAGGCTGGAGTTTTCATTCTAAGGCAACTTCTAACCTTCCCCTCCTTATCTTTGTCAAAGAATTGAGCCAAATATAATCCTAAAATTGTTTATGCTGGAGGCAATTGGGGAAATTGGAATGTAATTTTATGCATATTCTCTTCTCCCTGCCTTATTATACTTTGAATTCTGGAATGTGTTAAGCAGAGCGGTGATTGGAGGCTATCTACTTGTTCTCACCTCATCTTTCTCACTCCGCTTCTCAACATCATGATAGCTTGATTCGGTATTTCATTAAAGGGTGGCAAGAAGACTGCACCTACAATTCTTATGTTGTGGCAAGAAGACTGCACTTACATGACTGCACCTAAACATTTATCTTTACTACTATATTGTGTTGTATTATGTTTGTACTATTTTGGCATGATCACAAGTGATTGAATGATTGAAATTAATGTTCTTCTTTTACATTATGATAGTAGGATGACATGATGAAAGTAATTTTTTCTTTCTTTATTAGATAGAACAATTCTTATGTGATCGTAAAGTACCATTAAAACTTGAAGACAAGTTTTATCATACTGCAATTAGACCAACGATGCTCTATAGTTCTGAGTGTTGGGCAGTGAATTGTGTACATCAACAAAAAATGGGAGTTGCGGAAATGAGTCTGCTTAGGTGGATGTGTGGACACACGAGATTGGATAAACTTAGGAATGAATGTATCAGTGATAAGACATGAGTGACACCAATTGTAGAGAAGATGCTAGAAGCTCGACTAAGATGGTTCAGACAATACAGAGGAGACCATTAGAGGCACCTGTTAGGCGTTGTGAGAGTTTAGTCACTAGGCATGTTAAACAGCGGAGAGGTAGACCAATAAAGACTTGGAATGAAACTATAAAGAATTACATGATGTACTTAGACAGTAGTAAGATTATGACTAAAGGTAGGGAGGGCACAATGGCGACAAATGATCCATATAGCTGCCCATTATAGTGGGATAAAGGTTTGAGTTGTTATTGGATAGAACAATTAATATTCATAGAAATTAACATTCTATGAACTCATCTATGCACAATCTTTCTCAATATTCTTGCAAACTAAACTCCCTTCAGTTGTCGATTCTAGATTGCTGGCGGCTTATGCGATAATCTCTTGACGTGCATCGTGAGAGCTTGGGACTACGGCAAACCTCTCTACATTGCGCCGGCCATGAATACCTTAATGTGGAACAATCCTTTCACAAAATGGCATCTTGATTTAATTAGTCAGCTCGGGGTGATCATGGTCCCACCCGTCACAAAGAGATTGGCTTGCGGAGATTATGGAAATGGTGCCATGGCCGAGCCTTCTGTCATCTACAACGCAGTTGTTCTCTCCTTCATCAAGTTCCAGGCCAGTAAATCCTCTTGATTCGTTAGGCTGGAAATTTACCATTTCATTCAGTGGATTCGGCAATCTGCAACTTCCATGATGTTCGAATTTGGTTTGACAAATTGTATTGTGAAACTTTTTTGGGAGAATCATATTTAAAGAACATAGTAATTGTACTTGCAGTGTGTAATGAAAGCGTTTAAGTTCCAGATGTAACAGTGTGATTCATTACAACTGCTTTGAAGTTTTCTATGGATAGGTGGTCATGTTATTATTAGCTTGTTGGGCTCAGTTGGAATTTTTGATGACTGAAGAATGTTGCTCATTTCTTTGTGGAAGTTTTTCCAACTTTATTTAAAAGTTTATTGAAGTAAATTTTTCAGATAATGATATATTAATGTTCTGTCCATTGCTAATTATAATAAATGTACATTTGTTTTGGAGTTTTAGGATCCGTTTGGCACGATGGTGGTGGTCATGAACATGGGGGTTAAATTATCATTTGTTAACGCTCACCTAAGAAATTTCATCCATTTTTATGTTTAAACGGATGATGTTTGTTAGGTGATCCTTGACGAATGACGGCTTAACCCATGCGTTTATGACCGCCACCACTGTGTCAAACGGAGCCTTAATCGGTAAAGGACTGTTGATTTTTTTTTTAATATAATCAAGCAAAAAATATCAATTCGGTCTGGTTTAGGCCTTTGAGGAATTTTTATTTTCATCATGATCATTCCATCGAATTCCTCCTCCCCGACAAAAGAACTTTGAAGAAGAGAAAACCAGGATAACACTAGTATCTTCGGCATATCTGTTTTGGGGTCTGGGGCTCTCCGCCGGATCCGCAGCGCAAGTTTAGTTGGCTATTCTTCTGCCTGAAATAGTGTGAAGGTTAGGCGCCTTCTGAGCGCCATTAGGGATGGAGCATGCATGGAGGAGTCCCAGGGACGGCGCTTCATTTGAGAGTCGCCGGGCCATTGTTTCTTGTTCCCGCTGCTGAGTTGCTTGTTTCACAAACTCCATCTTGGCCTGTCGTGAATGCAATCACTAGTTATGAATTGATTTGCACCTATCAAGTTTGTTTGCACATATATATTTTAATTTGCAAGTAACAATAATTTCCACATAATTACTCAAAAAAAAACCTCACCATAACTTTTTCTTCTTAATGAAATCAAACAAAATTATCACAATCTTTAAAAGCATTTGCTGGTAGCAAAATCATAAATGAACATCTTTGCTGTAAATTTTGAAAGCTAGTTATGGTTCAGACAAATTCTTTAATAATTTTTTTAATATTAGGGCGCAGCAAAATAATCATCCTCTAATATTATGAAAAATATACAAGTAAATAAAAATTCATCCTATAAAATATTTTCACAGTACTGCCACCTGAATAATCTGTAGTGAAATAAAGTGTAAAAGAAACATTGAATCATATGGATGATGACCTCAATATTCTTGCAAACTCGAAGCTCATATACAAAATTACGTTATTTTTAATCGCAGAAACTGCTCAAGTTCAGTCGAAGAAGAACACAAATTAAAGAAAAGAATCCTATCCTTCAATCTATGCACATAAGTAAATTTGTCCGTGTGGACAGCCCTAAACCTGTATGGAATGTTTAAGTGCTAGTATATGCTTTACTTCCTTCCTCCAGTCATCACATCGCCCGATGATCCCCAGAGCGCAGCAGCGTTTCGTGACTTAAGACTTCCATCGGGATTCCTCAGCTCTATGAGGCCCTCAAATAGCTTATCGGGCGGAGTATATGCTTTTGGAGCACTGGGCACTACCACTTGCTTCACATTATTGGCATTCGCATAGGTTTCTCTTGGGCCCAATGGAGTTTTGTACTTCTCAATAGTCATTAAGTTCTGAATTGGTGTAGAAGAAGTAGCAGTAGCAATAGGAGTAGGAGCAGGAGTAGGAGCAGGAGGAGCTATAGGAGTAGGAGCAGGAGGAGCTATAGGAGTAGGAGCAGGAGCAGGAGTTGCTGGAGGAGTTGGGGCCATTGTAGGCCGAGGAGCTGGATACTGGAAGGAAGGTGTTGATAGGAAAGGATTCGAGCCGACTCCCGAAGTAGGAATCCACGGTGAAGATTGATAACCATAGGGGTACTGCATCACTTGTTGCTGATGAAAGGTTGTAGGTAACGGGGCGGGGATTGAGCCCAAGGAGCAACATAGCTGTTGTAGGTTGCATAACTAGCGTTCGATCCAAGGGATTGAGGATTGTTGGCATACGGCTGCAGATCGGGAGAATTCAAGAACGGATTTTGATTTTGGGCTGATGGAGGTGGCGGAATTTCGGGTGACTCGGTCGACAGAACCAGGCTGAGGAGGTCCATCATATCATCTTTCTTGGGAGTAGTTTCGATAGTGGGAGGATCGAGTAGGACTAGTGCGTTGCTTGCGATAGATGACGAGGCTTCAGAAACACCTGAAGTTGAGGTTGGAGTGGCATCACTATGGTTCGGCAAGACAGGTTGATCATCGGTGGATTTAGACATGGAATCCCTGAAAAAATCGAAAAATTTTAGTTGATGAATTGAATTGGAGAAGTGAGAAGATGAGTTGATGCAAGAGTTTGGTGAAGTACCTGCGAGCTAAATGAGTGGACTCATCTTTTTCGACCTCTCTGTGGTCAAGTTGCTGAATCATTGGAGCGGATGGGGGAAGAATGTTTGGAGTCGAAGATGCAGTAACCGTTTCTGGTGGCAAAGGCGACCCCGAAAGTAATGCATCATATCTTGCGAGTGAAGTTTGAAGATTTTCGAATAAAGCAAGAGCTTCTCCTAACAGCTCCTCATTTCTGCCAATTTTGTAAGGTTCTTGATTCAACAATTAAATCCTTCATAATGTTTTTATGTTAGTAAGAAAACAACAAGTTAAGAATAGAAAACAAAATGTACAACTAGGAACTGAGAAATATTGCCCCGTGTCAATAATTTCCGAGGGGACCTTTGGAATAGCAAGTATTATAAAATAACCAAAATGGACTCACTCAGTTGAATTAATCAGCTGCATTATCTTCTTTTGGTTTGAGCCACACTGGCTGGCAAGATCTGTGATGACTTCATCTTTTAGGGCCTAGAGCGGAGTAAAACATATCATTGCTATGCAAATCCTTCAATCAAATTTGAAATAATAAATTTCTGGAAGAAATTTTATGCCGGCTTAAAGAGAATGAAGCACGAAGAAGAAATTTGTGATTTTTGGCTCGAATCTTGCAGCTCATAAAGAAGACATAATGCTCAAGAACATAATAAATGTCCCTGCAATAGCGAGTAGTGATGTGTGTTTGCATTGGGGAATGTATTTGGAAATAGAAGTTTTCTATTCATTAAAAAAGGAAATATAATTTAGGACAGATGGGGGGGGGGGGGGGTCTAGGGTACGCAAAGAAAAACAAATCAAAGCAAGTTTAATTTTAGGTTATTGTTAACTGCAACCCGTTATTTTACTAGTCGCACCCCAAAATCTCCCAATTTTTCGCGCCTTTTCGAAATACGCCTTGTACATGCAATATCAGGAAAAGTGTTCAACACGAAAGTTGTAGATTTCGACGAGATCTACAACTTTCGTGTTGATCACGTTTCCTAAAAATGCATGCACAATGCGTACTTTGGAAATATGTCCAGGTTTTGCGCCTTTTTCGAAAAACGACTTGTACATGCAATTTCAGGAAAAGTGTTCAATACGAAAGTTGTATATCTCGTCGATATCTACAACTTTCGTGTTGAACACTTTTCCTGAAATTGCATATACAAGGCGTATTTCGAAAAGGCGCGAAAAATTGAAAGATTTTGGAGTGCGACTAGCCAATTACGGGTTGCTGTTAACAATCACCTAATTTTATTGATAGAAATTGCAAACAAGATGCACAGGGACAAGAGAAATAGAGGAACAATCCAAGGGGGACGATGCTGGGTCGGTTTCCCCCTCCAAGATCAAGGCTCTCTCTACCCTAGTCCTCCATT
Organism: Platanthera guangdongensis; assembly: GCA_039583875.1. Lineage (NCBI taxonomy): Eukaryota > Viridiplantae > Streptophyta > Magnoliopsida > Asparagales > Orchidaceae > Platanthera > Platanthera guangdongensis. The sequence continues at coordinate 135,138,934 of CM077159.1, read as the reverse complement.
TTCCACTCCTTATATCAGGAGTTTACAAGGTTATTACTCATTACATCAAAAGAGGAAATACCATAAAATAGAAAATAACATACAATAGGAAATAATATAAAATGGGTAATAGAAAAAAAAATAACATAAAGTAAACTGAAAGATATGAGGGGGCCCAAACAGCAACTGGCTAGACCATGCCTGCATCAGTAAAGCACTTGTAATCACTACAATATGACTGATTTCACTTTGATCCCTACTATTTCTATTGTCCCACAAGTCCTTATAGTTTAAAATTGTTGTAATCACATCTAAAGCTTAAAATACATAATAAAAAAAGCTTAATTTATTGTCTTTCAAGCTGAGGGGAAAGAAAGAACAAGAACCATCAAATACATGAGTAGAAGTATGGTGATCTGCAATGATATTCTCTGGAGTGTTTTCAAATTTGCCTACTTTTTTGTCATTTGTGAAGTATGGGTTACAATCAACTAGGATTTTTTTGGTGCTGGTTTTTTACAAATATTTTGGGTTTACTAATCAGCATCTTCATTGTATAGAAGTTTTATTTTAAAATATTGTATGTGACTTGATTTTCTAAAAAAGGGTGTTCCCGCTTGTTTGCATTGGCTGATCCTCCAACATGCACACGTGGAGTGTAGATCATTCCTAAGTCAGGAAATCAATAATTAAGTACTGGATGTGGTTGCACCAATTTTAAATTATGGTATTCATTGGTACAATCAAAATTGTAGGGATCAGAGTGAAACTATAGCTAAAAAGTATAACATTTATTGAGGGGACATTAAAATTATAAATAAAAATGCATTAGCATAGTTATTTCATTGAACTTTCGAAGATGGCAATATGAATTGAAAAGAATCAACATACAATATGATCTTGTGGGTTCACTGCGTGCAGCATATCAACGAACAACTCCATAACACTTCTGCTGTTTTTCAAGTCCGTTAAGCTGAAGTGAGAAAAATGGAAGATGGAATAAGAAAAGGAGAGCAAATAACATCTACTAAATGTACTATCAATGTATAACATAAAGTTTTAAATTTTTTTGAAAATTTATATGAAATGTCACCTGAGAGTTCCCCTTTCAATTGATTCATCCAGTCTTTCAACAGAGTTGCTTGGCGTAGCATGCCCTACTTGAGGAGGGAAAGTCGGTGCAGTGGGTGTGTAAATTAGAGCAGCATCTTTTTGGTGTTCTGGAAACCTGATCCCAGCGGTCTGCATATCACAAATCCGTGGTTAGAAAATTAAATAACTTATTTAACCTCAAATGATTATCGATTGAATATTAAATTCATGATATTGAAATAGCAAATATTCGAGTATGACATCACTCTGTCGGTTCAGTTAGACGAAATAATGAGCTCAATTACAATTTCAGGGGCAATGGCCACTATTTATATACAATGGGTGAAGACCCAAAAACAAGAAAAGAATGGGCCTTTTATAATGGTTTTTTTTGCAATTATGCTGCAAATAATGGTTTAATTCAACTCCCCCCCCCCCCAAGATGAGAATATATGTCGAACATTCCCAACTTGATAATATTGTTTAGGAACAAGCCACAGCTCAAGCACTCAGTAAAGACGTTGCAAGCTGATCCTTGATAAAGTGTATCAATTTTGACATGTTTTGTTTGACCATGTTGAATAGGATTATGTGCGGTATTGATAGCAGCATTGTTGTCACAGTATAATCTGATAGGCCTTCTACACTGTAATCTTGAATTCCACATTATCGAGTTAAGGTAAAGCTCCTCGCATATTCCATGTGACATTCTTCTGTTCTTGATCTTGCTACAACATTTTGCTTATTGCTTTACCAGGTCACTAGATTCCCTCGAACAAAAGAACAATATACGGTGGTAGACTTTCTATCATCTTGATTTCTATCCCAATTAGCATATGTATAAACTTCAACATCCAACTTTTATTTTGAGAAAATTTTAGTCCACATCAGGGGAGTTCTTCAAATATCGTAGTACAAGCATGATAGCTTCATGATGTCACAGTCTGGGAGAATGCATGTATTTGTTAAGGATCCCAACAACCTGTGCGATATTTGGGCGAGTATGTGAGAGATAGATCAACCTTCCCACCAGTCTTTGGTAGCTAGAGGAGTACACCTTCTCAGCATCTTTCTCTTCATCACTTAACTTCCATAAGATAATTAGCAGGAGCACAACCAAGCATCCATGTTTCTCCTAGAAGATCTATGACATATTTGCTCTGAGAAATGAAGATTCTCTGATCAGAGTGTGCAACTTATATTCACAGAAAATACTTCAACTTTATGTAAACTCTTTACATAGGCGCACCTTAAGCCACATGATTTCTGCAACATCATTCCTCGTGATGATTGTCGTTGACATAAACAATGAGAATTGTCGCTTTCTCTTCTTCTTTTTCACAAAGAGGGTATGATCTAAGTGACCGAATTTGTATCTCAATATGGTCATAACATTCTGGAACTTTTCAAACCAAGCCCTGCGGGATTGCTTGAGACCGTAAAGAGATTTTTGAAGTTGACACATCTTTCCCTCAGATCCTCCCTTTATGAAACCAGGTGAAACTTTCATATAAACTTCTTCTTCAACATCACCATGTAAAAAATGTTCTTGACATCAAATTGTTGCAATTCTCATCCTAAGTATGCAGACATGATAAAATGACACAGATGAAGTTCATCTTAGCAAAAAAGAAGTAAACGTTTCATGATAATCCACACCTAGGGTTTGAGTATACCCTTAAGAAACTAGCATTGTTTTATATCTATCAACGACCTCCTCTTGATTCTGTTTAACCGAGAACACACATCGGGAACCAACAGGTTTTTTCCCGATAGGGAGATGGGTGAGAGTCCAAGTTCGGTTCGTCTCCAATGTCAGTATCTCTTCTTCCATTTCCTTGCACCACACATGGGTGAGAGTCCAAGTTCGGTTCTTCTCCAATGCCAGCATCTCTTCTTCCATTTCTTTGCACCACACAGGTATCTCTACGGCTTTCTGCCAAGTATTAGAAATGCGAATAGAATCCAAGAAGGAGATGAATGCCTTATATGTCTATGTCAGGTTTTGACAAGTGATATAATTGGTGAGTGGGTACTTAGAGGAGGCCGGTTTCCGCTTTAGATGTATAAGAGGACGGTGAAGCTCATCATCAGAACCTGAGTCAGAAGAGCGTACCTGCGGCGGTGGAATAACCAGGGGTTGTAACACCATTAGCACTAGGGCTGCGTCTATGATTGACTAGACAAAGGGGGGGATGAGACTCCCGGGAGGAGGATTCGCGGGAGGAGTAGGTATGTCATTGTTTATATCAGAGGCAGACATAGGAGGTGATTGTGAGGCCACAATAGGGAGACAAAGATGGGGATCATCGACAGTGTCCTTCCCCTATCGCGAACCAAAGTATTGTCTCTTCACGAAACATCACATCCATGGTGCAGCATAACCGTCGAGAGAGAGGATGGTAACAATGACACCCTTTCGTAGTAGAGGAGTAACCTACAAAGACACACTGTAGGGAACGCGCATCCAATTTATCACGATCTATTGATGAACATAAACAAAGCAGACACTCAAACACATGTGAACGTAGATGAGAGGTGTGTAAAAAGCACTTAAAAGATAGACGGGATAAAGGAGAGGTATATTGTAAGGTGTTGGAAGGAAGACGACTGATGAGGTAAGCAACGGTGAGAACCGCATCACCCCAATAGGGCTTGGGAAGATTCATAGTGAGAAACAAACATCTAGTAACCTCAAGGAGATACTTATTATCACGTTTAGCCACACCATTCTGAGTAGAAGTGTTGACACATGATGTTTGATGAATAATATCATGGTCTCTAAGATAAGTGTCAAAAAAACACCACGATCATCGTACTCACCCCTACTGTCACTAAGGAGCACGTGAATGGTACTACCAAATTGAGTAGTGACCATAGTGTGAAAAATACAAAAACAATCAAAGGCCTCACTTTTCCGTTTTAATAAATACACCCAAGTAGGGCGAGAAAAGAAATCAATAAGAATCACAAATCATCGGTAACCAGAGAGAGAAGCAACACGGGGGATGGTCCCCAAACAATAGTATGAATAACATCAAAAGGAATCATACTAAGAGAAGAAAAATGATTTGAACTATGTCGTACATGTTTAGACAGTTCAAATTAATTACAGACAAAACGACTCAGAGAGCTTGAAAATATAGGAAATAACTTGAGAAAATAGTTGGCGAAGGGATGTCCAAGATGTTGATGTCATCGACGCACATCCACAAGTGAAGGACGAGGAGGACTGGAGAGAGCTAGAGAGGCACTGAAGAGAGCTTGAGTTGGAGGATAGTTCAAGATATATAACCCCTCATAGTTCCTACCACTGTCAATATGCAGCTTCGTTGCAAAACATCAAGTAGTATAAACAGAAGGGGGGAAACCTGAGTGCACATGAGACGGCGCAAAACATCGAGTTCCTCCGAGCAAAGACTGTCAGATGGAAGCCGACCAAGAGCAACTTCAGTAGTGTGAACAACATATGAGGGATTGACTTAGCAAGTGAGGCCATGACCATGACCACGAGGGCCTTTAAGCGACGAAGCAAGATGAGGATGGAGATGGAAGAAAGAGTCTCATGCATGGTCCAGTTTGCCACAGTAATCACACAGCTTGAGAGACGATGGAGGAGAGCGAAGGAGACCAGCAAGGGCAGAGCGATCAGAACCACGATCAAGAGATTGACTTCCAAATAGATCTTTTACCCGGAGCTACGACAGTGGCCAAGACTCCTTACCGCATGGATCCCAAAGAACTTGCTGAGTTGAAGGTCCAGTTGTAGGAGTTGCTTGACTTGGGTTTTATTCTCCGCAGAACTTCGCCTTGGAGTGCGTCAATACAGTTTGTCTAGAAGAAGGATGACAGCTTGAGGTTGTGCATAGATTATCGCAAGTTGAACAAGCTGACTAATAAGAATAAGTATTCTAAACTCAGGATAGACGATTTATTTGACCATCTTAAAAGATCTTGCACGTTCTCCAAGTTAGATCTGAGATCAGGCTAACATCAGCTGAAAATTCAAGATGTGGACATTAAGAAGACGGTGTTCAACATTAGATATGGACATTATGAGTTCGTGGTTATGTCGTTCAGACTGACTAATGCCTTGTCCTCCTTTATGGATCTGATGAATATGGTGTTTCGAGAATTACTAATTCGATTCGTTATTATCTTCATAGACGACATTCCGGTGTAATTCTAAAAGTGTGGAAGATCATGTCGCTCACCTCAGAACCGTTTTGGGTACATTCAAGAAGAATCAGTTGTATGCCAAATTTAATTTTCTAAGTACGAGTTTTGGCTTTCAAAGGTTGCATTCTTTGGACGTGTTACCAGTCAGAAAGGTCTCGTCGTCGACCCGAAGAAAATAGAAGCAAAAGGATTGGCCGAGATCGGAGGAAAGTTACCGAGGTCCGCAATTTCCTGAGTTTAGCAGGGTACTACAAAAGGTTCATTAAGGATTTCTCGAAGATAGCATTACCGTTGACTTTGCTCACCAGGAAAGGGAAGCTTTTTAGTTGGACAGTTGAGTGCGAGCTGATATTTGAAAAGTTGAAAACCAACTGATGACTGCCCCAATTTTGAGTTTACCGTCAGGGTCGGATGAGTTCCATATTTATAGCGACGCCACGAATCAAGGTTTGGGTTGGGTGCTTATGCATCCCAGAAAGATCATAGCCTTTGCCTCTAGATAGTTAAAGGTTAATGAGAAGAACTATCTTGTGCATGACTTGGAGCTAGCAGCTGTCATCCACGCATTGAAAATTTGGAAACACTACCTCTACGGAGTTCGTTGCAAGATTTTCACTGATCATAAAGTCTCAAGTATATCTTTGATCAGTAAGAACTTAATTTGAGGCAGCGCAGATGGATAGAGTTTTTGTCGGACTATGATGTGATATCCAATACCACCCGGAGAAAGGAAACGTGGTAGCTGATGCGCTTAGCCGAAGAGGTTCGAGTTACTCCCTCCATACTCAGCAAGAGGAGCTTGTACGAGCTTTGAAGAGATTGGATATCAGTGTTTTTCCGCACACAAGCTTTGGTTCTTCAAGTTTAAACTGGATGCAAATCACTTATAATATTAAAGATAGGATCAGAATATCTATACCCCTACATCTAAAGATGGCAGAGATTTGGGATTTGGCTAAGGCAGGTCAGAAAGAGAAGTTCAGCATTGAGGGGGGGGGGGGGGGGGAGGTTACAGCTGCATGATAGAAGGGTGTGCATTCCAGATGTCAGCCACCTTCGAGAGGAGATACTATTTGAGCCTCATAATTTCAAATATTCGATACATCCCGGTAGCACGAAGATATATGAAAATCTTAATAAGATAGTTTGTTGGTCAGGTTTGAATAGCGATGTTGTCAAGTATGTTGGGAAGTGTGAAACTTACAAAATAGTGAAAGTCGAGTGCCAGAGGTCAGGAGGCAAGTTGCAGCCTCTACCAATTCCAGAATGAAATTTTGAAGACATATCGATGGATTTTGTTCATGACCTTCCCAGATTGCAGAGTGGGAATGATTCATTATGGGTTATAGTCGACCGTCTCTCCAAGGTTGCCCACTTCATTCCTAATAGGAGGACAGATCAGGGTCTGAGATTGGCGTCGTGTATGTAGATGGGATAGCTCGACTGCATGGTGTTTCAAGAGCGGTTGGGCACTAAGCTATATTTCAGTACCACCTTCCATCCCTAGACAGATGGGCAGACGGAACAAACAAATAGAACTATGGAAAATATGTTTCAGATGTGTACTCTAGACTTTGGAGGTAAGTGGGAGAATGTCACCTTTGTGGAGTTCTTCTACAATAACAACTTCCAGGCAAGTATTGGGATGACACCTTTTGAATCTCTGTATGACAAATGTTGTCGGACATCATTATGTTGGGCTGAGAGTGAAGAAAGATTTTCCATCAAATAAGATTGGATTGACAAGACCACGACTCGAATCAAGCTCATCCGGGAGCGCATAAAAATAACCAAGGATCATCAAGTCAAATACTATGATCGGGGGCACAAATCAGTGGAATTCAGTGTTGGGGATTACGTCTATCTCAAGTTCAGACCAGTCAAGGGTGTCTCGAATCAAGCAAATGAAGAAATTGAGTCTAAGATTCGTTTGTCCATTCGAGGTACCGAAGCGCATTGGTGAGGTTGCATACAATTTAGCCCTACTCGAGAAAATGAGTGGATTACATGACGTATTTCATGTTTCTTGTCTGAGGAGAGCAGTCGGAGATCCTAATCAGGTGATCAGTATTGAGGATGTGTCAATCGAATCAAACCTTAGTATCAGTATCAAGCAAGTCAGGATAGTGGACTCGAGAATTCAGAAGCTCGGGAATAGAGAAATTCATTTTGTAAAAATCTTTTGGATGAACTGTGGCCGACAAGAGTATTCATGAAAAATAGAAGATGAACTCCGGAGAAATAATGAATGTCTTCCTCTTTTACTCATGTATAGTTGTAATTTTCGACAAAAAATTTTTTAGGAGGGAAGATTTGTAACATCTGTAATTTAATGCGTCAATAAAATTTAATTTTAGGGCCCAACCTCGAGTAAACTTGATTAAGCCAACGTCTCGTTGAGTTACTATATTTAGTATGATTAATTTTTGTGCTTTAATCAATGGGTTGACTAGTCGTTGAAAATTTATTCGACACATTTTAGTGTTTGTGCGAGAGTTTAGCGCGTAGACCTTTCAGTGAGTGTCAAAAAGTGGGATAAAATTTGTAATGTATAAATCCCTAATTAAAAGCCAATTTACGGTTTCTAGTCATAACTGTCGCCTTAACCATATGCGCCTCTTTAAAATCCCGATAGTGCTCGGTACGTAGGAAACCACCGCTCTGTTCCCTCTCGAGACTGGTCTCTCTCGCTAAAATCTCTCGTGAATCCCTCTGTCGCTCACTGTTGTAGGGTTCGACGATCCCCTCTTCCTGTAGGGTTTGAAGAGGCAAAAAATTGACATAGCACGCACAGATGGTAGCCTGCTGGAATGAGAGGCGTTGGAAGAGGCCTGGAGTTGACGAGGAGAAAAGCCGACATAGCACACGCAGATGGTCGTGGATGAGGGTGCTTGGCTGTAGAGAAATTGTTAGATTCAGGTTGCCAGCATAAGAGCAATGACTACTAGGCATCGAGGTGGACCGACGTCATCACGCAGAGTCCGTATCAGGTGGGATTGAGGGCACAAAAATCTGCAAAGGGCCGAATTAGGGCGAGATGTTGGGCTGGGGCAGCTTTGATCGGGCGCTGGGAGACAAAAGAAGAAACCAATTAGAGTCATGGACTAAACCCTAACTAATTGGGATGCTTTCATGGAGACTGGCGGTGGTTGAGACCACCGGTTCGGACCAATTGATAACGAACCAAATCAAAATTTCATTAAAATAAAAGCGTGGGAATATAACTCGTGATGTAAGCTCGCCCCTTAACTTCTGAGGGTTAGCTCCCTCTTAAATCCCCTTTCCAAATGAGAGATAAAACCTAAAAGTCCAAAAGATGATCCTAAGACTCTCTTAAGACTACCCGAGACATCAATACTAACAGTCTAACACACAACTCTATGGTGTCTAAAATGTCTCCCAAAGCGAGTGATTCATCAGAAGTTCATCTGGTAGGGCAAAGTAAAATCCATTGAGCATGTGATGGACACTCGAATCATTACTTGAGACATTGCCACTCACCAGGTGAGGTTATAGGGAAATTCGTAGTGTGTGCGACAGGTACCTGAATGACTACCTGATACATCAACACTAAGCCACAACTCTATGGTGTGTTGAATGTCCTCGCGATAAGGAAAAAAAACAATCTACCCTCCGGGTGATTCATAAATTGGAGTATTAAAAGTGATCAATCTCAAGTTGAGTTTCGAGGTGATACAAAGACTCGTCTATTTATTAAAAAGAATAATATTATTTATCTATACACACACATGCCATTTATATGTTATATAACCACGACTACATGTGTGTGTATATATATATACTATGTACAAAGAAATTATTTCGCATACCGCGTAACCTTGGAGGACCATCAAAGAAATCCTAGTCGTTCATCACATTGGATTTAGTTTAAAAAAATTATACTTACTCTCACAATTTTTTCAAAAAAGTAATGATGCTAAAATTTCAACCCTTGACCTACAAGATTTATACAATAATCTTAACCAACCAAACCAAATAGCTTTAATATAACAAGAACAACTTTATAATATATATAAGCATATGAATATACATATATATATACATATATATAATATATATAGAGAGAGAGTCACTATCAGGTGCGGAGAGGCGTTGGTGCGAATGTGTGAAGAATGCATCTTGGCGGCTGAAAAAAATCCATCGACGCAAACTTTTTTCACAGCAACCATCTTCTTAAGGGCAAACGACGACGACACACGCGGCGACTAAGGGTCGGTGGAGGTCGCCCTCAGCCCGGCGACCAACCCGTGGTCGACGCCGACCCTTCAATGCGTCGTCGGCCGCCGGAAAACCCTAAACCAGGCTCTGTAAAGGTTTTTTTGCACCCACGGAGGCCGGCGACTGCGGGCTCGCCGGCCACCGACCTCCCTGGATTCGTCGGCGTGCGCGAAATCAGATCACCCAAATCGAACGGCGCAGACCTTTTCTTCGCACATTCGCATCAGCACCTATCTGCATATGATTCTGCCTCTCTCTCTCTCTCTCTCTCTCTCTCTCTCTCTCTATATATATATATATATATATATATATATATATATATCTTTATCTATTATAAAGAAGTAGTTTTGAATTGTAGAATCAGATCACGATCGATCACGACCGTTGAATATAAACCAAACACTTAATCACAGCCGTTGATCACAATAACGAATCATGACCGTTCATATTTTTTTTAGGTCTCCTAAACCTATATAGGGCCTCTCAAAACTACATATTTTGTATGACACCCTACAACCCATCAGTACAGTTCAAAATTAAGCCCAAATTTCTACAAATGCAAGCCCGCCCGCTCGCCCGCGGTGAATGTATGGTGCCACGCAAAGCGCAGCCCGCCCGCCAGCCACACAGCTTTGTGCCTGCAATCACAGCTTTACATATAAAGAAGCGGAAATCTTTGTATACCCAAAAAGCACAACAATCCCAGGCGGTGTGGGACTAAATCCCGCCTGGGATTAATACAATCCCAGGCGGGATTAATTAGGCGGGATTAATCCCTCCTAAGTATAGGCGGGATTTAATCCCGCCTATAAATCCCGCCTAAGTTTTTTAAAATTATTTTTTAAATATTTTTTAAATATTTTTAAATATAAATAAATATTATATTTTTAAAATTTTTTAAATATAATTAAATATTATATTTTAATTATTTTTAAAATATAATTAAATATTATATTTTTTTAATCCCGTCTGGGGGCGGGCGCAGCCTGCCGCGGGCCGGCGCAGCAAGGTGCGGGCGAAGCCCGCTGTCACGGGTCGGGTACTGTGGCGCGTGGCCATAGGGGCAGAGCCCCGTGTCGGGGGCGCAGCTATCCGGGGGGCGGGCGCAGCACGCCGCGGGGCGGGCGGAGCCAGGTGCGGGCGAAGCCCGCCGTTACGGGCCAGGTACTGTGGCGCGTAGCCATAGGGGCGGAGCCCCGTGTCGGGCACTAGTATATATATATATATATATATATATATATATATATATATATATATACGAGTGACAGGCACGGGCCTCCGGCCCGATGGCCACGGGCCACAGTACCCCGCCGGCGACGGCGGGCTTCGCCCGCCCCCCCCCCCCCACCCGGCCGGCTTCACACGCCCCCCCCCCCACCCCCCACCCACCCGACGGGCTTTGCCCGCCCCAGGAGGGTGAACACCGGGCGAAGCCCGCCCCCCCACTGTTTGCATTTAATAGTTATAATATTATAATATTAATAATATATTAATATATATAATATAATAATTATAATATATAATATAAAATATATATAGAGGCGGGTGAACACTGAACAGTGGCGTGCGCCTGTTCGCCCGCCTGTATTTATAATATTATATAATATAAAATGTTAATAATATTTATAATATTATAATATAAAATATAATATAAGTATAAAACAGGCGGGTGTTTAGTCCCACACTGCCTAAATACTTCAACTGTTTAGCGGGCTTGTGGGCTTGTGTGTTTGAAGTCATCCGTTTAGCGGGCTTGTGGGCTCTAGTGGGCTTGCGGGCAGGCGTTTGCGGCTCCGCCAGTTAATTTTGCTAACCCAATTTTAAAATCATTTCACATAGATTTAGGACTGTCCTAGAGTAGGTTTAGGAAGCCTACAAAAAAGTCTGGAGAGAGGGTTGGTTTGATCGGACGACTGCTGAATAATGCATCAAGATCGGACGGCCGAAATATTTTCTGTGAATTTCGAACTCATGTTATTTGCAGACCTCAGTATTTCTTTATAATATGGTGTATATATATATATATATATATAAACGAGTGACAGTGCACGGGGGCCCCCCCGTGCCCCACGTGACAATACTCGACATGCAGCGGCGGGCTTCGCCCGCCCCCAACACATGGGAAAAAATATTATTTGGTTTAAAAATTAAATTTATTTTGTTTAATATTTTGATTAATTATTCATAAAAAATATGGATCTACATAAAGATTACGTGAAACTTGAATCACCTAGATCAGTTAGAAAAAAAATCAAAAAAATTAAGCAATTAAAAATTTAAATATAAACAATTTAAAATTTTTAGTATAAACAATTTAAAATTTTTAAACAATTTAAAATTTATATATAAACAATTGAATAATTAAGATAAATATATAAAGTGGCGGATGAACAGCGGCGTTGTTGATCCGCCGCTTTATATATATAAACAATTAAAATTTTCTTTTATTTTTTTAAACACAGGAGGATGAACATGTAGCGAATGGTGAAGATGGTCCGAATAGTCCCACATCGTGAGATTAACTTGGAATTTCAACTATATATTATTTTTGAGGGGAGGCTATGTTGAAGTTAAGCAATTAGAGTGGGTGGGCTATGCAGCAGGCGGGCTATGGAGCGGGCGGGGCGGCTTATGGGGAGCAGGCTTGTGGGCTTGAGCAGGCGGGTTACGCAAAGCTTGCTTTGAACTCCAGAAAAGTATCTGACTTTTAAATAAATTGTTTTTAATTTGTAGGGGTAAAATGGTAACTTCACATTGTAGGGTAGGTGTCCTATCAAATTTATAGGTTTAGGACACTAAACTACTATAGGTTTGGGAGCCCTATGAAAAGCAGATGGACGGTCGAGATTGATTGGATGGTACGCCGGGTGGTATGCATGATCAAACGGCTGCGATGTTACGACTGAACCAGATCGGACGGTCCAGATTGATTTGATGGTATGTCGAGTTACACGGTATGCCCCTAAAGTATTTCTTTGTATATAGTATAGATAAATATATATATACTAAAATTTTAAGTTGTAATTAATATAATTTTATAATATTACAAGTGGCATTACACGGGGACATCGTGCCGAAACGACAGTACCCCAACGATGACGGTGTCAGAGCGCGGCTAAGCTTGCATCCCCAGAGTTCAATACTCCGGCTGTCGGTCAATCTTCTAATGCGTTCCATGGGTGTGAGTGGAGGGAGCGTCGTCGCGCCAGTACTGTTCCGGTGACATGGGGGTTCCCCGTGTAGTGTCACTCGTATATATATACAAATGTGTTAAAGCACATATATATGTGAATATAAAATATAATGAGTCAATTCAGAGTAATAAATTTTAATTCAAGAAAGTAACTTTTGGTTAGAGTATGTAGATTTTGTTTTCATAGTTGATTACAGTTCAAACAACTATCGAGTGAGTTTTGAGCAGTTGTCAAGATTTTCGAACAAGAGGATAACGAAGCACTAAATTAAGATCACTTGTCAAGATTTTCGAAGGCGGACCAATTAAAATAAAAAATTCACATAAAATTGGAAATGCCTACTTAATGATGAGAGTTGATTTCGAGATGCTAGATTAGTGGATTAAACGTCATGAAACCTATTTCTCCTTTGTAGGTAAAATGGCTCCAGGAGATAACCTTCGCGATTGAAGCTATCTGATCACATACTTATGTGATGGCGTACAAAGTCCAATGCTGTAGATATTGGTGACATGCTGGTTTCGGTGAGAAAACGCCATGTCTTTGACATTTGTTTTGTCAAAATTGCAGTTTTCAAAATATTGTCAGGTATATCAGGTTTTCCCAATACATTGAGAAATATATCCGACATATTTTATTTTATTAATTAAATCTTTGAGGCTCGGTCTTAAATTAAAGCCCTAATTTTCTTATCATTTTGTGCCTTCAACAAGTTTCCCTTGCCTTAATCTCGTGCTCTGGAATAATGTTACTCTCTCTTCTTCTCTTATATGTGATTTCTCTGGCATGTCATAGACGACCACCTTTAGCCTCTAACTCTGTGGCTGCTTCTTTGGTTTTGTCTATTTCTCCCGTGTTCTCCTCTACCTCTCATTTTGACAGTTGGCAATGTGAAGTCTTTTAAGTTTTAACTTCTAATTTCTCTGTTTGGGGAAAAAATAGAAATCTTGGCCCATTTAAAAACAATTCTAGTAAATTGTTAGGTTTTAGGGGGGTTTAAATTGAATCCCTAGTTTTCATATCATTTCATGCCTTCAACAAGTTGAGCTTGCCCTAATCTCCTACTCTAGAATTTGGCTTCTGGATCTTTACTCTCTTCCTCTATGAACTGCGGCTTCTCTTCCTCTCTAATCAGTGGCTTCTCTTCCTCTCCAATCAGTGGCTTCTCTGGTCGATGATGATATAGTTGATTAATTCAGGTTTTTTCCCTCACCTTTAGTCTGATTCTTGCATATTTAGTAGCTTTATCCTTTTTGTAAATAAAGATATTTAGTTACACTGTGATTCTCTTACTATTATGGCAAATTGGCAACATATGATGTAATGTTAATCCTAGTAATAATCCAAGTATCAAACATAATTGTACAACAAATGATGTCTTTCATTCTATGATATCTGTTATACATGCTGGTCTACTTTGTTCATGTTGAGTGAGTCTGATGATAAATGAATGATAACTTGAGCTGCTCTCGACATATCATCTCATTGAATAGTGAATAACAAACAGAAAATGAAAAATTGAAAATATGGATTATGAAATAATGGGTTGATTAATGGATGTTGATTTTCTGATGGGTACTATATCTTGGTTCATTTTTTCACATAAATATTATCCATGTTGCAAAATAGATATTGAGACTTGGGTGATGACATGACCATACTGATCTTGGAAAACATAAAGATATTATTAATGTTGCATTTTTACCATTTTATTTCATTTTGTCCTCTGTGGTTGTTTTTAGGTTCTCTTATATTCTTTATTCTTTAATTATTTATTGTGTTTTGACGTTTTTCTTTATAGAATTGATTCATCAAAAGATTTTAGCAAAGTATCTACTGCTTCATCATTGGTTGTTAGAGATCCATGTTGGGATTTGGTAAAAAGGTGGTACCAAATGACACTAATCAGATCTGTTGCGTTTATTTCAAGTAAATACTTAATGGAGGAAATACATGTTTCAAATATTATCTGGAGGAGAAATAGGGCAATGATAGGCCATGTCATTTGGTACCAGTAGATGTGAGAGGAAAAGTTCAAGGTACCCTATATTATGCCCAAGCAACCAAAAAAGCTAAGCCTTAAAGGTTGGAAAATTTAAATTACTTTAGACAAGGTGGATGTTGGAGTAGAGAGTGATAAATATAAACCCTCCATAGGATCTTATTTTCAGGGGACTAAAGGCCCAGGCGATCATTTTGTTCACTCCTCTGAGACTACTAAAGTTCAAGGTACCCTATATTATCTGGAGGAGAAATAGGGCAATGATAGGCCATGTCATTTGGTACCAGTAGATGTGAGAGGAAAAGTTCAAGGTACCCTATATTATGCCCAAGCAACCAAAAAAGCTAAGCCAAGGTTGCAAAATTTAAATTGCTTTAGACAAGGTGGATGTTGGAGTAGAGAGTGACAATATAAACCCTCCAGAGGAGCTTATTTTCAGGGGACTAAAGGCCAGGGGATCATTTT